>JAOWBW010000368.1:757640-858019 GCA_026119855.1 Campanula takesimana
ATTTGATGTAGATGGATTTCCTTGTGTTGATAGATTCTGACCTTGAGTGGGCGCAACGTAAATAGGAGCACCTGTATCATTTAACTCAATAGAATCATCAGCAACATTTGGAGCCAATGTGGCTCAGGAGAGAATGTTCATCAAAAGTAACATGTACAGATTCAACATCACTAATGTAGTTCTATTGAAACCACGAAAAGCTTTAGAGTGTTTGGCATACCCAACAAAATACCTTCGTCGGCTTTGGCATCGAATTTACCTCTATGTTCGTTTCCGTTGTAGAGGATTAGCATTTGCAACCAAAGATCTTGAAGAATGCAATGTTGGGAGTTCTACCACGCCAAAGTTCATACGCGTCTTGTTGTGAAGTTTGTTGATGAGGGAACGATTTTGAGTAAAACATGCAGTGTTGATAGCTTCTTCCCAAAAGTACTTAGGCAATTTAGCTTCAGCTATCATCGTCTTTCCCGCTTCAATCAACGTTCTATTCTTTTGTTCAACGACGCCATTTTGTTGAGGAACTCCGGCGGTTGAAAAGTTGTGATCTATCCCATGATCTTCACAATATCGAGCAACACACGTTATTTTTGAATTCTGTTCCATTGTCGGATCGAACACTAACGATGTCATCTTCTTTTTGGGTTTGGAGCAGTCGAAATAAGGTAGTGAGAATATCATAACAATCATCTTTTGTAATCATCATCTCTACCCATGTATATCTTGAATAATCATCCACCACAACTAGAGTATACTTGTTTCTACGAATGCTTGCGGTGGAAACTGGTCCAAATAGATCAATGTGAAGCAGTTGCAAACATCTTGTAGTTTGAGGATTTGACTTGCTTGAAATGACTGCTTCGGTTGTTTGCCAAGTTGATGCGGCGCACTTTTTGTCATGATGATCAGCAACTTTGGGAAGTCCTTTGACAAATTATTCCTGCTGAGTTTAGATAGATACTTGAAGTTCAAGTGACTTAAGCGCTTGTGCCACAGCCAACTATTTTCGTTCACACTTTTTGCTACAAAACAAAGATTAGTACTAGAGTTCATACTATGAAAATCAATATATAAATATTTGTCTTACGATATCCCGTGAGTAAGATAGCTCCAGTTTTGCCATTCTTGATAAGACATTGCGTTGAAGTAAAATGGCATTCTAATCCTTTGTCGCAGAATTGAGATATGGATAATAAGTTGTGCTTGAGCCCTTCCACGAGTGAGACTCTTTCAATGCACACTTTGTCTTTCTTGAGCTTTCCATATGCTATAACTTGACCTTTGTTATTATCGCCAAATGTTACGGAGGGACCTCTTTCTTCATGGACATCTTCTAATAAGGATTCATCTCCAGTCATGTGTCTTGAACACCCACTATCGAGAATCCATTCATAATTTCTAGCTTTTGAAGATCCAGCCATGAAACAAAGAACCTGAAATATAGACATTTAAGCAGGTCCCCTTTATTCCTTTTGGGTCCTAGGGTTAGCAACTTTTGACAACCCACTCTTGCTTGACCTTAGGATTTTTACGTCCTTTGGCATTGGAGTGAATCGCAAAAGGCATTCCACGGCCTTGTGTCCTGAACATCACAAATGGAACATGATGAAAGCCACCAATCACGTGAGTTTTCACAACTCTTTACTTTTCTTGGGGATGGCATTCTTCTTTGGGTCAGATGAACTAGACTTAACAAAATCTTTCTTTTGAAATTTTGGAGCGCTTTTTCTCGAAGGGCGCATAGGGCTAGGAGGCACGGCGATGAGGCGCGTGGCTCTTAGGCGCATAATGAGCACTCGGAGAAGGAGCGCGCCTATTTTCAAGAATGATTTTGCTAGGAGATGGTTCATCTGTAGCTATATCTTTCCCATTAGCTTTCCCAATTGCTTCGTTGGGTAGACATAATGGAATGTTTGTCTCTTGACTTTTTCATGTCCTTTACCCATTGAATTAGAATGTTTTTCCTTGGGAATTTCAAGAGTTTGTTGGTTGGTAAATTCACTATCTCTTTCAGCACAGACATCACATTTAAAGTTGTCACTAGTTGATGAGAATCCCAAGCCACTTTTATCACCACTGACTTTTTGGGAATCAAATATATTCTCCATAGTGACACGAGAATTGGACCACTCATTTGTAATCTTTTTAAGATCAGTGATTTGAGCAACCAATTCATCGTTTTGAACTTTAAGAAGTGAGTTCTGTTCTGTTAGAAAAGTGTTTTTAACGGTAAGAGGAGTCATGCTCTTTATCTGCTCCTTAAGGAGGGTGAGTTCAGATTTAAGTAGAGATTTCTCGGTCTTAAGCTGGGAAATTTCATCACATGATAGTGCTAAGCTTCCTTCATACTATCAAATCTAGTAATTACCTTTTCAGCCTTTTTGAACAATTTTCTTGTTCAGCAAATCACTTCATCATTGATTTTGGAGATTGGAGCAGTTGGTTCAACCTGTGGTCTAATGTATGCTCCTTTTCTCAATTTGTTCCTTGCTCCAAGATCACATCGTGAGAATAACAATCCACCATCGTTTTGAGCCGGAGTGAGAAATCCTTGTTCAACGAGCTCGCTGATGGTTGGTCCTTTCTTCTTTTTCGCTTCTTGAAAACCTGCAGATTTCTTGATAGGTTTATTCAAGGCATTCATATCGGAACATCCTTGGAGAAGTCATCATCAGAATCATAAGCATCAATTTCATCATCATTTGCCATCAAACAAACAAGTCCATCATCGGAATCTTCATCGCTCTCATCGGAGTCTGTTTCAATCCAAGTATTGTGCTCATTTGCTGGTGCTTCTTCTTCAGCAACCATTCCCTTGTGTCGAGTGAACTTGGGAGTGAATTTAGGAGTATGGCTGCTCTTCTTCTGCATATATTCAAATTTGGGGATCGGGCAGCTTGATGCAAAATGTCCGGGTTTCCTGCAATTAAAACAAACAAGATCTTCTTTTCTTTTTGAATCACTGCTCCTTGAAAACTTTTGAGGAGCTTTGCTGGTAGATCCTTGAGATTTGTTGGTTGAGCCGGGTCTTGAGAATTTTCTGAACTTTTGAAATTCTTCACAAATAAAGCGAAGTCTTCATCATCCATGTCTAATAGCTCAGATGTAGAAATTTTGGGATCGGAGCTTTTCTCATCTTGTACAGGCGCAGGTGTAGGCGCAGGAGTAGGCGCGGCTTCTCTGTGCGCCATCATAGCCATAGATTTTGACTTTCCTTCAGTTTCACTGATTCGTTGGAGTTTGAGTTCGTAAACTTTGAGATTTGCATATAGGTTCCTTAAAGTCCAAACATCTAAAGTTCCAGCGTCTTCAAGAGCGCTAGATTTATGAAGGTATCTTGATCCAAAAGCTTGTAGAAATTTACATTCAAATCTTTGTTGGTAAACTTCATGCCAAGTGAAATACATAGATTGATAATTTCACAGTAGCGTTCATAAGTTTGCCTTAAGTTTTCACCGGGGAGTTGAGAGAAATTGTTGAATCTCTTTGAACTTCGTATTTCTTGTTCTCCTTGCAAACGGTGTCTCCTTCAATATGCTCTTCAATAGCATCCCATAGCTCATTTGCAGTAGCACAATGCATGACTTGTTGTTTCATCGCCGTGCTTAGAGTGCTTAGAAGAATGTTTCTTGCTTTGCCATCATTTGCGACTCTTCTAATTTCTTCCTCGGTCCATTCTTCCCTTGGTTTTAGGACAGTAGGTTGAGCAGCGTTGGTGCGTGGATTTGGATTCGCCTTCATCGGAATATAAGGTCCATAAACGACGGTGTCATGGAGCCTTTCATCGATTGAGTTGAGATGAGTCAATATGCTGAATTTCCATACGTCAAAATGATCTTCATCAAAGACCGGAACGTGAGTGTAGTTTGCAGTTGCCATAGGTTTTGAGTTTGCCATTTAGAATCGGCACCCAAGCTGTTAAGCTTGAAAAACGAAAAATGTTTTATAAAGGTGTTTGCTCTGATACCACTTGTTGGTCCCAAAGGGCAACAAGGGTATGAAAAATAGCTAGAGGGGGGGGTGAATAGCTGTTTTAAAATTCTTTTCGTACCCTTGAAAAACTCAATTGCGAATGCGCACTTTATCAAGTAAGCGTTATGAAATGCGCCTAAGTGAGTGAGTGAAATGCACAGCGGAATTTAGTAATGAAAGTAGGCGCAAAGTGATAAAGGGAGCGCAACACACACACTAAGTATTTTGGCTCAAAGTGAGTGAAATAAGGAACTAAGGCAAATGATAAAACAAACACAACACAATTCAGTTCAATCAATCTACAATGAGTAAACAAGCAAATAGTGAGTGAAAATAATAACTTGAAAGAAATGACAAGATAATAACACAAGCTATTTGGAGAGGTTCGATCAATGAAAGATCTACGTCCTCTACCAAGATGGTTAGTCTTGGATTTCTAATCGAGATCTTATATAATGAGTGAGTGTTACAAATTACAATGTTTGAGCTTATACACTAACTCAAGATCTATTACTGTGAAAGAACAAATCCAAAACAATAACCGGTGTATCTCTAAAAGATGAATCTAAATGATTAATCTTAAAGAGGTGCGTGTGTGTTCTTAGAATCAAGGCTCTTTAGATCTTTGAGATGGAGAGCACAAGAAACTAAAGTGTTAAGGCTTTGAAGATCTGGGCTAAGGATGAAGGTATGAAGATGTTCTTGAGAAATCTGGAAAAACGAAGGCAATCTTCAAATCTTCAACAAATGCTTTGAGAGAGAAATTCTTGAAATTCTTAGCAAAACTCAGCAACTTCAAAATGTTGAAGTTATGGGGTATTTATAGTGAACTTCAAAAAATTAGCCGTTGGAAATCCTTGTGGATAAGATGAGCTGTCGCTTGTTGATTGGAGCATGCATATATTATGGCCATTTTGACACTCAACATAAAAGTGACCGTTATGGACGCGTGTCAACAGATTAGGCGCATATGCATCTTTTAACCACCGTTGGATCATTGGCGTAATTTGAATTCTCTTCAAGTCTTCGAGTCTTCAATAAATCACTGAGTGTTGAAAAAACACTTTGAGGCGCGTTTGAGCCAAGAGGCGCATTTAGCCAATAGGCGCACAGTAAGCGTGCGCTTTAAAACAAGGGGCGCAGAGGCGCGTAAGCTTATGAAGAAATCCTTATGCGCGCGCTCTAAATGGCGCAAGGCGCGAGTGAAGAGGCGCATGGCGCGTGGCGCAGGAGGCGCATAAGCGCGGCTCAAACTCACTGAGTGATTTTTCTTGAAACTTGATCTTCTTGCCCTATTTCTAAGCCTATTCTATAACAATGGACAACCTAAAAAATGAAGTATAAATACTTCTTACATGTGGGTCTAAAGTCCATGAAATAAAACTTAGGTGATGGATCAATCAAATCTAATAAATCCTAATACATTAAAACTGAGATATATGTGGGCATACCCAACAACTGAGAATGTATCATTATTCCAAAATCACGCGATGATAGTGAAATAGGCTCAATCAAACCCTAGAATTATGATTCTTTTTATTGAAAAGGTAAGATATGCTAAATTTGAAATTCAAATTTCAAATCTAATGTTGATTCAGCCAAAATATAAAAAAGTTAGAATATTTTTTTTATATATTTATTAAAAGCATAAAAAAATGTGCTGACCAATCGAATGCTGACATGTGGCTTTATGACGTGGCTTTATGATGTGGCGCGCTGTGAGGACTGAAAATGTTTCTGCTTTTATATATTATATAGATGTAATTGCTAGCATAGTTATTACATGTAATCTTTAGCATAAAATAATACATAAAACAATTCTCTTTTATTTACCTTTTTATTTCCCCTTTTATTTTCATTGTAATTGTTAGTACTTTTATATTAATAAATTGAAGGACTTTTTTGCATTAGAACACCTTTAGTAGCAAGACCCGCGTAAGCGGGGCGGAGTGGGTGTTTAAGTACTTCCCACTCCGTCACCTAACCCCCGAACCCTTCTCTTCCCGAATCTCTAGTTTTGTACATAAATTAGGCTATTTCTTGGTTTTTCTTATGTTCCTTTAAAAATATAGGTGGCGACTCTAACAATTAAAATCAAAATATACATCCTAAGATAATTCACCGCTCTAGCCAAGTTGTGGTTTTTCCGGGGTATTTACATGTTTCATCCTTAAAATAGCTGAGTTTTGGCCTTAAAATAGTGAGTTTAGGCCTTTAAACACTAAAAATAAAGAGATAAAATTCTCTGCACCACAATTTGTGTACCACTTGTATACCACAAATGATCTGACGGCTATGCATTACTTGTGATATTAAAATCATTTCAGTTTTACTTATTTATAGCCATTAGATCACTTGTGGTACAAAGTGGTACATTCTTTTATAAAAAGTGGTACATTTTTAATTCACTTATATAATCGTTCGCCTTTCAATTGTTACTTTGTCAATAAAAGTTGTTACATTTCAGCAAAGTTGTGTGGTACATTGTTGAAAAAAAATGTGTTACATTTGTATAAAAAATTGTTACTATCTTTAATAATAAGTGTTGCTTTTGTTGGCGAGCCAAAAAAGGGAGGGAAAAAAATTTGTGGGGCAAAAAAAAAATAGTTCGACTCAGCTTGGCGGCTCGAATAGAGCGGTCGCACACCGTGCGGCGTCCGCACAAAATACCGGCACATATGTTGTATACCCCTTCTGTCCCAAAATGATAGTCCTATAATATTTAATTATATGAAAATACTTTATTTATATTCCCAATTTAATTATTTTACCAAAAAATATTTAATTATGTTAATAGTGGTAGTGGATGGTGGTGAGATGGTGGTTTGACCCCTCTAGATCGAATCTGAACCGCGAGATCGAACCACAAGACCACACAGCCACACCGCATATACTAACCATAAATTGTATATTAAGTCAGATTTATCGTTGAACACCTCCCCTACCCCTACCACCCACTCACCCACCCACCCACCTCCACCTCCACCCCCACCCTACCCCACCAACCACCAACCCCCTAAAAAAACACACACTTTCTTTCCACTCACATTAAAATTACTTTTGAACACCTCCCCTACCCCCCCACCCCCATTCAGTTTTTTTCTCATAATAATATTTTTTTCTCATATTAAATTATTTTTTTCTCATATGAAAATATTTTCAGGATAATATTTTCCATAGATTTACCAAACAACCAAAAACATGTTTATGTCATTTTTCAAAAACGTTTTCATTTTCCGGAAAACATTTTCCAGGAAATCTTTTTCCGAAAGTTGTTTTCCGCGAAACAATGGAGCCTTAGATAAGATGATGTTTTTTGCTAAGTGTAGTGATTTATCATCACAACCATCCTACTACCATTACAAACACAACCGCCACCAACAACGACACCACCATCATTATACCATCGTCACTACTTATACCACCATCACTACACCTAGCAAAAAACACCATCTTATCTAAGGCTCCATTGTTTCGCGGAAAACAACTTTCGGAAAAATATTTCCTGGAAAATGTTTTCTGGAAAATGAATACGTTTTTGGAAAATGACATAAACATGTTTTTGGTTGTTTGGTAAATCTAAGGAAAATGTTTTCCGGAAAATATTTTCATATAAAAAAATAATAATATGAGAAAAAAATATTATTATGAGAAAAAATTGAATGGGGGTGGGGGTAGGGGGAGGTGTTCAAAAATAATTTTAATGTGAGTGGAAAGAAAGTGTGTGTTTTTTAGGGGGTGGGTGGATGGTGGGGTAGGGTGGGAGTGGAGGTGGGTGGGTGAGTGGGTGGTAGGGGTAGGGGAGGTGTTCAACGATAAATATGACTTAATATACAATTTATGGTTATTAAATGTAACAATATATCTAAAATGTAACAATTTTTACTGAGAAAGTGACAATCGAAATGCAAACAATTATATATGAATTTTTATTGTTTTTAAAAAAAGAAAAAAAGTACTAACATTTACCACATAAAATTGTTACATTCGTTTATATAGAAAAATTATAATCATATATGTACTCTGTTACACTTCAATTGTTACTTTTGTCAAAAAAGTGTGTTATATCTCAACTGACGAGCAACTCAATTTTTTGTGTCTTAAAAATATGTTTTTTATAAAAAAAAAATCAAACCATATCACGACCTATCTAGTTGATTCGTCTCGTCGAGACGATCACGACAGTATTTTTAATTTTTTTTTTCCGAGTTATAAATCTCAAGATATAACATTTTAAAGTTATTGGAGGTTTTATTTTTTAAAGAATGCCACGAGTCATGCTTACATTTGTGGTGTATAGAAAGATTCTATACACTTACTTAGTGTAAATGTAGCCTTTTCCTAAAACTATGGAAGAGGGCAGAGTATGAAATTGAGGACCAAAACTTTGTTGATTAACATAAACTCATAAATGAAGAGTCCCATAAACTTGGGAGGAAAAGAAAGAAATATGAAAGTGAGCAAAAAGATGAGCACTTAAAATAAATAGCACACATCCCATCATTCCCACATGTTGCATATATATAAATGAATTGCATCATTAAAAAACTACTCCCTCCGTCCCGCCGGAAATTGCAAAACTTACCATTTTGGGCGTCCCATAGAAATTGCAAAATCCATAAATGAAAAGTTTTTAATACTTTTTAATTAGTGGGTCTCACTTCTCATACTCACATCCACTAACCCACTAACTATTCTCTACTTCACTTTCTCTCTCTCACTCAACTATCAACACTCACAACACATCACATTTTTCACTTTTTCCCTTAATTCTTGTGCCATAATTTTTTTTTGAAGTTTCCGGCGGGACGGAGGTAGTATTTCATATGTTACATCCTTGCCTTTCATATTCTAAATTTGATAATCAGATGTACTATGAATTTGAATCCACTCTCAAAAGTTTTAACTTTTACATATAAACCAAGTAATTGACTGAGATTAAATGGCATATCCAAATAAACAATATAACCCTTCAAAGGGAGCTATTAATTGGTACACTCAAATGCAGTGGGCTACAATGTAATAAATAATCCCTCTGACCTGAAAATTAGCCCCTCTTTTCTTTTGTTATTACGAATGGATTACATTGGGTGATAAATTAGGGTACTTTTGATTATTCTAACGGCGCGTTTTGATTTTAGGATGACTCAAATCATCAACACACAGACATAAACTTTTTTTAAAAAAATGTTGCCTTCTTGGAACTGAGAAAAATAAATTAAACACAAAAAAAAATAAAAAGAGGTGAAGTAAAGAATGATAATGTGCTCATACATATAAAACGGAAGGTCTGATTAAGCGACAACTTTCATGAGAAGATCAATTAAGCTCTGAACTATCTCTGATGGATGGAACGTGGCTTCCAATGTGTGGTTATCTGGAAATCGTACCAAAATCACAGCCTGCACAAGTACATTATGATCATGTATAGAATCACAACCATTAAATGAACCCAACAATCACCTTAGTTATCCGTTGGTCTTCATGAATTTATCTACCCATAATTACAGTAAAGTGATAATAACAATTATACATGTAAACAAGGACATAAATTTTAAATGATGGTGGTAATAAGTAAACATCAAACAAGAATGAGGACAAAAATGATACTCCCTCCATCCCATATATTTAGTCTCGTTTGACTTTTCAAACATTTTAAGGTTACATTGTAAATTTTGGAAGCTTAGTGAGTCACTTCGAGAGTGACAATGAGTGAACAGATGGCGGGCTTGACGAGGGCGGTTGCGGCCGGAAGAGGGGTCTTGTCAGGGGAGGAGGGAGAGGGAGACGAAAGAGGGTTATTTTACATTAGTTGATACTGCATCAATGATTTGTAACATGGGCGGACCTATGTGTAGTTGATGGGGGAATTGCCACCCCCCCCCCCCTTTGTTTTTTTTAAAAAAAATTACTAGTGCAATTTTGTTTTTTAAGATTTGGGGTATTAGTGTAATATTTTAGACGTTGCCCCGCTTTATGTAAAAAAAATAAACGTGCTAACAATTACTTTTGTCCTCTTTAAATACGTTATGCAATTTTGCCCTTCTCGTAAAAAAATTATGGGTCCGCCACTGATTTGTAATTATAAAAAAAATACACAACAGAGAAACAAATAAGATTATTTCCAAAAAAAAAAAAAAAGATAAAGAAAAGATAAACGCTAAACTTCACTAGCAATAACCCTGTGCTTCGTACAGGTTCTGTAGTACTGACGGATCATTTGATAATTTATAAACGTAAAAGGTATTTTTTGTAAAATATTTTCTGAAGAGATGGATAGTATAAAGTAACAATCTTTCAATGAACCAATTAGTAGTTTATAAATAAAATGAGGTCTTTTTATAAAAGTTTATATGAAAGGATAGAAAGTGTGCATGTGTCTATAAAAATTCAACTTATTACAATCAATCTGATATTTATAACCAAAATTTATAAATTAATTAAAATATGTTGAATAATTATCTCTTTTAAGTATTAAAAGACAAATGAAGTAAAATAAGTATTGCCATAAAAAAAAATTGAATCACTAAACAATAATAAATTTAATAAATAAAAAAATAAAATAAAAAATAAGTTCTAATTGAAAATAGATGTGGGGTTCAATTAATATAGTAACCCATTTTGCAACATAATACTTGTAATTGTATTATGTTGATATATACATAATCTGCATTAAAATTTAGATGAACTAATTAAGTATTGTCATCATGCCATGAATGATTACATTCACACTGCATTGACCTTTCAAATATTCCAACTACTCTAAAACATAATGATCTGCAATAAAAAAACATGAATAAATTAAAGTTAGTAAACATAACAAAAATATAAAACATAAATAAAACCCAAAATTAACTCTTAAATAAATTTATAAAAAAAACTAAATATATAGACATAGCAATAAACACATATTATAACAAAAAATTGCAACAAAAAATTAATGTGAGGAAAATAATTGGAAAAAATGAACTTTCATGTTATATAACCAAGAACTTGAGTGGTCAATTATATCAATTTCAAACATTCAATTTATAACAATAGAAAGACAAATGAATTACAAAAAATGTAAAATACTTTTTTCGTCCTAAAATGAACTAATTTTCTTTCTTAGTTAAGAATAAATTCAAATATTTTGTTTAAAGAAATAAATTCAAACATTTTTTGGAGAAAAAAAAAAAGTAGTATATCACAAAGGCATTGCATTGCGTGGTTGATAAATATGTGCAACGGTGGCCGATTGCATGCGACAACTTTGTCTAACCTCCTTATATTTCAATCTTGGAAAGAGAAATAGAGAGAGAGAGAGAGAGAAGAAAAATAGAAAAAATAATTTCTTAATGATCTTATTGTTTATTCAAAGCCATTGAATTATGAAAATTTGATTAGTTGGAAACTGAAAAGTCACTTCTTCATGATCTTATTGTTTATCCAAAGCCATTGAATTATGAAAAATTGATTAATTAAAAATTGAAAAGTCACTTCTTAATGATCTTATTATTCTTTAATGCATCTATTAACTACTTAGTCTAATACTCTATATATAAGAGTATATGTTCTATTAGATATGACCTACCTAGTCTAATACTGTCTATATAAGAGTATATGTTCTATTAGATATTATTCTCTTCTTATAGAATCACTAAATTACCTAGTTTCATATCTATGGTTATTATCTCTTATTTTAACATAGGTAGGAGAATGCCAAAAACCTTCAAGATTGCAAAGGTCATATTGCATGGCATTCTCTAAATCAAGAAAAACCCATTTGTGGCTTATGTGTCATTCTTATGGTTGATTTCACTAATTTTAAAATACTATATAAATAGAGATTTCAATCTATCTTTTCACTTTCTATCATTTAAAATCACTTAATAGTTAAAACTTTAAGTATTCCATCACTATTCAATGGCTTTTAATATTATGTAGTCTCTTGGAAAACATAAACGGTTCAAAAGCCATTGAATTATGAATTTGATAAGTTGAAAATTGAAAAATCACTTCTAAGAGCATCCACAATAGTAGAGCTCTTTTATTGAGCTTTTTTGTGATTCCAATATGCCACATCTGCTTCTAGTCCATAAATAAAAATTCAAATCAAGTTCTACAATGGTATAGCTTTTTCATCAACTTTTTTGTGGCTCCTACATCCAACACTAAAAGGAAAATAAATATAAAGTATTGGTTAATATTGAATGGTCAACATGGGGATTATGGGAATAGGTAAAAATTTAATGAAAAAGCTCATACAAAGAGTTGCTCTTTAATAAGGAGTTCTTCTAACTTTTTCAACAGTGGTAAAAAGCATTAGAGAGTTTTTTTTATAAAAACAAAAAGCTCTTTAAAAGCTCCCATTGTGGATGCTCTAAGTTATCTTAATGTTTTTGAATGCACCACGAACTACCTAGTCAAATACTACTCTATATATAAGAGTATATGTCTACCTAATCTAATACTCTATATATAAGAGTACATATTTTATTAGATATCAATTTCTTCTTAGAGAATCACTAAATTACCTACTATCATATATATGGTTATTGCCTCTTATTTTAACATAGGTAGGAGAATGCCAAAAGCCTCCATGATTGCAAAGGTCGTATTACGTGGCAACCTCTAAATCAAGAAAAATCTATTTCTTGCTTACGTGTCATTCTCATAGTTGGTTTTACCAACTTTAAAATACTATAAATATAGATTTCAATAGATATTTCGCACAGTCAATGGATCAATATCCCCCCTTAAAAAACCCTTAAATTACTTTAATAATTTCCAGCTTCAAAGGATGCATATAGCACATATAGCACAGGCATCAAAAGCAATTCCCAATTTGCAACACAAACCAAGAGACAATAGTCTTCATGGAAAGAACACTAAATCTAATACTCCCATACTCCAAAATTATGTTTCCTCTCTTGTTTTTTTCCTTTTTTTTTAAACTACGGATATACTTTGAGCAATAAATTTAAATTAATAGAATTACTTTAATAAAAAATAAAATTTGTTGTATATAGTATTTATGTGATGTATCTTTAACAAGTTTTAGATTTTTATTAAAATATTTAAATTAATTTAAAGTTAAAATCAATGCTCAAAATTCATAAATAACAAAAAAGAAAAGAAAAAAAGGGAACATCATAGGAGACAATGGAGTATTTCATTTTGACAAAAACTTGTGTGAGACGGTCTCATACATGAGATGAGCCTCGTTGAGAGAGTAAATGCTTTACCCCTTATGGCGGGGTGATGCAAACCCATTTCCTCTTTTATCGAGACCCGTCTCCAGGCCCGGTTTTTTGGTCTGTGCACCAACAACACAAGGCCTCAAATTTGGGAGTGCCCCCAAGTTTTTCTTTAGCCCATTATGCATATGGTCTTCTAGTCACCAAAAACGCAGAACCGCATAATCAGTACCGGCTTCTCATGAGGCGGCTTTCGAATCTCCTCATTCTCTCCGTTAATTCCTCTAGATAATAATTAAAAAAAAAACTTCTCGGCATTCAAAAAATAAAAAGCCTCTTCGTTAATCTCTCAATTCCACAATTCCATTCCGTCTCTAATCTCAGAATCTCCCTAATTCACTTGTTCTCTGCTCCTTGTCGTTGGACAATCGTTGCCGTTCCTGCTCTTTGCCGTTGCCAAAGTGGTGAAGGTTAAGAATTAAAAGTCAAAATTCAATCTTGAAAGCCCTAACTTTAGTTTTTTTTTTTTTAGTTGAATCCAACTGAGTTCTTTTATACTTGTTTTCTTCTGGTTCATTCAAATACCCATATAATTTGTCGAAAACATGGGTAATTTTGTTATTTTTATACTTGGATAATTTTGAAAATTTTCGCCGCATCTGTACATTGATTCTCAGATGTTTATGTTCTCATATGTTTTTCCTCTTAAAAGATCTAAGTCAAAACATGGTCCAGAGCATATTGTATTCCATAATATTCTCTTGCATCACATTTGCAAACCAAATGATGTTTTTATTTTGTCTTTGTAAACTTATATTCTAACTACTTGAATCAGCACTAAAAAAGCTTTTCAAAAATTAAAGTTGTTGAAGTCTTACATATAGTATGCGTTCTACAATGTTACAAGAATGACTCAATGGATCAGCGAAGATAGCGATTGAGAATGAGTTATTGGAAAGTGCAGAATAATGAAGATTTGATTGATGATTGCTTTAAAGAACGCTTGACGGATATAACTTTTTAAATAATTTTGAGTTAGTCAGCTATAGTAGTTTTTTCACTTATATTCACACAAGTTAGTCAGCTATAGTAGTTTTTTCGCTTATTTATATAGAAATGAATGGGAAAAGGTTTTGGATATTTAATTTCCACCAAGAAAAAAAAAACTTAAACCATAAATGACACATGCTTCATATACACATAACGGTATGATGCTCAGCGAAGCAAAGCTAACGCAGACAGTGGAGGATCTAGGATTTAAGTTGAGGGGGGGTCAAAACTTTAACATGTCAAAAAAAAAAAAAATCACATTATTGACAACAATAAAATTAACACGACATATAAAGTCTATATTCACGTGATCATGAGTTCAAATTTCGATGATGATAACATTATATCGACAGTTTAAACTCTCGTACTTTAATAAGCCTTTCTTTTAATCACTGTTGTTTCTTTTAGCAGTTTTAATCATCGTACTCTAGATAGGCACTCATTTTTACCAAAAATGTCTAAAGTACGATAGTTAAAATTTCTAAAAAAAAAATGCCTTAAAATGAATGTGTATCTAAAATACGAAGGTTAAAACGGCTAATAAACAAAAGTGCATCGAAGCTTAATCAAAATGGAGGGTTAAAAATGTCTATAGACCATAATAATAAGAAGAATGTTTACATAGTTATTCTCTTATTCAGCTAAAAGAAAAAAAATACAGTATTATGATATTCATTGTCAAACTAAGAAAAAAAAAAAATGAGAGTACCATTTTGCGACGGAAAAATATTATATAATAATATTTTACTTTTTATTTCTTTATTTATTATTGAAGGACTATATTTTTTTGGTGGATATAAAATTCATACTATGTCACAGTTTAATTATTGTCATATCTTACCTTTAAGCCTTATCATCATACACTACAAAAGAGTTCAAAGAAAAAAACAATACTACCTCTGTCCCTAAATGAGTGTCCAAATTTTATTTTAAGGGACATAACTTTTTTGTATAATTTGGTGGCAAAATTCATATATAATCTTGTAATCCACTTTACAAACATTTAGTTTTTGCAAGTATAAAGAGATTGGTGACAAAAAATTTGAAAAAAATATATTTAGGGACAAAGTTATGATCAAAATAGACACTCATTTTGGGATAAAAAATTCTTAAAAATGGACACTCATTTAGGGACAGAGGGAGTATAAAAAAATTATTAAAAAAATCAATCAAGTTAGTTACAGTAACATATCTACAATAACGAATGACACATTGATAATGTGGAGTAGACAGTCTGATCGGGGACTTTACATATATATGAGGGGATCAATTGTGAATTTAGGATATATGATGGTGTCAATTGTGAGTTTTTAGGGGGGTCAGCTGTGAATTTTTAGGGGGTCAGAACAATATTTCTTAAAATTTGTAAATGTCAAAATGGCATAAACACAGAAGTCAGGGGGGTCAGTTGACCCCTCCCCACTATATGCGCATCCGCCATTGAACGCAGACGTCAAACAATTTAAACTTTATAAAAAAAAAACTTTTCAAAAAAATAAAAAATAAAAATATAACTTTATAAAAAATATTAAAAAATCAAACTTTGGCCGGCACAACGGAGTTAACCAGCGCACGTTAGACTACCCACAAGGGCCACGACAACACATTTCAAATTCTTCCTTTCCTTTAGGCTAAAAAAATCCGTGACTTCAATATTAATTATATACTCCCTTGCCTAGTCCCACTCTCCTGTCCCGCCCGAAATAAGATTTTGGTAGTTTTTTTTTTATACTTTAAATTTAAAAATTGTTATTGGGAATATTATTAATAGTGATACAATAAAATTTTTTAAATTTTTATTTGGGTTATTATATTTTATTCAAAAAACTCGGTCAAAGTAAAGTATATTGACATTCTAATTCGGGTGGGACGGAAGGAGTACATCATTACCCCACCACATTCCTCTTTAATTCAAATTAACCCCCTTCTTCTAGGCCTGTTAAATGAGCAAGAATGAGATAGAAGCTACTTGACTCAATTTAGCTTGAGAGATGACGATTGAGTTGAGCTAAAATCTTACGCTTAAAATACTGGGTTAAATTATCTCAAAATGTGTATTAGATGAGTTATGTTTGCCTACAGCTGGCTCGATCTTGACTCTAACTGTTTAGTGAAAACACTACATTTTAAAATGAATGATCTTTCTTTTTTGCATTGTTTAATATGTATTAATAAACCCCAGAACTATTAGAGATTTTTTTTTTTTTTTTTTGTGATATGGAGATACAAAAGGACCCGAAAAGCGGCTTTAGTGTCGGATTCGACGGAAGCGTAGAGACGAGCCAAGGCGTCATTGCCGTAAAGATTGAGATCCTTCTGCTTCTCGATGTCGTACTTCTGCAGGGAGCGACGTGTCGCGGAGTGAAACGCCTGGGTTGAAAGGCCGCAAGTTTAAAACCTTTTATCCAATCTTTCAGGAAAAACAAGTTTTTTTTTGTGAGATTTTGGCTTCTAAATAAATGTTTATTTAAGTGAAAATATAAAATTTGCAAATTTTTAATAAAGAATTTAGCAACTTCTAGCAAGAAACATCTAATTAAAATTGTCAAAACCCTGTTGACTATTTTAACCTACAAATTCCAGTTTCCAACATTGTCCAAATCTTGGTTTAACATTTGCAGTATTCACATTTTTCAATATCTAGAAGGACTGGTTTTGAAAGTTGTTTTATCTTTCTATTTTTTTCTTTTTGAAAACACACAAAAAACAAAAAGCAAAAAACAAAAAAAAAAAACAAAAAACAAATCGTGGAACCAAACCAGAGGACTGCAAATTTCAGATGGAGTGAGAGAGAGAGAGAGAGAGCAAAGTTTTTAGAGAGAGAAAGTTGAAGGGTTTAGAGAGAGAAAGGGTTGAAGGTGGTGGTGGTGTGGTGATGACGATGGACCGAGAAAAAGAGAGAGAGATTGAGCTGGAGAGTGCAATGTACACTAACTGTTTATTGTTAGGGCTCGATCCGTCGATCATCGGCGTCGGAGCCAACAACGGCACTCCTCGCGTCGGACTCTTCCGTCATTCCAACCCTAAATTGGGCGAACAGCTTCTCTACTTCATCTTATCCTCTCTTAGAGGCCCAATTCAATCAGCCAAAGTACTCGATTATCTCAATTCATTTCATTCCCTCTCCTTTTGTAATTCTTCAACCTGTTTCTGACATTTGAGATCTCTCAGGACTTTGACAAACTCTGGCCGATTTTTGATTCGGCTCAATCTAGGGACTTTAGAAAGGTAATTTTGTTTGCATATTGCAAAATTGTAGTTTTTTTGGATTTGAACGTGTTTTTGAAATCGTTTTCTTTTGGGGTTTGATTAGGTTGTTCAGAATATTATTGCTGAGTTAGAAGCACAGGGGGCGCTTCCCAGAACTAGTTCACGGGTCTCCTCTCTTGCTACATGTTGTGGACCAAGGTAGGTTGGTGAAATTGTTGTAGTTTATGCTAAAGTTTGTTCAGTTATTGCATCAGTGACATGGTTTGCAAACCATCGTCACTTAGCATTGTTCGATTTTGATGATTACGCACATAAACAATACCTGATAATACCCGGCAATGGCATTGTGACTGATGTTGATATGTGATTAAACTTTTCGTGGTTCTTTGGTATTCAATCACGCTTAAGTCAGCCATTGTCATCGAACTTTTATCTAATAGAGTTTATATGAATTTCATGCATTATAGTGTCAGCTGCCAGGCTTGGATCTTTGAAATTACATAGAAGCTATGCCTTCTTTTAATTTGATATATGAAAGTAGCATCAGGAGCGCGAGGGTAGAAAAGAAAGGAGGGAGATTCCCCAATATGTTTTTAGGTAATTGTGTGCCCTATAGCAATAGCCCAAGAAACTGGTGCCAATGATTGTCTTTAGTTCTCCCTTTTATTGCTATTCATGAGAACTTGTTTTTGCTAAATAGGTTCGCAAATGATGTATCAAAGCAGAATTTTTGAAAGCAGATCGATGTATCTTTAAGGTTGCTGCTGTTCCTTCACTTGGTAAAAGATATATGTGGTCCACTAATTTGAATCAACATCTTTCAGTTATTTTTAATAATAGTCAACAAAGGGAAATAATGGTCTGGGGTAAGTATAATCAATGGGTTAGAAATTTCTTCTGCCATTGATTTTTGAGTAGATAAATTAAATTTTAGCAGATTAAAAAAAAACAAAAAACAATACTATATGTTATCGACATGAAGGATTTGGAGCCCCATCCTATTTATCTTTCTAGCCCAAATGTGGTAATTAGTAACTAAAAAGTGAAAGAAGGGTAGATCGAGTTTCTCCATCAATTGAGCAGGAATGGCTAATCCACATTTTCATGATCCCAAATGTAGTAAATAAGAAATAGAAATGAAGCCCGTTGATGGAACTTGCGTATTCCTTGATTTTCCATGTATATCTATTATGAAGTATTGATTGTCATTTCTATAGTAGGGCGTAGTTGTGTCAATTAAGGGTTACAAATTTACAACAAGAAGTTGGCAAATGAAATTACTAGGCTTACTATCTTATTGATCGCTATATATTTGGAATGATTTTCATTGCAACCTTTTTATTTATTAAAGAAGCTTAACAAGAAGGCTTTTGTTAGCAAAATAAACACAACAAGCACACATACATATGCATCTTCGTGGGGGTTATGAGAGGAACCTATGTGGATATTCTGTAAAAAATGTGGGTCTGCTAAATTTTTGGCGTAGTTGGATGGAATATAATGCAGGGTTTCGAAGGATCATGCTCTTCCGAAATCCTTGCTTTGAGATAGAGTTGTTTTTCACCTTCTTCGTAGGCTCATGCTATGACACCCTATGGTGACTTCTCTTTCTGATCGGAAGAGGGATCTAAACATTGTTTTGTCCTAGAATAGGCTAGCTTTTTTTAATTTTTGGAATCTCATTTTCTTGTTTGGTTGAAGGACTTCTTGTGTGTCTATTTATGTATTCTCTTCTAAGTCGAAGATAAGTTCTTTTTATATCAAATACTCCATCCGTCCCATTTCAAATTGCAAAATTTGCCATTTTGGTTGTCCCATAAAAATTGAAAAATTATAAAATGGAACGTTTTTACCCACTTGCATACTCACATCAACTAACCCACTAACTATTCCCTACCCCACTTTCTCTCTCCTACCAAACTACTTGACACTCACAACACATCACCTTTTTCACTTTTTCCTTAATTTTCGTGCAAAGACGGTTTGTGCAATTTGAAATGGGACGGAGGGAGTATATCATATATATATAATTTTATTTTTACATTTATTATTACTATTATTATTATTATTCAAATCTTTTTGTTGTCCTCTTTCTTATACCCCCTTCGTCTCATAGAAAAACTTACCAGAATTGAATGCGCAGGAATAAGGAATAGTAAGTACTACCTCCGTCCCAGCTCAATGTGCACAGTTACTGTTTATTTGGTCAACTCAATCGAACTTTGACCATAGTTTTATGAAAATCAAGATATTCCTATGCATATCCAAAAATTGTTATTGTTTCACTGTTAGGAATAATATCAATACCATTTTTTTAGAATTACATAGAGATATCTAGATTTACACATATTTATGGTCAAAGTTCGATTGAGTTGACCAAAAAAGTCAAACTGCGCACATTGAGCTGGGACGGAGGTAGTATAATATTGAGTAGGTGTTGCGAGTATGGAAAGTAAAAGTAGGAGAGAGGAAGTGGGGTTGGGAATAGTAAATGGATTGTTTGTGAGTGTGTCAAGTGGGTCTCATTGAATACAGAATTCTTATCGAGTTTCCATTTTGGGATAGTAACATTTGTTACATAATGCCCAAAAATGTAGCATATGTTACGGGACGGAGGGAATATATTCTTTCACACTTAATTCTTCTTTTAAATATCTTCTTAGCTTTCACCATTTTAATTTATTACTTATTTTATTTTCTATTTTACCATCTCTCATTTTTTCATTGTTTTCTCATCTCTCGATGACTCCTTATGATAATTCATTTTAGCCAGCACCCAATCATTTTGAGACTAAGGTTTTGTTGCTGCTCTGTGTGTGTGTGTGTCGTAACTTTGTGATGGCATGATCCTTTAAGCAACAGTTGGTAAATACAAACAAGTAAACCACTAAAATTAGAGTAGGTGGGCATTCCTATTTACACAGAACCTCAACCCAACCTCCGTCTAAACTAAAGTCAGAGTGACTCAAGAAGGCAAAATAACAATTAGTAAGAGTAATATTTTTAAACAAGCCTTAGTTATTCCAGCTTCTACTTATTTTTCCTTGCTCCAATTTTGGGCTTTAATTTATTGTTTCATCAAATTATCTTAGTATTGCCTATGAAATCCCATAATTTTGAGGAAGAACTTTTTTATTCTTGGTATATTCTAATTAGCCGCATATCCATCACATATCTGCCTTTAACCCATTATTATCCCAACAGATACTTCCTCCATCCCTTAATAAGTCCATTTTTATTTTTCGCTGTAAATTAATGTCCATTGTCTTGGTGACGTTACTTAATCCTCCTCGCCAATCATCATGTTTTAGTTTAGACTTCAAACTCATGATGTTATACGGCGAAATCATTAAGAGTATTTAATGTATACTCCCTCCGTCCCAATTTAAGAGTCAAAAATTTCCCAAAAAGGCGTCCCAACTTAAGAGTCAAAATCCTAAAATGGAATGTGGGTCCTACATGTCATACTCACAACAATTATCCACTAACTCTTCTCTACCCCACTTTCTCTCTCCTACCTAACTATCAACACTCACAACACATCACTTTTCCTTAATTATTGAACCCAAAAGTTTTTATACTCTTTAGTTGGGACGGAGGGAGTATATGCTAAAAAATGTTTAGATGGAAACTTCTTAATATTCCTGTGAAGTTAAAAATGGTCATTCATTCAGGGACGAATGTAGAACTAAATATAAATGTGCAAATACATTTGAGACCTAGCCGATACACACGTAGCATGCCATTGGGTGAATGTGAGTTCAACTATTTATCTTCTTTTTATTCTACTCCGTGTTTATGATATCAACACATTGGTCATATAAAGTTTTCCCTTAACAATCTTTGACTTCAGCACTCCCCGACCCCAAAGTGCTTGACTTGTGAGTCGTGAACAAAATATTTGACTTTCTCAGAATCAGTTAGTAAACTTTATCCTCATTTATCAGGTCATGCCGTCACACTGTAATGGTGCACCCAAACGTACACACACATATACACAGTTCTCTGTTTTGCACACATTTTATGCAGGTAGGTTAGGTAGCTATCATCATACTTGGTGAACGTATAACATAAACCTTAAAAACATATATACATGTGTGTCTGTCGATGTGCATTTGCTCACCTCAATCTTGACGATTTTTATTTATTTATGACAACTGCAGATTTGTTGAGCTTCTGTGGCAACTTTCTTTGCATGCTTTGCGAGAGGTTCATAGACGAACATATGCAGCTGATGTAGCATCTAACCCACTTCCTGCTTCACTGACAGATGTAGCCTTTTCGCATGCGGCTACACTACTTCCTGTAACAAAGGTAACTTTATATACACACTTTCTTAAAATTTCAAGGACACTGGCTACGCCTTTGTTGAATGGAACACTGCACTGTCATTTTGGTATGTTAAACATTGGCTTTTAGGGACCTGATAATTCGTGCAAAGTTTCTAAGATGTGATATAAGTGGGATATGACAGCTTTGTGCATCACTTATATATACTAGTATTCGTAGTTGAGCAGTAAACAAATGTATGTGTTGGTTGAATATCCTTGTTACTCATACCATTATAAATGTTATGCAATAGATACAAGCATAAATATTTGGGGCTTGTTGACTCCTAGGGGATGATTAAACTCGAAATGTTGATGCTCATCTGCCCCAGGTTTCTAATTTTCAATGAACAGATTCATGAATTAGGGTTACTACCCCTTTGCAAGTATAGGGTTTTGCAGTGTAACATCCTTGAAAATTGTGTGTGAATAATTAGTCCTTGTATATATAATGTGGTTTTGTTGTTAAACAGGCTAGAATAGCCCTTGAAAGGAGAAGGTTTCTGAAAAATGCAGAGACAGCAGTACAGAGACAGGCCATGTGGTCAAATTTGGCTCACGAAATGACTGCAGAGTTCCGCGGTCTTTGTGCTGAAGAGGTGAGCAGGGAAGTAAATTACTGTATTTGAGGAACTCATTTTGCATAGACGTTGGCTTATTTGTTGGTACAAATCAATTCTTCTATTGATTTTTTAAGACTTTGGTGTCCTTGGATCTCTCGAAAATCAGGCCTATTTACAACAAGAGCTGGAAAAGCTACATGACTTGCGGAACAAAGTGAAGTTGGAAGGGGAACTGTGGGATGAACTGGTTTCTAGCTCAAGCCAGAATTCTCATATGGTTCAAAGAGCTACTCGCTTATGGGACTCTCTGTTATCTCGTAAAAGTAAGCACCAACATCTTATAGCTCCCACAAATTTTTGTGAACACTAAGTATCACTCCATCCGTCCCAAATTGATAGTGTTGTTTGACTTTTCAAACATTTTAAGATTACATTACAAGTTTTGGAAAATCAGTGATTTTGAAGCCTTAATTTGGGAAATGGGACTAACTTTATGGGACAAACAAAAAGGGGAAATGGGACTATCATTTTGGGACGGAGGGAGTCTGATTGGGGAAAAGACAGCCCTTTGGTTATACCAGGTGGTACCATGACTTGGAAGTGCTAGCGCATAGTGGAACAGAAGGTTGGAATACTAAGTGGTAACATGATTTAACACATATCTCGAATCTCGATAGCAGTCCCTGACTTTTGATAATACTCGTAATACTTAAAATCATTTGAGAGATGTGTCAAACTGGTTACTGGCATTTAAAATTTTAGTATTTGAAACTTCAATGGATTTGCTTACTGATTAGGTAAGTATAGGGTATAGATGCATTCAAGGCAAAGGGCATCACAAATGCTCCTTTAATTCATTGTAGATTCATATGCTCTTTTTTTCCTCTCTCTCCGTTCACGATTGTCTATATAGGCCCTGTGCCTTACAAGTTAGTAATCAACCTACTCGTATGACAATTAGGCTTTTGCTAAGAAAGGTTGATTTCTTTGTAAACTCATTTGCTAGACTTTATGTCGCTACGGTAGTTTTCTAATTGAAATTAGGGATGACTAATGATGTCCAGGATATTACCTTTCGGAGCAAAGTGGTCACTTTTGGAATATTTATTATAAGCACTAATTGACCTTGAATATACATCTGCTAGAAGTTTGAACTGAAGTTATGATCATTTCATGATCATTTGCTTGAGATAGTAGATAGTATCATCCTCCTCCACGACCACACACACACTCGCACACATTTGTTGCCAATCTTTTTTTTTTTTATCAGCGATCAGTTTGTCTAGCACTTAGGAAGCTCTACTATTGCACCTTCATAGTCTTTTCCAGTCCATGCTTCAATCAGAAATTTGGCATGGTTCATAAAAATGATGATCTTGTATTCATTGTTACTCTCTCTGTCCCAGAATAAATGTAGCACTTTTTCATATGTTAGTAAAAAAAAAAAAAAGGGCAGCCCGGTGCACGAAGCGTCCCCGCAAGGCGAGGGTCCGGAGAAGGGTCCCACCACAAGGGTGTATAGGGGGCAAGCCTTCCCTTACCAATTAAATTGGCAAGAGGCCGCTCCTAGGACTCGAACCCGTGACCACAGGTCACACAGCAACAGCTCTTACCGCTGCGCCAAGGCTCCCCTTCACTTTTTCATATGTTAGTACGAAGAAAATTTGAGCAATAATTTTAGGTTAATTAAATTATCCTAATAAAATTATAAAACTTGTTATTGATACACCATTATGAATACTATCAATAACAATTTTTGAGTTTTCATTAGTATAATTTAAATTAACCTAAGATTATTGTTCAAAGTTCCTTCGTACTAACATATGAAAAAGTGCGACATTTATTCTGGGACGGAGGGAGTATTTAGCTGGTTCTCTTGGGCCTGAGGTCTCGCCTAGATGTCTTATCCAGTCAATTGCCCTAAGCCTGGGACCTCCCAACTTTCTTGTATTTTAATCTGTTGACCTCTGGAAGAATTCATGGGCAATACAGGCTTGACTCCTTGTCTCCCTACGATCATATGTATAACAATGGGCGTAATCACTGCTTAATTTTTAATCTACTACTTATTCCACCTGAAATGATATTCTCTGTTCCAAATCAATCACATCCAATCACTAATACTTGAGTAATCATAACATCGCTGTCTACAACTTTGCCTACTCTGTCATAAATGTATCAGATAAATTCAATGGTAATGCGAATAATATTAATATATTTAATCCTGTTTATAAGGGAATTCCTGACCTCCCTGACTTGTAGTCTTGCACAAATTGTAGCTATAACTCTGGATTAGTCAGGAAGCCAATTGAATATACTCCGTATGGTCCAAAATGACTGAATCTTTTTTACTTGAAATTTGGTCCTAAATGTTTGAATCTTTTTAATAGGTCTTGTTGTGTGAAATAATGCATGGGAGACATCTAAGGACATTAATTTGGTACTTTACTCATTAAGTTGTACTCCCTCCGTCCTAGAGTAAAAGTCCTACTTTCTATTTTAGTACGTCCCTGAGTAAGGGTCTCTTCCCCAAAATGGCAAATGATGGGAATGGATGAATAGTGTTTTGGACAACTTTGTCCTTCTAATGCTTCTATAATTACAAAAGAACCAACACTTACTAACATTTTGCCCACTTGCACAATGAATAGTGTCCTGGACAATTATATCCTCAATCTACGTGCAAAGTTTACCCATTTACTATTGTTTCCTTATTAAGCGTGCACAACCAAGATAGGACTCTTACTCTGGGACGGAGGGAGTAGTAGCTTAAAAGTTGTGAAAAAACAAAAAGAGGGAGATAATTTGGGAGAGGGAGTGCATGTCTATTGGCAATTGCTGCCAAAATAGATACTTCCTCCGTTTCAAAATACATTTCATTTTAGGAATTACATTTTGTTCCAAAATACTTGACTTTTTACTATTTCCAAGAAATCTCTTCTCTTGTATACCAATTATACCCTCATTCATTAATTGTGAACTATCTCTTGTATAACATTTAATTAACTAGGTAGTTGGATTTTCTTAGGGGTACAAGAGTCTTTCCTATATGTATTAATTGCATTACTTAATATGTGTTGATTAGTCTAAAATGACATGTATTTTGAAACAAAGGGAGTAGTATTTTCGGGCTTTCCGTTTGAGTAAAAGTGGAAACATGGGGGATAGCATGTGTGCTCTTTCTGTAGTCATTTATCCATTGAAGTATACGTCTTTTATTTGTCTTCTAAAATTTCTGTATTGATGTTGATTAAACAAAAATGGAAATATTATTACCTACTAATGTCTGTTATTGGTGCACAGGTCAACATGAAGTTCTTGCGTCCGGCCCTATTGAAGACCTGATAGCCCATCGGGAGCATAGGTATAGCAGGCTCTGGGATCTTTACTTAAAGTCCAGTTGTTGTTTTTTTCCGTCTGTAAATGGCGTTTAAACATATTTGTAACATTTGCTATCAGGTATCGTATCTCCGGATCATCTCTTCTGGCAGCTATGGATCACAGTAATCAAGTTGCACCGTCTGATCTAGCTTCATCTCACTTAAATGACGAGTCAACTGATGGAGAACAAGTGAATGTAAGTAAGAGAGTTATGGAAGGAAATTATGGATTTTTTTTTTAATAATACAATGATTTGATGAGAAAAATTATTCAGGTGGATGATCGAAGTGGAAGAGGCCAGTCAACTGTTGATATAGCTGAAGTTCTGAGACGTTGGACCCACGCATTGCAGCGTATCCATAAGCAGTCACTTCATTTGGTATGCCATTTCTTTCAAAATTCAGATTGTACTCGAATGTGTGTTTGCTTGACCATCTGTTTCTAGCTGATTGGTTTTTGTTATTGGAATATAAGATTGAACAGCTATACCTTGAGATTGCTCATGCTTATAGTTGAGACATGTATTTACATTTTCGAATTTACATGAACAAACATTTTGCTTGATTTATCGAGTATATTGCACTATTGCGTTTGATCCTTATGTTCATTTTCACACAGTTGCTAGGCCCCTGAAGTTAGCTGATGGAAGAAAAGGCCCATTTAGAACATATATTGTTCATTGTGTGACAGTTGGGCTGTTCTATTGGCTATTACGCTCATTATCTATATCAACTCATGTGTCTTACTACCTCTGTCCCTAAATGAGTGTACAAATTTCATTTTAAGGGACATAACCTTTTGTACAATTTGGTGGCAAAATTCATATATAATCTTATAATCCTCTTTACAAACATTTAGTTGTTGCAAGTATAAAGAGACCGGTGAAAAAAAATTCGAAAAAAAAAAAAAAAAATTTAGGGACAAAGTTATGATCAAAATGGACACTCATTTTGGGACTTTCCAGAAAATGGACACTCATTTAGGGATAGAGGGAGTATTAATTAACCTCAAACTTGTTGAGCTATCTTTAGAGATTTTTTTTTGGTTTATTTTTGCTATTCTATATAAACTCATGTGATAGTTGAAGTTTTTTAGTTCATGCCTCAGACACAGTAACATCTTACTGTGCACTCATCCTGTTACAGGCAAAAACAAATGGTGGGGAAGGTCCAGAGCTTCTAAGAGGTCCACATGATGGTGAGACTAGCGGCCATGTTGAATCTTTAGCTACAACGCTTACTGAGCATCGCCAACATCTTGCTAGCATACAGGTAGGGTATTGATCTGCCACACTGGTGAACATTATTAACTTGGTAAAGTTTTTTTTTTTTTTTTTTTTTTTAAAAAAAATATACTCCCTCCGTCCCACCACAAGTGAGACTAATTTCTTTTTCAGTCCGTCCCACCACTAGCGAGACTGCCCAAAATGGAAATGTTTGAATATGTTTATATTCAACCAACCCCACTATTTAACCCCACTCATTCTCTCTCCTCATTTTTCACCACTCAATTTATTCAACCAACACTACTATTTACCTCACTCATTCTCTCTCTTCATTTTCTACCACACATATACTACTTTTTTCTTAATTATGTGCCCCACAAGTTGGTCTCACTTGTGGTGGGATGGAGGGAATATATTATTATTATTATTTTAGAGTTGCTCTTTTTCTGCAGGTGCTCATCAATCAACTAAAGGAAGTTGCTCCAGTAATACAAAATTCAATATCAGACCTCACGGAGGAGGTGAACATCATTTCCTCCAATCTTCCGCAAATGACTAGTCATGGTAGATCTACGCCACCTGTCCAAGCGCAGAGCAGCGGAAGAACATTGGTAATCGCCTTTTGACCTTACATGTAATCATTATGATAGTAAAGGGCCCTACATATTATTATTTGCTAAACTATCTTCTTTTGTCCAGGAAAATAACATGGATGAGGTTACTGAGATGACTTCAAGATTATCTAATGTTCAGCTTGACAAAGTATCATCTTGCTCTCCCACTCTAAAACTACCACCATTATTTAGTTTGACGCCAAACTCTTCTGGAAAAGGGGGTAACAGTCTGAAGCGTCAGACGTCAGTTCAGACAAACCAAATCGAGAATGTGTCTGAAAACAAACCTCTTGACCAGTCTGTGTCAAATAGCCACATGGATAATCCACCACAAGGTTTGTATTTTTCTTCTCCAGTCTGCAATTATTTCACCGCCCCTAATCATTTATTCTTAACCCCATATGAGTCTCTAGTATGGCTCTGATTTTGAGTTTATAACTATAATTTACACGCTTTGCAGAAAATGATAACTCTTATGTCCATAATCTGAAGAGGTCTGTAAGAGAAGCCGCTTTGTTAGCCAGGGCCTCCAGTATAGAGTCATCACAAGATAGTCGGTCTGATGATAGCTCTGAACACTACTTTGTACCACTAAGTGGGGCAGGTTTCTCTCGCCTTGGGGCACAAGCAAAACCATTATCCTTGAGGAGTAAGCGTTTGTTTGTGTCAGAAACGAACAGCTCCGTGTCGGAGAATTATATTTCAGATAGTCATGTTGGGAGCAAATACACCGAGTTACCTGACATAATGAGTGACTTGGCCTCACTTGATGAATGTGACCGTGTAAGTGGTTTCCTTTCAGCTGCTGGTTCAAATGCGGTTTCTGATGGACACATGTCATTTTATGACATGGAAGAAGGTCAAGATCAAGTATTTTCACCTCCTTTACTGGTGGATTCATCACTATTGGCAGACTCTTATGAGGATTTACTTGGTAAGTCTTGTTGAATACTCTCTGCATTTTTGCTATATGGGGTGAATTTTCATGGTGATATCTTCTTTCATTTGTTTTTCTGAAATTACTAACTGATGCGGACACTATATATTGATCATAATTCAATTTTTTCACTGAATAAAAGAATTAAAAGTGTCATATAAAAATCAATTTACATGCAAAGTTGACTACTTGTATCAAATTAAAGATAATGACATATTTGTCCTTGTTTGGTGGAGATTACACTTTTGCCCTTGATAGTGACATTTTTGGGAGAGAAACCTTGCACTTCTTGTTTTATAGATTATATATATATATATATAGAGAGAGAGAGAGAGAAAGATTATTCCCTCGGTCACGGAATAATGTTCATACTTTTTGAGTTATCAAGTTTAATGAACTTTGAGCAATGGGTTTATTTAGTTAACCAAATGAAATCTAAAACTTATTGTCGATACACCATTATAAATAATACTATCAACAACAATTTTTAGATTTCATTAGGATAATTAAATTAAGAGCAATGCTAGGGGCACAAAACAAAATCACAAAATCATGCTCACACAATGAGGTGGCGATATTTTATTGGTTGTAGCGATAGCGGACCCGCCACACTCTAATTAAAAACACCAATAAAATCACTACACCTAGGATTTTGTGACTTTTTTGTGCCCCTAGTATTATTCTTAAATTAACCTAAAATTATTGCTCAAAGTTCATTTAGATTGACAACTCAATAAGTGGGAACATCATTTAGGGACGGATGGAGTAATTATTTCTATTAATATTTGCCATTCAGTTTCATTATTTTTGTATGCCATGCAAGAGAAATGTCAGAAGAATACCAATGTAAAAAAATTGACAATCAGGGTTGCACGATTCGTAGTTCGTCCGATTCGAATTCGCGATACGAATTCGCGATTCGCTCAACCCACGAAATCCGATACGTAGAGTATTACAATTATTACGATTCGCGAGAGTATTACAATTATTTGATTTTTGGAAATGATTGGTTTGTGGGAATAGTCTTTGGCAAACATGTATTTGTAGTGAGGACTGAGGGTTAGCAGCTACTTGATATGACGTTGTGGCTTTCCAGATTTCTAGAGTTGTTTGAAGTTATCTTTGGAAACCTATCACTAGTTAATGTACAATATTTATTTATTGCAACAAAGACTTTTCATATTTAGAGGACATTAATTGTGAATTCAAAGAGATTTTACAAGGTATCGGAACACGAATCGATACGCGATTCGATACCGGCGAATCAATACGCGATTCGATGCCATGGGGAGCGAATCATGCAACCATGTTGACAATATAGATCTAAATTTAGAAATGGGACTATGTTTTTGGAGACCAATAAAACTAAAGTGTGACTTTTTTGGGAGAACATTGGCAAGTTTGCAAATGCTTTATCAATCCAATCCAAATGCTATTGCTTGAAAGGCTTTTCTTTTAAGAGAGAATAGTTTCCTGTTAAGCTCCATCATCGGACTATTTTAGCTCCAATCCTTCTTTATAGATAGGAGCTCCGCTTTTGTAACAGACTGACAATGAGAACTATATATAATTGTCACAATGAGAAAAATGCATCGGTGCCCGGCCAAGGTTATGACTCATGAGTCAAAATTATTGTTGCGTCCCTAATTGGCATTTGATGCCAATAAAAAAGTAAGGATATGCTTTGTTGGAACTTTTGACTAACACCAAAGGACCTCTCATTGATCCAATTTCGTTATGTCATTTGATTTACATTTTCTCAGAAAAAGAGATGAAAATGACGCTTTCACCTGATTGGAAATTGTCTACCCTTATATGTCATCAATCTTTATAAAATTAAAAGGTCTACGTTTACTAAAACTCGCTTTGCTTTATCTTTCAGCACCTTTGTCCGAAACTGAAGTTGCCTTGATGGACCACTGATACCAAAAGCTTGCTGTTGTATTCTTCTGAAGATAATGTTATTCTGTGTACTTGATTTTGGGTTGATTCCTCGGGGACGGGAGAAATCTCCAGTTCTTCACATAGGATGAGGTGTGTGTTTGCATTCTACTATTAATTCCTCCTCTGGTCATTCGCACCAGCTCTATTGGATTGAACAGAACAGGACTGTGAAATGCGGGTTATTGCTACTAATGTTTGAGGGTATTCCTGGAATTTGGAAATAGATTTAGCGCCTTTTGCTGGGGGTGTGGGGTCCAATAATTTCGTGGACGAACATACCAGCATTAAAATGACAAAAAGATACGGAAGAATCTGATACGCAAGATTGCACTTTGGCTGAGTACGAGGCAGTAAAACTCCAGGTATCCATGTACTAATATCAATGTATTGTGAAATACTCGATCATGTTAATTGCAGGTAGATGACGGATAATCCGAGTTTGCTATATATAAATCTTTATATTTTCTTGATTTGAAGAAAAAACTTGGTTCATTTTCAATACAGTATATTCGAAAGCGTTCCACTTTTAGTCAGAATAGGTCATATCTTCACGTCTTGACATTTCGTGGATAAAGAGTCTTTCAATCGTAAGCTGCAATCAATAGGATTTCCCTAATCTTCCCTTACCAGAACGAAGAGTGTGTTGGATAATTACACACGCTCTAAAACTGTTACTTGGATGGAGTAAGAGTCCTACTTTCCATTTCACGCTCCAAAAAATGTTACTATATTTATTTACCAGTTTTGTTCTAATATGTCTATTTCCAGTTATATCATCCTTGCCAATGGTAAAAAGATGTTACTCATATGTTAGATGCGCTACTAATGTATTTATACCTATCTTGGATGAATATATGTTCAATCCCTCTCCTCGCCTCCTTCTGGCGTGGACATCATCAAAATAAATAAATAAATGAACTGTTTGAGTTCGACTTCTCTAGTGAAAGTGAGTGAGTGTGAATCAAATTTGACAAAGTAAAAATGAGCTTGCTTTGATAAATTCTTAATGTGAAAGTCAACATTTATTCTATTAAACCTTTGTAGTTATCAAACATTAACCAACATTTTATTTTAATTGGACTTGGAAGTCTCAATCATATTTGAAAAGGATATTTTGAAAATTTCTACTTTTTGTAAATTTAGTGGCAAAGATTCATATAAATTCTTGTAATCCTCTTTTCAAACATTTTGTTTTGCAAGTATAAAGAGATTAGTGAAAAAGATTTGGTAAAAAAACATTTAATGACAGTTATTTTCGAAAAAAACATTCATTTTGGGACAAAAATTTCTTGAAAATGAGAATTTATTTAGGGACTGAAGGAGTACATGATTTGATTCATGTTTATTTTTTGATTTTCATTTCCCCTCTTTGACCTACTTTTTTTTCAATATATAATTTTTCTTGGTATCATCCATATAGTCATTATAAAGAATAATAATAGAAAAAAGAAGAAGAAAATAGCGAATTGAGACAGAATTGTACTTCCTTGCAATCCTTTAAAGCTCATCCACGTTTAAAACGTATTTTACTGCCTGACAGTTGGATATGATGCCCTTTGCGTAAAGATTATATTGCCCCAAAATTTTATGAAATACAAGATGCTCATTGAATGATAAAAAATGGATCTTCACTTCGACAATTCTATAGACGCAAGGCTCTCGTCGAGATTAAATCACCAATAAAAATATTAGGGGTGAGCTCGGCTCGTTTTTTTTTTGGCAAAACCGTCACCGAGCCGAATTGATCGGTTTCTGATTAACAAAAACCGTCACCTTCGGTTTATGATCGGTATCGGCATGGTCGGTTTTTCGGGTTCGGTATGATCGGTATCAGTAGGTGTCGGTTTCTTGCTGATAATTACTATTGGGCTTGTTTGAGCTGATTTTGGGCTGAAAACATGACATGCAAACATCCACTACAAATGTAATGAAATTGAAAATCCTTCATTATGAATAAAAAAGGTTCACAGTAAATGATTAATAATGTGAAATCTGATTAGTAATTTAGAAAATATGTATATATATTGATTTAAAAACGGCGTAGTATTGACAATCGGTTCGGTTCGGTAGCTACATCGGTTTTTTCAGGTCCCAGCCGAAACCGAACTTGATGAATCAGTTTATTTATAAAAATAAACCGTGGCCTATAGCCGACAACCGGTATCGGTTTATTTCGGCTCGGTTTTTTCGGTTTTTGGCGGTTCGGGTCGGTTTTCGGTTTTCTCTGCACAGCCCTAAAAAATATTATCAATAACCATTTTTAAATTTTTATGGAGATTAATACTTTAGGATGAAATGATAGTCAAAATTCAAGTAGGTTTGACCAAAAGTAACCATAAGTTTGAGACAGAGGGAATATATATGGGCAATGCTAGGGGCACAAAAGAAGTTTACAAAATAATACTCCTTCCGTCCAACTCGAATTAGGACAAATTTCCATTTTGGGTGTCCCATTCGAATTAGGACAACCCAAAAATGGAAATATTTTATTTAATGGGAACCACATCCACACTCACAACAACTTTCCACTCATTATTCTCTACCCCACTTTCTCCTTCCTACTTCACTTTTCATACTCACAACACCTACTCCACTAACACTTTTTCCTTAATCCCTGTGCCCAACTAAAAAAATCCTAATTCGGGTGGGACGGAGGGAGTATATACAAAATGAGGTGTCGATATTTTATTGGTTGCATCGATTGTGGACCTGACACACTCTAATTAAAAGCATAAATAAAATCTTGACACATCATTTTGTGAGCCAAGTTTTGTGATTTTTTTTTGTGATTTTATATATATATATATATATATATACATACATATATATAACCATTCACGTCTTACTTTAATCTATAAAATTATCATTTTGGCTGTCCCACTTTAATCTACAAAATCTCAAAACGAAAACTTTTTAATACTTTGTAATAATGATACCCATTTGTCATAACCACAATAACTACTCTCTCCGGTTCAAAATAACGGTCACTTTTGGACTAAAATTTTGGTCCAAAATAATTGTCACTTTTGAGCTAAATGTCTCTCTTATCCTTGCATTGAAACTTGTTCTCTTTTATTAATTATATTAGTGTGAGACATTAATGTAAGAAAATTGCACACTTAGTAGGGATAAAGTTGGAACTTTTGTCACTAAGTCATGATAATTATTACATTTCTTAAGAGTTGTGCAAATGCAAAAAAAAAACAAAAAAAAAAACAGTTATTTTGGACCGGAGGAAGTACTTTTTTACTATTTTCTATTTAACTTTCTCTCTCTTAAATTCTTATGCCCATTTTAATTTTTGTAAACTAAAGTGAGACGTAGGGAGTCTTTATAAGCTCTGTTTCATTTCAAGCTGCAAAACAAAAGCTATGCATGAGAATGAAAAAAAAGGGAAAAGTGATGTGGTGTGGTGTGAGAGTAGATATTTAAGTAGGCGAGAGAAAGCGCGGTAGAAACTAATATACTATAAGTTAGTTGACGTGAGTATGACAAATACGTCTCACTAATTAAAAATTCATAAACGAGTGTTGTTATACACACCCGTAAAACTTATAATACACCCGTAACTGTGCTTTACAGTGTTGTACCATTTAAAATTTCAAGCTACTTACGGGTGTATTCATAAGTTTTACGGGCGTAACAACACCCTTCATAAACAGATGGAGTTAGTGATATTTAAAGCTTAAATACATGTAATCGTACCATATTTGGTCTTTATACGTGGTAGTCCTGGAGAAAACCCAAAGAGAGAATAAAGAGAGTGGAAAATTAGGGGAGAGAGAGAGAGAGAGATTGGAATTTTCGGAGAAAGCTAAAAAGGAAAAAAAATAAGTTTCGGAAAGAAAATAACGATAACATAATAATATTAATAATAATTCTACCGAACCAAACACATCTGACAACAACCAGAGATTGCTTTCCTCTACCCATCTCTTTTTTCTCTCCCATTCTCTCTCTCTCTCTCTCTCCAGATTTCGATCACTTGCTCAATTGATAGAGAAAAAGAAAAAAGAAGACTTTTTTCTTTTGGGTATTTATTGTATTGATAATTCTTCAGGAGTGCCAGCAAATATTTTATGTAAGTATCATTTTATTTAAAAATAGGTGGTATTTAATTTGAGAATTATCAAAGATTGAGTCTTTAATGCTTTATAATTGAATATTTCTTTTTCCTGGAAAGTTAGGTGATTCTTGATTGATGGATGCTATTTGGGTCTTATAGATCATTCTCAGATCTTATTTGGTTGTTGATCTAACGAAGAGAAAAGGTAAGTTTGATTTTTTTTCCCTTTTCTCTTGAATTGAATTTTTAAAGCTATTTTTGTGGTTTGTTTATGTATGTAGTTAAAATTAATGTCATTCATTTCAATTTGTATTGATTTGAAGTATGAAGAGGTATGTATATGTTTGACTTTTTTGAATGACAAATAGAGCTTCAATTATTTGTATGAGGTATACTAGTTTTTATGGGGTTTCTTCATTCTTGTGTGTGTGTGTGTGTGTGTGTTTGTTGTGTGTTTTAATCTGATAGATGGATTTCATCTGTTTTGCCCACAGGAGGTTCATGCTTTTAGTTTGTCGTTGTATAGACAATACACATTCAGTTGGCTAGGAATTGGTTTGAAGCATGCGGGTCAGTGCTTGAATCTAATTTCGTGCCCATTGTTCGTTATTCGCGACAAGAATTCCTCGTCAAAATCGATTTTTAGTTCTTCTTTGACTTTGTTGTGAAGAGGGGGGATGTTCAAACAAATACTTAATAGGCTCCCAAGGAAGCCCTCAAAATCTAGTGAACATAGAGATGGGAGCTCGACTTCATCTTCAAATACTTCAACAAGTTCAAGAAGTAATGATACAGCAAGCAATAGAAGCGCTAGTTCTGGTCCAAATGTTAATCCGTCTTCAAATTCAGGGGTTAGTCATGGTAATAAGCTTCCGCAGTCTTCAAACTCGATAGTTGATGGAAAACCAAATGTTGCTGCGATATATGAGGCCTTGCCTAGTTTCAAAGACGTTCCCGCTTCCGAGAAGAATATTTTGTTCATCAAAAAGTTGAATTTATGTTGCGTTGTGTTTGACTTTACGGACCCGACAAAGAATTTGAAAGAAAAAGAAATCAAAAGGCAAACGTTGGTAGAGCTTGTTGACCACATTTCTTCATCAAATGGGAAATTCACAGAACCCGTAATGCAAGAAATTGTCAAGATGGTTTCCTTAAATTTGTTCCGGACAATTAATACTCAACCTCGGGAAAACAAAATTCTAGAAGGTTTTGACGCGGAAGAAGAAGAGCCCTTAATGGAGCCAGCGTGGCCTCATTTGCAACACGTGTATGAATTCCTTCTTAGATTCGTGTCATCTCCGGAGACGGATGCAAAGTTGGCAAAGCGGTATATCGACCAATCTTTTGTTTTAAAGTGGTTAGATTTATTTGATTCTGAAGATCCAAGGGAAAGAGAGTACTTGAAATTTGTGCTGCATCGTATGTACGGGAAGTTTATGGTGCACCGCCCTTTTATAAGGAAATCAATCAACAATATCTTCTTCCGTTTCATTTTTGAAACCGAAAAGCATAATGGAATAGCGGAGCTTCTTGAAATTTTGGGGAGCATAATTAATGGTTTTGCTTTGCCTTTAAAAGAAGAGCACAAATTGTTTCTTGTCCGTGCATTAATACCTCTTCATAAACCGAAGTGCATTCCCATGTACCATCAGCAGTTGTCTTACTGCATCACACAGTTTGTGGAAAAAGATTGCAAGCTTGCTGATACGGTTATTAGGGGGTTGTTAAAGTACTGGCCAATCACAAACAGTTCTAAGGAGGTTATGTTTTTAAGTGAGTTAGAAGAAGTCCTTGAGGCTACTCAGACTGCTGAGTTCCAGCGGTGCATGGTACCGTTGTTCCACCAGATTGCTCGTTGCCTGAGCAGTTCACACTTTCAGGTTGGTAGTAATTCTTGCTTTTTACAAATTTATTGTGTTTTACCATTAAATTGTGCTAATAGTCGGAAGAACTTTGAAATTGGAAATGAATATCGCAAAAAGGTTAGGACTTTTTAAATTTTAACCCCCGGAATAAATATTAGCCTGAAGGAGCAATAGGGGAATTACGGTATTACTCCTTCACTGTAGTCCTCGTTTTCTTAGCTGGTTGGATTGAAAGGGTAGGGAGTGTCATAGGTGTCTCTGTATATGTAGGTATGTGTATATTTATATACATACACACACACACACACACACACATATATATACATACACACACACACAGAGAGAGAGAGAGAGAGAGAGAGAGAGAGAGAGAGAGAATATTTCATGTACGCAATTATGCATGCGGACTGGGAAAAAACTCGTTTCACCCTCTCTTTCTCTCTCTCTCTCTCATTAACCACAAAGTCAGGTTTCGAAATTGCTGGTATATGTTGAAATCTTATGCTGGGTTAGTTTTGGATGGCTTTTTGCTCCATCATACTCCCTTTTTCCTGGAAAGTTAGTCCCTCTTTTTTCATTATTACTACGAAAGAACTTTGAGCAATAATTTAGTCTACTTTTGATTATTTTATTGAGAATCTAAAAATTTGTATTGATAGTATTTATAATGGTGTACCAATAACAAGTTGTAAATTTTCATTAGAATTATTAAAAGTAACCTAAGTTATTGCTCAAAGTTCATTCGTAATAACAACGAAAAATAGGGACTAACTTTTTGGGACAGAGGGCAGTGGCGGAGCCAGAAATTTTACAGAAGGGGGGCAAAATTGCATAACATATTTAAGGGGGGCAAAAAAAAATCTTAGTGCACTATTTTTTTCATATTAAGGGGGGCAAAGTTTAATATACTAATACCACTAATTTTTTAAAAAATTGCACTAGTAAAATTTTACTTTTTAAAAACCAAGGGGGGCAATTGCCCCCCATGCCATACACCTACCTCCGCCACTGACAGAGGGAGTATATATGTATATAGTATACCTTGTGTCCAAGTAAAGGGTCACCTGGTGCTACAAGAATTTCCACTATGCCTGTGGTCCAGGAAAAGGATGGGCCCATATGAACCTAACATAAGCCTTCCCTTGCATTTAAATTCAAGAGGCTGCTTCCATGATTCAAACCCGCTCCCCTTTGGAGTATGTTTGAAAGACACATAAACATGTTGCAGATGTTTTTAGGGAAATGCTAGCAAGTGGTCTTTTAGGGCACGTGTTGAAATTCATTTCTATTCAGGTTTTGCATTGGAACATCTCCCAGTGTAACAAGGAAACTTTATGTGGGTATTCACAATGTAAATCGTTCTAAAGGTTACATTCTTGACAAGTGCTCTAAAGGCATCGTTGGCATTTCCTATATTAGTTATGCAATTCGGGGTTTAGCAATGGAATGATTCTCAATGCCTCAACATCGTTATTGAGTCATGTCGTATTCTTAATTTATGTCCTTGGTGCTCTTTGTTTTCTTCTCGAACATTTTTCATCCATTGGCATCATCTGATGCCAATCTGATTAGATAGTGGCACCACATCATCCTGACGTTATGTTAGCACGGTAGTAAACAGTACTTCCTCCGTCCTGGAAAAATAGTCCCACATTTTCATTAGTCAATTTGATTGAGCTTCGACAAAAATTTTCTGAAAAACTTATTATCCTAATGAAATTATAAAATTTGCTATTGATACACCTTCAAAAATACTGCCAATGACAATTTTTGTTGATTTTCATAAGGATAATTAAGTTAACATAAATTATTGGTCAAATTTCAATCAAATCAACCACTAAAAAGTGAGATTATCTTTCGGTGTCAGAGGGAGTATTTTCCACCATGGCGATAACTGATAGTTTCTCCCAAGGCTGACCCAGTTGATGTTCATCATTCTTTTAAGAAAGAATCAAGCTAGATAATTAATCAATTAGCGTTTCCGTTACAGAACAAAGAAAAGAAACGGAAATTGAAAAGAAAAATGCATTGCTACAGGTGCAAGATCTCTAATAGGATATAATTCTCATTTTTTTGCCTTACTACCCATGCGAACTTCATAAAACAGACTACAGTATGTTTATACTCCCTCCATCCCATTTATATTAACGTCTTTGACCCTTTTTGGTCAACACAAGTGAATTTTAATCAAGCGTTGATGTCAATCTGAGCATCCAAAGGAAATTCTAAAAATTGTTATTGATAAATATTTAAGTGATTTATCGATACTAATCTATAGAATTTCATTGGGATATTAGATTGATATTAATTAATGTTTGGTCAAAGTTTACTTGTGTACATAAAAAAGTCGAAGTGGCCAATATAAATGGGTAATACTGATATCCTTGTAAGGGGTTGTAATAAATTGACTTAGAGCTTGATACACATGCTTCAAGATTTTGTTTTAGTAAATATGAAGCAAATGTGATGCGATTGACAGGTAGAAGTAAAGGAATTGGAATTCCATTCACATTAGGATGTTTCGTACTTTTATTTAAAAACAAGCAGGTTGTAGTTAGTTCATATTATCATTTGTTAGGAAGTTTTGTTACTTTGAATTATCTTGTGTAGACCCTGTAGAATGAGGCTTCAGCACGGAGTACTGGATATAACTTCTGATATTATACAAACTTAGAGCTGGATGCATATAAATACGGATGTTATGTATATTAGGAACTCAGAGCTAGCTGGATAACATTAAAAGCTTTGCGCTTTTGTGGCCTACGGGATTCCAAAACCTTTTCTTCAGTCACTTATGTGGATCCTTTCCGATTGTGACACTAGTCATTAGTTTTATATCTTTCCGTTCTTTCTTGTTCATTTAACTTCAAAATGTGGAATGAGATTTCTATAATTTGTTTTGCATTATTGATTGAATCAACCTTAATATTGGAATTATTGCGGAAGTAGAATGATATTTTACCAAAACTATCATGATTAATTTCCGAATGTGATACTAGTGCATATACCTTATTACTCCTTCCATTTCAAAATGAATGTCCAAATTCGCTTTTGATCAAGAGCAAATTTGGAATTCATTTTGGGCACAGGGAGTACTGGACTTTTCAAATGAGGACTCGTTGAGCAGGAACATGGGAGTACTGTAATACGTTTTCGTGCTAGTACTTTAGGGGGAAAAAAACTAGCTGCCAATGATTGATAATCCCTCAGTCCCAAAAAATGATTTTCCCACTTTTTTTTGTTGTTGCTGCTAATAAACTTTACTCCCTCCGTCCCATACTTATTGCTACTAAATGGGAGTGCACGGGGATAAAAGAAAATATGTTGGAAAAGTGAGTATTGTGAGTGGGTAGGAGAGAGAAAATAAGTTAGTGGATAGTTGTTGTGAGTGGATAGGAAAGAGAAAAGTGAACATTTTGGGTAAGTAGCAATAAGTATGGGACGCCCAAAACGGAAATAAGTAGCGATAAAGTATGGGACGGAGGGAGTAAGTAATAATTTTAAGTTAAATTAATTATGCTAATGAAATCTAAAACTTGTTATTGATAATTAATACTCCTTCTGTCCCTAAATGAATGTCCATTTTCGGGAAGTTTTTGTCCCAAAATAAATGTCCTTTTTTACCATAACTTTGCCCCTAAATGTTATTTTTGTTTTTCGAAAAAAAAATCACCGGTCTTTTTATACTTGCAAAACTAAATGTTTGCAAAGAGGATGGCAAGATTATCTATGAATCTTTGCCACCAAATTGTACAAAAAATTATGTCCCTTAAAATAAAATTTGGACATTCATTTAATTTAGGGACAGAGGGAGTAACAAGTTTTAGATTTTCATTGCGATAATTAAATTAGCCTAAAATTATTGTTCAAAATTCATTCGTAGTAACGACAAAAAAAGTGGGAACATCATTTTGGGACGGAGGGAGTATGATTATAGGGAGATTCTCCTTGTCTCACTTGCATATACCTACGATATGTGAGGTAAAGCTGGCAGCTTTCCCGTACGGCCTTTCTTTTCTCTGCCATGTGACGGTTCCCATTTTGTTTCATGTTGAGTTCATACACGTTTTTTGACGGATTTCAATTATCAAATTTTATCTTTTTGGAAAATGTCAGATTTGAAGAAGACAGGTTATAACATCTTCTTCCCCTAAATGCAGGTGGCAGAAAGGGCTTTGTTCTTATGGAACAACGATCACATCGAGAACCTAATCAAGCAAAACCGGAAAGTAATACTGCCGATCATCTTCCCTTCTTTAGAGAGAAACACAAAGACACACTGGAATCAAGCAGTTCAGAGCCTAACACAAAACGTTAAAAAACTATTCTCCGACACGGACCCTCAACTTTTCGAGGAATGCTTGCACAAGTTTCAAGAATCCCAAGCTCACGAGCAAGAAACGAAGGCGAAGAGGGAAGCAAGGTGGAAGAGGATGGAAGAGATTGCAGCCATGAAAGGTTCAAGTAATGAACCGGTTCTTGTTCAGACCAATAGGGTCACGGTTCGTGGACCTTCTGGTTAGAGAGGTTAGTACACAAACATAAGATTGTGAACTTTGTATGTGCTAGCTTTTTTACTTTTGTTGTGCTTCCTGAAAGTTATGGTTTTTGCGTCGGGTCGAAAATGATGCAAGTGAAATTATGTGCAGGTTTTATTTAACTCGATGAGGAATGTGTATATATGGAATTTAGGTGGATTGGTTATTTTTTGTGGATATTTTTTCTAAAGATTCATTTTGTTCATACTTTTTTTGAACAGCTGCACTATATATCGTTTACAAATTCATATGGAATCTTTTACAGTCTTATCTAAAGCCCTGTCGATCTATAGGTTCTCCACGAATTCTCCCAATGGAGAATCGAACCCAGGACCTCCCCTTCAAAGGAAGCCCTAACACACCCACCCGATACCACTCGGCTAGAAGGCCTTTGGTTTTTGTTCATACTTGATAGTTCTACTTTTCTCTTGATTCATCATCATATACTATAGTAGGATTATGCTTTCCTACTACGAACGAACTGACGTCGATTTGGCCACATCTCATAGCGGGTTAATCTTGTTGTTAGTGGGTTAATGGCTAAAATTTATCTTGTCCATTTGCGATCTATTTCAAATCAAATTAATTTCAACCATTGATCTACCAATAAGGAAAACATAACCCAAAACGAATTGTTTAGGAGCCCTTCCCTTCATGCGAACAACTTAGATTTGACCTAGCATCACCGTTACTATTGAGTCAATGACAAGAATTTATTTTGTCTATTTACGGCTCATTTCAAATCAAATTAATATCTGCATATGAAGTGCTCAGCGCCGTTGATCTATTTCAAGTCAAATTAACTTTCTTTTGCTTTTCAATAATAAAGTTCTCTCCTTTTTGTGAGAGCCGTTGTATTCTCTCCTTGTGAGAGCCGTTGTATTTGTTAGAGATATACCAAAACACAATGAAGATTCTACCAAGAATCCTTTTCCTATTTGAGTTATAATTCCTGTTTATAGTTTAATTTGTTTCCTAAATACTAGTTATACAATTATAGCTAGGATTCTTTACTTGCTCTTCTAGTACTCTCTTGTATATATATATTCACAATACTTATCAATAAAGTTAGAATGGTTTTCCTAAATAATTCTCTCTGTTATATTTCTATATGGTATCAGCTTGTTGCGGTCCATAAACCTTTCTCCCCTCTTCACTAATTCCGGCAGGCTATCCTCTTGTCCTGACCAATTTTCATGGCTTCCAACGAAGCTCTCACAATTCTCAATCTGGCCGAACCAGATTCACCTTTAATTCTTGTTTCCTTGGTGCGTATTCTCAAGCTTACAACCACAAATTATATCTCCTGGAAGACCCAAATCGTAGCAACCCTAATTGGCTATGATTTATATAAATTCATTGATGGTACTCACCCCGCCCCACCCGAAACCATTACCAAAACTGCCACAACCACCGACACACCACCCAAAACCACCTCCACAACCTTCCCAAATCCTTCCTATTCCACTTGGTTTCGCCAAGATAAATTAATCCTTGGAGCCCTTGTGGGCACCCTATCTGAATCCCTTGTCCCTCTCATCTCTCTTTCCACCACCTCTCTCTCCGCATGGCAAACCCTAGCCACAACTTTTGCCAACCCATCCAAAGGCCATCTTAAACAAATTAAAGATCACCTTCGAAGCATCACCAAAGGAAATCGTTCTGTTACAGAATTTTTGCGAGAAATCAAACTGTGCACGGATCAATTAGCCTCTCTTGGTCATCCCCTTGATCAAGATGATATTGTTGATCGCATCCTTGATCAGCTTAATGATCCGGATTTTGACAGTATAATTACTGCAGTACAAAGCCGTGAAACACCAATTACCTTCGATAAACTTCATGAAAAGCTCATCACCAAAGAACTCAATCTCAAGACCAAATCTCGCTCCACTCCTTCCCCTTTTCCTGCATCCGTCAATTACGCTTCCAAGCCTGCCTCATCTTCCGCTCCCTTCAACCCACGGCCCTTCTCTCCTTCTAACCCTAACCCTCGACCCAACCAACGCCAAAACAATCCTAATCACACCCAACCCTCCTCCCAGCCGAATCAGCCCAGAAACCCATATAAAGGTATCTGCCAATGGTGCCGCACTTCTGGCCACTTTCTTTCCTACTGCCCACACTTTCGTTCTCAGTTTCCACACATCACCGTACCCACTCCACCAACTTCAAACAATCCCCGTCCTCCTCCTCATTTTAAACCGAATCCCTCACCCACAGCCTATACTGCCCACACCTCTTCCCCTGCTACAGCTAATCCCTATTGGCTTCTTGATAGTGGTGCTACACACCATGCCACTAACAACTTAGCAAACTTGTCCCTTCACTGTCCTTATGATGGCAGGGAGGAATTGTTTATTGGTGATGGCTCCAGTCTCAACATCTCAAATATTGGTTCATCTTCTTTCCTTACTCCAACTTTCTCCTTTAAATTAAATCAAGTCCTCCATGTCCCTTCTCTTTCTCGTAACATTATTTCTATTTCTAAGCTTTGTCTTGATAATAATGCGTCTATCACTTTCTTACCATCTTCCTTTGTTGTGAAGGATATTCAAACGGGGAGGGTTCTTCTTCTAGGTCAAAATAACTCTGGTGTCTACGAATGGATCCACACTCGTTCTGCTGTCCACTCTGCTTCAGTCTCCTCCACCTCAAATTGGCATCACAGATTAGGACATCCCTCTTATTCTATTTTACGTCACATTAGAAATAGTTTTAATTTACAAATTCCTACTTCGTCTTCTTTCCATTGTAATTCGTGTGATTGTAACAAGAGTCATAAATTACCTTTTTATGATAATACTATTCAGTCTTTTGGTCCTCTTGATGTGCTTTATAGTGATGTGTGGACATCTCCTATTTTATCCTTTGATGCATACAAATATTACATTATTTTTGTGGATCACTTCTCAAAGTATATTTGGTTTTATCCTCTCAAACACAAAAACGATGCTCTCGCTATCTTCTCCAACTTCAAAAATTTGGTGGAAAAATATTTCAACCGTTCCATCAAAACGATCTTTAGTGATAATGGGGGGGGGGGGTATCTTGGTCTTCGTCCTCTTCTCGCCTCTCATGGAATCCAACACCTTACTTCTCCTCCTCATACTCCGGAACACAACGGTTATTCTGAACGTCGTCATCGACATATTGTTGATACTGGCCTCTCCCTCCTCACTCACTCTTCCATGCCTAAATCTCACTGGCCCCTCGCTTTTACCACTGCCTGCTATCTCATCAATCGAATGCCTACACCTACTCTCAACCTCCATTCACCTTACTTCCTGCTTCACAACCAACATCCTAATTACCTCAAATTACGAAGCTTTGGTTGTTTGTGTTATCCATGGCTTCGCCCTTATGCGTCTCACAAACTTGATTCTCGCTCTAAACTTAGTGTCTTTGTTGGCTACTCCGCTACCCAGAGTGCTTACAATCTTGATCCTCACACCAATAAATTTTTTACCTCTCGTCATGTCAAATTTATTGAGCATGTATTTCCTTATTCCTCCCACAAGCCCATTGCTTCCTACCCCACAAGTGCAGATTGGTGTACTGTTGTGCTACCCATCCTCACTTCCCCACCCTCTGCCCCTATTCCACCTTCAACACCTTCTGCCATACACTCACCAGAACAGCCAGTCCTCTCTGCCCAACCTGCCGAGCACCATTCCCCTCCTCCAAGCCCTATTGCCGAGCAACATTCTGCTCCTCCAGCCCCTTCCTCGAGTTCCCCTCCTACTACCTCCTCCTCGCCTGCACCTCCTCCTCTACCTTCACCTCGGCCACCCCACCAAAATCCCTCTCGCAAACCTGTCACCAGATCCCAGAATAACATCCATAAACCTGTCACCAAATTAAACCTTCAGGCCTCCCTTTCAACTCCCCTACCCGAGCCTACCAATATTACCCAAGCCCTCAAAAGTCCAGTTTGGCGCACTGCCATGCAACATGAGTTCGATGCTCTCATCCAAAATGAAACCTGGGATCTTGTTCCTCCATCTCCTTCCCAAAATCTTATTGGCTGTAAGTGGGTATTTCGCACCAAATATAAACCGGATGGCTCAGTCGATCGCCATAAAGCTCGCTTAGTTGCTAAGGATTTCCATCAGCGTCCTGGCATTGATTATGCTGAAACATTTAGTCCTGTAGTCAAACCAGCCACGGTACGTACCATTCTCACCATTACTACTGTTCGTGGATGGTCTCTTCGTCAGATTGATATTAATAATGCCTTCCTTCATGGTACTCTCACCGAGGATGTTTTTATGGTACAACCCCCTGGGTTCTCGGATCCTTTGCATCCATCCTTTGTGTGCAAGTTAAAGAAGGCTCTCTACGGTTTAAAACAAGCTCCTCGCGCTTGGTATAATGAGCTTCGCACTTATCTTCTTTCACTTGGTTTTACTAACTCTGTCTCTGATTCTTCTCTCTTTATTCTCCATCAATCTCTTGGTCCTATTTATCTTCTTGTTTATGTTGACGACATCATCATCACTGGCCCTAATATTGATCTTCTTAATTCTTTCATTTCACAACTCTCTTCTCACTTCTCTCTTAAGGATTTGGGCTCCCTTTCTTATTTTCTGGGTGTTGAGGTTCTACCACATCCTCATGGTATTTTATTGAGTCAACAAAAGTATATTCATGATATTTTAGTTAAATCTCACATGACTGAAGCAAAACCCGTGCCTACTCCTATGGCTGCTTCTACTTATCTCTCTCTTCATGGTGGTACTTGTCTTTCAAATCCAACGGACTATCGTGCTCTTGTTGGTAGTTTGCAATATTTGTCTTTGACTCGGCTTGATATTTCCTTTGCTGTAAATCGGTTGGCTCAATTCATGCATAAGCCGACAGAAGAGCATTGGAGTGCATTAAAGCGTCTTCTTCGCTATCTTGCCGGTACAATTTCTCAAAGTTTACTTATTCGGCGTGATTCTCCTCTTTCTCTACATGCATTTACTGATGCTGATTGGGCGGGTGATAAGGATGATTATGTTTCTACTACGGGATATATTGTTTATCTTGGTAAGAATCCAATTTCTTGGAGCTCTCGCAAGCAGCATACTCTCGCTCGTTCTTCTACTGAGGCTGAATATCGAGCCGTTGCTTCTACGTCTGCTGAAGTTATTTGGGTCCATAATTTGCTTCGATAGTTATGTTTTTCCCCTGCCGAATCACCTATTATATATTGTGATAACTTGGGTGCCACCTATGTTGCTGCTAACCCCAAGTTCCATTCTCGCATGAAACATCTTGCTTTGGATTATCATTTTGTTAGAGAACATGTTCAAGCAAACTCACTTCGGGTCGTTTTTATTTCAAGCAATGATCAACTCGCGGACGCTCTTACTAAGCCCCTTGGCACCTCTCGGTTTCATGATCTTATGTCCAAGATTGGTCTCACTACACGGTCGTCCATCTTGCGGGGGCATGTTAGAGATATACCAAAACACAATGAAGATTCTACCTAGAATCCTTTTCCTATTTGAGTTATAATTCCTGTTTATAGTTTAATTTGTTTCCTAAATACTAGTTATACAATTATAGTTAGGATTCTTTACTTGCTCTTCTAGTACTCTCTTGTATATATATATTCACAATACTTATCAATAAAGTTAGAAGGGTTTTCCTAAATAATTCTCTCTGTTATATTTCTATATCTATAGTATTCTCTCCTTAGTGAGAGCCGTTGTTTGTATTGTTTGTTTGTTGTTTTTTAGTTTTGCAATTGCGATGATTCTTGTATCTCCTCACAATGAAGTGGATGCCAATGTTTTAACCGCACAAAGATTGTTCGTGGATTTTGAGATTGTTGGTGGACGTTTTCTTGTCAGCCCGGATTCTGCATATGAAGTGCTCAGCGCAACATCTTATTTGAATGGGAATTCTCTGAATACCGGATTGAGGCAGTGTCCAAGTTGTACTTGGAGAAGAATCCGAATGTCTCAAGATTTAGATTCGAAGTGTCATTGTAGTAGGTTAAGAGTTGGAACTGCTATTAATATTTGGGGTGAGCCTCCCGCCTTTGTGGAGTGTCAACTCTTTTTTAATTGTGAATGAAATAGAATTTATCGTTTGCTAAAAAAAAAAATTATTGCACATGTTTTTGTTTGCTTATACGCTCTCCATCCCAGCATAAATATGATTTTTTTCCTTTTTAGGTCATCACAAAACAATTGAAATGCTCAAAATGAATATGTTTTAATATATTTATATTCAATAAACCCCGCAATTTAACCCCACTCATTCTCTCTCTTCATTTTCCACCACTTAATTTATTCAACCAACACTACTATTTACCCCACTCATTCTCTCTCTTCATTTTCTATTACATATACACTACTTTTCTTTTAATTATTGTGCCCATTCCTTTAGTCTTATTTGTGCTGGGACTGAGTGAGGGTCTATTTGTTTTGATTGATAAATGGAGTTAGTGGAAAAAGTAAAGAAAGTGGAAGTGATGATTATAGCTAAGCCACCATGATTTTGTTACCTTTGCCAATATTTTAAGCCAACTTAGAAAACCTCACATCACATGCTACTCTTGTGTGTGTCAAAATCATGAATTTATAATCATTATTTCCAATTTTTGTCATCATAAAACAAAAGGGTTTATTTGTTCTTCCTAGTTCTACTAAAATTGTTCTAAAAACCCAATTCCAATTTGATTGAAATTCGGGTTTTTTATTTTGGATTGCAACTGATGTTGAAATCAATGCTCTTTTATTTATTTTATTCATTTTTTTGTGTGACACCAATGTTAAAATCAATGCTTAGCATTACAATTCCGGGTACTACTAAACTGATATCTTTCGTCTCTCTGACAATAGTAATGAAATTCAAATATTAAAAGTGTTACTCCAACTGTCTCAGAAAGATAGTCACATTTTGATATTTTATGGTTAACAAAAATAAACTTTGACCAACATTGATGTCAATTTAATGATCACAATCAAATTCTAAAAATTGTTATTGATAAATCACTTAATGATTTATCAATTACAAATTTTAGAATTTTACTAGAATGATTAGATTGTCACCAATAGTTGGTCAAAGTTCATTTTTATTGACCATAAAAAGTCAAAATGACACTATCATTCTGGGACAGAGGGAGTAGTAAATACTAGGCATATTACCCTTTTAACCCTTCCTACTACAGTGAAGGGCCGCTTTTTAACCATTATTGTTTTTTGGCAGTTTTAACAACTCTACTATAGATACGCACTCATGTTAACTTTACCCCATAACGACATCCAAAATATCCAACTTTCGTTCATAAAACTTAACGAAACCTAACCCCAAGCCACCCCACTCTGTAATGCCGCCTCTAGTCTCCGCCCCGGCAATACTCTCATTGTCGAGAAGGTCAAATTCAACAGAAAAACCAAAATCTTTCCAAGATTTTGAAAATACAGGGAAAGCATCAATAATATACCCATGGAAGTAAAAAAGAGCCTTCTTATGTCTCCAAAAGAAATGGACTCGCAAGCTATGTTGAAACAGATGATGAGCAATACTCATATGAATTATAGAGCAGCAGCAGATTTCCTAAAAAGACGGAGAGGAGAGATGAAGTTACTACAGTGGGGAAACTATGGGAGGACATAATATCACCACATATATATATATATACACAATAACATCTTTTACAACAAAAAGCTCGTTAACTTAGCAAACTGTGGTTATATGATTGTACATGTAACCACTTTTTGCAAAATTTTGAATGGCCAGTTGTGTATTATCTCCGGCCCAAAAATGAAAGTTAAAAAAAGGTTAAAATTTGCTCTTGACTATGAGTAAATTTGAACATTTTTTGGATATTAATTTTGGGACGGAGAGAGTAATATTTTTTGTTAAGGATTAGATAAAGAGATAGTCGGAGCCAATCATACATGGAGAGAGATAATTGATATGAGAGACTCAAATAATATTGTATGAATAACTCAAGTATTATTGATACTAGCAATACATATTTATAGGAGTACAAAGAGAGTTCTAGAGTCCTAATCTAATTAGGAATACTAATACAATAAGGAAACTAATATTCTAGAATAATCTAACTTGGTGTACAAGATACAATCTCTATGTTTGGTAATTACAATATGTGCTAGGAATATATAATATCCTTAACATGCCCCCGCAAGATGGACGACCGATAGGAGAGTCCAATCTTGAAAGTGATGAGATGAACTGGGTTGTTGAAGTGAGTTGGTTGATGTGATACCGGTTGTGGTTGATGTTGCTATGATCTTTACATTTGTACAAGTAGGGTTTGCACCCTATGAAGTGGACGTCTAAGGCTTTTACGTCGCGAGACGGGGGTAAGGCTTTTACGTCACGAGACGGGTGGAGGCTTTTACGTCGTGAGACGGGTGGAGGCTTTAACGTCGCGAGACAGGTTGAGGCTTTTACGTCGCGAGACGGGTTGAGGCTTTTACGTCGCGAGACGGGTAAGGATTTTACGTCGCGAGACGGAGTAAGGCATTAACGTCGCGAGACGGAGTAAGGCATTAACGTCGCGAGACGGGTTCGGGCTTTTACGTCGCTAGACGGGTGGAGGCATTAACGTCGCGAGACGGGTAGAGGCATTAACGTCGCGAAACGGGCTTTGAGGGGTTTTGGTTAGCTTGGGTTATTTCAAAAAACTGGAAAAAGTTAGGGGTTTTGTGAAGGTGTGGTCTGGGTATTCAAAAAAAAAAAAAAATTGGTCGTGGTGTTTGTGTTTGTAGCTTGGGTTTGGTATGCAGGTTGAAAGAAGAAGTTGAAAAAAAATTTGTAGTTTGACCGAGGAGTGTGTTATTGAATTTGGGAAACAGGGAAGAAATAATAGGGGTAAGGGCTGGTGGGTATTATCAGAAAACATGGGTAATGAGTGGCAAAGGAGTGCACAAGGAACTGCAGCCAAGGTGGTTCCAAAAAAAACATGGGGTTTGGTTTTTCGGTTTTGAGTGGCAGACTAAAGGTGGGGTGGGGCTCTTTCTTTACCGAAAAAAAATTGTTTTGAGAAGGGAGGTTCGTGAACGGCGGAGGTAGGTGGTGGTGATATGGCGGCAAGTTTGGGAAAGTTTCGCCATGGTGGTTTTGTATGGTGGTTGGCGGAAGCTCTTGTGGTGGAGATAGGGTGGGGCGGCTCATAGGGTTTGGTGGAGAAGTCCTATCATGGATCATAGCTCTGATACCATGTCAAGGATTAGATAAAGAGATAGTCGGAGCCAATCATACATGGAGAGAGATAATTGATATGAGAGACTCAAATAATATTGTATGAATAACTCAAGTATTATTGATACTAGCAATACATATTTATAGGAGTACAAAGAGAGTTCTAGAGTCCTAATCTAATTAGGAATACTAATACAATAAGGAAACTAATATTCTAGAATAATCTAACTTGGTGTACAAGATACAATCTCTATGTTTGGTAATTACAATATGTGCTAGGAATATATAATATTCCTTAACATTTTCCACGATAAAGCGCTACAAAATAATCAAAATCTTAGACAGATTTTGGTTTTTCTGTGTAATTTGACCTTTTCGACAATGAGGGTGTTGCCGGGGCGGAGACTAGAGGCGGTATTAAAGAGTGGGGTGGCTTGGGATTAGGTTTCGTTAAGTATTATTAATGAAAGTTATTTTTTTTGGATATCGTTAAAAGGTAAAATTAACATAAGTGGGTATCTATAGAGTTTAAAAGGGTTAAAAGGTAAATCTATAGAGTTTAAAAGGGTGATAGGGCGAATAAAAATTGAAAACCGTTTTCTCTTTCTCTGAAACCTCCTTCCCATCTTCTTCCTCTTAAAAAATCATACTGTGACTGATCTTTTCCGGATACAATAGTTGCTTTATTTCTTCAATTTCCTTTATATTCTTCCATTTTTATTATTATTTGATTTGACTGATTTGTAAAATCCCAAATTTTGCATTTATTAATTGTCAATTTGTCAATTAATAAATGCAAGATTTAGAGATAAATTTCTGAGATTTGTAGTTTTTTCTCTTGTTAATTTGTTGAATAAATCATGTTGCCGTACTTATCGATCGATTATATGTTGGGCAAATTGCAATTTAGTTACCTGAGTTTTACACGATGTTTCAATTGGTTCCTGAATCCGTTTTTCAGCAAATTGGTTACTCGAGTTTGTCATTTAGTTGCAATGTGGTATAAAAATGGATGGATTGTTAGTTTTTTAATGAAATGGATGGAAAATCTAACAAGTTTCTTTTATAATTGCAAAGTGCACCCTCCAACTCAACTTATTCACATTTTTACCCTCATAATAAAAAATTTGTAACATCTAAAGACATTAATTAATAAACCTACAAATTCTAATTGTTTGTTTTAGAAAAACTTGAGCAAAATAATAATAATAATAATAATAATAAAAAAATCTTCTCGCTCTCACTTAAAAAACATTGGGCATTTTCTTAAGTATATTATGCATTGTCCGGAAACAGTAAATTGACAAAAATTGCGCCGACAAGCCACAATTTCTTGAGCAAAAACGTTTCTCCAGCCATCAATTTTTTGATTAGAAATGACAAAGAGATCATGAAGGCAAGCACTACCAAACCCACTTGGATGGAGCAGAGAGAAAACAGTGGTCGCGAGAAGGGGGAGAAGGAACATGGGTGGAGAGATCGCCATTTTTGGTGGTTTCCTTTGTTTTTTGACGGGCCAAAACACTGTTCCGCTCTGGATATCATATTTTATAATTTTAGTTAAATAAAATTAGTATTTTTATGAATGATATGTATTTGTCATAAGTTAAATAAAATTATTATTTTTATGATAGATATCATAATTTTTATAATTTTGATGTAATAAATAAAATGAAAATGACTGAAATGCTAATCTTTGGACATATGCATGCAAATTATGTTAGTTTTTAAACATTCGTTAGGAGTTAGGGGGTGAAGTGGGAAAATTTAAATTGTAGGGTTAACCATTGCAATTTTGAAAGAAGCTCATTAGGTTTTTCATCCACTTTTGTTAGTTTTTAAACGATCCATCCATTTTTATACCACATTACAACTAAATGACAAACTGGAGTAACCAATTTGCTGAAAAACGGATTCAGGAACCAATTGAAACATTGTGTAAAACTCAGGTAACTAAATTGCAATTTGCCCTTATATGTTATCTCCACTATGTTTGGGAGTCTCTGTCTTCTCCCCTTTGTTGGGAGCATTTGTTTACTCCCCTTTGTTAGTAGCCTCTGTTTTCTCCCATTTGTTGAGAGCGCCTCTGTTTTCTCTCCTTTGTAAGAGCCTTATAATGCTTTTGATATTTGTTTTTGGTGCAATGCTTGAGATGTTTGGTTGTGCATTTACTGCCGACTCAAATGCACCACTTTTTGTGTTTTCAAAGCCAAATTCTTACCGTTTGAGGGTTTACTAAAGGCCAGTGTTGAACCGTGTCCAAGTTTTACTTGGAAAAGCATTTGGACATCACAGATTATGGTTCCCATGGACATTTATTAGAGATTTGGTTCAAGGTTGGCTACCATTATTCAAGATGTGCTTGGCAATTTATGTTTAAATTTTAATTGCAACTATTACATTATGGATGAGCCTTCGTCATTTGTAGAACGACGTTTTCTTAAATTTTATTAATGCAATTATGCGTAGTTTCCTTTAAAAAAGAAGGGTGATAGGCATAAATAGTACTTTCTCTGTCGCAATTTAAGGTTCTTACTTTCCTTTTTGGTATGTTTCAGTTTCAGGTTCTTAGTTGATTTATTTCTTAAATGGCAAATAATACATAGTGTTTTGGACATCCTCGTCCTCATAAAGTTCATAAATAAAAAAAAAAACCTTCACTTACCCATCTATTCCCTCAGTCCCTATTTACCTTACAAAAATTGCCATTTTGGGTGTCCCTATTTACATTACAAAATCCCAAAAAGGAAACTTTTAAACATTTTTTAAATAGTGGGACCCACTTGTCATACTCACAACAACTATCCACTTACAGAGGGAGTACTTTTTACCCACTTGCTCTCTCCCACTCAACTATCTACACTCAAAACACATCAACTTTACAATCATTTTCTTTATTTTTGTACAAAGCCTCATTTTTGTAAGGTAAATAGGGACAGAGGGAGTACTTTTTACCCACTTGCTTTATAAATGGATAATTATATCCTCTACACACTACTATTCTTGACTCAAATTTGTCTTTGTTCCTTAATAAGCGTGTAAAGTCAAACTAAGAACCTTAAACCGGATCGGAGGGAGTAATAAGTAAGTTATCAAATCACAATTTAACGAAAATATGAAATCAATTTAGGAAAATAATAAAGTTACAAAAGTTGACTACAAAATGTGGCTTACAAAATAAAATATCATAACTGTATTGGTATTTTTAATTAAAGTGTGCGGGTCCACAATCGCCACCAAATCTTTTATCCTCCATTTTGTAAGCCTAGCAATGCCATCAATTTATATTTATCACAATCCGGGCCGTGCCGTCACATGTCTCTGTCACGAAACCAATCTCCGACACGACCCCCTCGATTAAATCAATTTATGTCATTGTCCTCTCCTTTACTCATCCAGTCATCCTCAACAATTTTTGATCCAAATCCCAATTCTCTCACATTTCCCCTCCCCAATTCCAATCTCTAAGAGCATCTCCAATGGAGACCACCAAATTTGGTGTATGTTTTACACCAAATATTACACTAAAAAAAAATTTTCTCTAATGTATCACACTATTTTTCACATTAAAAAGAAATATTCTCTATCCACCTCATTTTTCCACTAACACTCATTGTTACACAAACAATACTTGAAGTCTATGATTTTACATATAAACCCCTCTCTTTTAATTGAGATGATATAATAGTATGTTTTTATAATTATTTTTATGCATTGTACTTTTATAATTAAGTAAAATTTATTATATAATTTATTAACATATAAGTTAATTAACATAATTTACAATGTGTGAATTTTTAGAACTTAGAAGGACTAAATGTGACAAGTGAAACATTTACACCAAATTTGGTGTAATGAATAGTGTTACACCAAATTTGGTGTAATACTATTCATTTACACCAAATTTGGTGTAAAATATGGTGTACATTGGAAGGGTGAATAGTGGTGAATTTAGTGTTTTAGTGTCAATTATAGTGTCCATTGGAGATGCCCTAAACCCTAATACATTAAAAGATAGATTCTTGATGAATGCATAAATAAAGATAGATTCTTGATGTAACGGAAGAAAGATTTTGTCTGACAGAAATGCCGACCGTTGCTGTGAAATTGTACAGCGTCTTCTTCAAATTCTTGTTGAAGCATCGTTTACATAACCGAATCCAGAACCCCCTCGATGAGAACAGCTCGTTCGGCGTCAGTTCCCGTCCGGAAGAATCGATCGCCGCCGCGAATCCGTCTTTCACCGACGGCGTCGCAACCAAGGATATCCATATTGATCCTTCGACATCGTTAGCGATTCGAATTTTTCTTCCTGATACCTGTCTCGTTTCGCCGGACGGGGATGTTAAGTGGCAGGCTAAAGCTAGGGCTACTGCAAAACGATCGGATCCTGAACCCGGATCCGCAACGTCGGATTCTAACGGGAATAATAGTAAGAATCTGGTGAGGCGGAGTAGTCTCGGCTCGCCGGAAATGGGAATTCATTTGGCGCGGGCGGAGAGTAATCGGCGGAATAGTTACGGTTGTTCGCCGGATGAGGCCAATTTGAAATCGGAAAACGGTGCTTACAGAGGGTATTCGCCTTTTTCCGAAAAGAATCGGAAAATGCCAGTGATGTTGCAGTTTCACGGCGGGGGGTTTGTGTCGGGGAGCTGCGATTCGGTGGCTAATGATTTTTTCTGTCGGCGGATTGCTAAATTGTGTGATGTTATTGTTTTGGCGGTTGGTTATAGGCTTGCACCCGAGAATCGATACCCTGCTGCATTCGAGGATGGGTTGAAGGTGGTGCATTGGCTTGCTAAACAGGCTAATTTGGCAGAATGTAGTAAGTCATTGGGGAGTAATCGAGGCGGGGGAGCAGAATTGAGGAGGTCAGATGTTCATAGACATATTGCAGATGCGTTCGGGGCATCAATGGTGGAGCCTTGGTTGGCTGCTCATGGCGATCCGTCCAGGTAAAATTTTGCCCCCTGTTGACGTTTTTAGTTTTTCGTCCATTGCGTTTAAAGTTATAAAAGACCATGATCTAATGTGTACTTGGGGAATCCATCATAGATACTCTCATAATGATGTGGTAGCTAAATTTGATTACGGTTACTTCTTTTGTATACTAGAACTAGAAGATAGCTGTATGTGCAAATGTGAAGAGTCTGATGATGTTTGTAGCATAGTATACTTTTATGAAACAGCTTGATCGTTCTATTATTACTTCATTTGGTATGTGGCTCATGAATCCGGAAATTGGTTGTATATATCTGGTAGCTATGTTTACTAGATTTGTTGTAACTGCTTGTTTATTTGAAGTAGAATTTTTCCTCTCTTAATGTCTCAATGTCTGCACGCTAGATGTAACGTTGGAAATATAAGACTTATGCGTTTTTGAGTTTGTTGGTTCTGGTCTTCTATTTGTTTGTGAACAAGACAATATAAATTTGCTTCTGTCAGAACAACTCGTGAATGAATAACGTGTGTCACTAAATAGGTACTTTATTCTCTCCTTTATTTTGTGACACCTTTTTATTTAGTTTCTTAGTCAAAGCTTCTCTATAAGCTAATACTTTTAGAAATAGGAGTATTTTTGTAAGTATGGTAGAAGGTGTATTGTGAGGTCTTTGGATCTGCCTCCAAGCCTTAATGCTCTTAAGTGGTAGTGAAACCCTGCTTCTAAGGGAAAGACATATATATAGCAGACCCCTGACCTAAAGACCTAGAAGAGCTGTAATATATACCAAGAGAGGATGTGGATTAAGCATGAGAAACAAACTCAACTTTTAGTCCTTTTGTGATTCTTATGCTCCAACGAAAGAAAATCCCATAAAAAGTCTCCTCCTTTTGATGACAATCCCAAAATTTTGATTAGGGCTGTGAACGAGCAAATGTAAGACAAGGTCTCAGCTGAGAAAGGTAGACATGTTATTGAAATTTAACTTTTGTCGCCTTGTCTTTAGAGTTTAGTTTGCTTGGGCTTACTCATGGTTCACCTACATAGCCAGCTTATAGTAGTAAGTCTTGATGTATGTTAGCATGAACCATTTTACACAGAGCAGGGTGTAAGTTTCTCTATATCTGTCATATTATAATACGCTTATATCAGACATACTATATTAAGTAGCTAAGGCTTATTAAGTAAGCATGTGTTATGCGTTTCAGATGAGCTTGTTTATTATTGAAGTATGTTCAATACTCAGGAATGAGTATACTCATATGCTAATAATGTTGAAAAGGTAGCTGAAAGAAAACCGAGCCCAAGGCCGAGCGCCTCCCCTGTGAGGAAAGGGGTGGCATGGTATTCCACGGGAGAGGTTTTATCGTGGCGCACATTTGTGCGATGGGCTCACGCAGTCATAGCGAAAGGATTGGCCCTACATTTCTCATTTATTGGAATAAGTAGCTGGCTACTGTGAGTCTGGCAAACTGAATAAATCATAATGTATGGACCATAATAGCATCACCATGCGTTCTTATCTCATCCTCTGTACTCATATTTGAACTCATTCAGTTAGAAAGCTGAAATGCTGAATTCCTATGCACCCAATTGTGATCGTATTCGTAAATGTTTGTAATTCAGATCAGTCTATCATAATGCCTTGCATGTTGTGATGTTCTGTTCAGTACAACTTGAAATGATTATTTAATGGGTATATAGCTATTTAGTTTTTCTTATAAAAAAACACAATTATAGCTGTGTAGTTGTACAAATGAATTATCCATTGGTAAATCTGAATATGCTAAACTTTAGATTTGTCAGTGTTTCCCTTTCTTCTTTAGTTCTTCATTACCTGTTCCTTTTCTTTCCTGTCATCTGAAGTTCTCCGTCAGGACCCGTATGGTTAAGAACTTGAAGAAAGTGGTTTCTTTTAATGTAAATGTGTGAGCAAATTGTTGATATGGAAAGTTATTTAAGGGTTGTACTCTTAAGTTTTATGTCATAAGCATTACAAATTTACAATTCGAGCTTCCATACCTTGTTCATTCTATGCTCTTGTTGTTCACTGTCCTTAACGGCATAGACACTTTTGGATCTGTAAAGGAGGCTGAACAATATTGATGAAGTCATGATGTCACAAGACTAGTTGAATTTTGGGAGAAAAGTATAGCTGGGATCTGCTCTGCTCTGGGGAGAAATTTGGAGAACATGTCACAATCTGCAGTACTATTTGTGGAAACTACTGTACTGTACTTCCCATGTGCTACTAAGCAGTTGTCAGTATAGTCAAATTTAGAATATTGTATGCTTTAAGGAGAGAGCTAGGATACACAAGAGAGAACCACAAAAGTGTCAAGGAGAGGGGTCGGGGCCTAGGTGAGCCAGGAGGGGGATCCTACAATCCGGCCATGACCGAGATGTGTGTGTTCTTGTAGAGGAGTGAAAATACATATGAGAGAAGTTGTTCATGGAGAGCAGCCATGCTTAGATCTTAGTGATTGCATGCGCGAAGTTGTAACCATCATCATATATTATTATAGTGTATATCCTGACTTGGCAACGCCCCCAGACGTAATGTGTTGACGAACTGGGTTATCAAATCTTTGTGTTATTTCTTTCATATTATTTGTGTGTGCTTGATTATCTCCATGTTAGGGCTGCTAGTATGGGCTAGGTGGGTGTGAGAACCCCCACCCCCCCCCCCCCCCCCCCCCACAAAAAAAAAAAAAAAAAAAAAAAAAAAACTAAAAAAACACTAAAACAACCCAACAGTACTTGTCCATTAATCATAGAAATTACATGGTAGCAGAATGTCTTGAGAGTACTATGAAATGTGAAATCATTTTCTTTTACAACCGTATGTAGTAGGTTGATATTGACAAAGATTATATCAAACAGAGAAATGAGATCATGTTACTAATAATGCCATGTACCCGAGAGAACATCTTTTAATCTTTATTTTAGAACACCAAAGGCGATGAAACAATGGAACTATCTATCGGTTGTCCTCTTTACTACAACTTTTTAGCTATTGCTGCTGACAGAGACTGCTGCGAGTTGAATAACAGCTGCGTAAGGCTCTAACTTTGACCAATTCCGTGAAATAATGGCAGCCAACTCAGAATAGGGCCGCTTCTCCTAACTAAGTCATACTTTTCAGTCATCTTCTAATATCTTTCATAGCACTTAATAGTAATTGCAGAAACAAAAATTTAAGAGTTCTTTGTCGAATATTAATTGGTTTTGTTTTGTTTTGTTTGTATTTTTTTTAATCATTATTATAGTACCGCAAATCTTGAAAGAACAGCCTAGCGCTTCCATGGTAAATAGAATTTTATATCTGATTTTTGATGCTGGTTCCTCTGCTGTGTAATTTCATGACACTGCTTCTTACAACAAAATATGCTATTTTGGGGATTACCTTTTTCTTTTTAGAGGGGAGGAGGGAGGAGGGAATGTGCTGCCTTTCTTATGTTTCTGCTGGGATATATGGATGATTGTCACATTCTTGGTTAGATTGTTGAGTTACTTGAGTCTGCTTTGTTTATGTAAAGCAAAAGCTTGTCGCCCTATAATGAGCATTTATTTACGTTGCGTTTCCCTCTTTGACTATCTAAGAATTTCACGTACTAAAATGTTATTTTGACAATACTGAAACAGATGTGTCCTCTTGGGCGTGAGCTGTGGGGCCAATATAGGTGACTACGTGGCTAGAAAATCGGTAGAAGCCGGCAAGCTCCTTGACCCAGTCAAAGTAGTTGCACAAGTACTAATGTACCCCTTCTTCATCGGAACTGTCCCCACACATTCCGAGATAAAGCTAGCAAATTCATACTTCTTCGACAAGGCAATGTGTATACTTGCATGGAAACTCTTTTTACCTGAGGACCATTTTACCCTTGACCACCCTGCTGCAAACCCCCTCATCTCTAACAGAGAGGGCCCGCCTTTGAAACGTATGCCCCCTACACTAACTGTGGTGGCGGAACATGATTGGATGAGGGACCGTGCTATTGCTTACTCAGAGGAGCTGAGGAGGGTAAATGTTGATGCACCCGTTTTAGAATACAAAGATGCTGTTCATGAGTTTGCTACCTTGGATATGCTTCTCAAGACCCCTGAAGCCCAGGCATGTGCAGAGGACATTGCCATTTGGGTAAAGAAATATATTTCGCTTCGAGGTCATGAATTTTCATATTGAAAAAAGAGAGGTTATATTATAACATTTTCAAGAATGTCGACTAGCACGGGCCCTACTATGTTGCAGATGGTATCGGTTCGTTGCTCAGTTTTCCGGATATACCCCTGCTCGTGCTGTTCTTTTTTGTATTATAGATAGCTTGTATGAGTAGAAATTAGATGAGATATGAGATGGGATTACGCCCGTTACTCGAGTTGTGTACACTGAACTCTGTTAACCGATTCTTTTATGCGTGTATCGTTATGTACAAACTTGGCAGAAATGGAGTTTAATTGAAGGTGATTTCTGACAGTTATGTCAGAGTGCAAGTTTTACTAGAACTAATCACAAAACCATGACCAAGTTCATCAATCTGAAAATATATCAGACTTTAAAACTCGTAAACGCCAATTGTAATTCTGCTTAATTGATTACCCAATCGATTCTGACATGTATTTATCTGCAGGTTTGTTCATGTACTTTACTTGAAGATATAAACAACAAAAATCTGAAAAATTTTATTACGAGAAATAACAATCATGGAAAAAGCAAATCGAATCACAACCATAGATCAAACTCTTAACGACAGCTGAGGAACAAGCAAAAAAAAAAAAAAAAAACCGAGCACACAGTCACACACTGATAATGCATCATCAATGGAATGAAAGTGAAGGAAAAACCAAGGCCAAGGAAGCAAATAGCACGGAGACGAAGATATAAGGGGAGAAGGCAGCAGCAGCAGAAGGAGGGGCGTCGTGTCCTGCATGAGGTGCTGGGGCCGGAGCCTTGGCACCATGATCGTGACCCTCGTGTCCTTCAGATACTCCCATCAGAACAACCATCACAAACATTATTATGCACATCATTGCAATTGACCTCTGAATTGCCATTTTCAGATGTATACAAAATGTGCTTAATTATTCAGTTAGAAGAAGAAGAAGCTGTTACCACCTTTTATAGCAAAAGATGAGGATGAGAATACCTGGAACAGTTCATCACAACACAATCCAACTCATTCTTTTTTCTAATTAATTAATTAATCAATAATTTTCGTTATCGATTATTTTAACTTCTGATTAACAAAGTCAACTCTTGAGCTAAATTGCAGTTTTCTCTGTTAAGACATGTTCAAAGTTGTTAAGATGTTGTTATCAGTAGCCTCACGACTTTCTTTAGATGGAGTTGACAAAATTTTGGAGATGTAGTACAGCATCGTACGTTGTACTACAAGTCGCTTAATCCAGAATCATTTGGAAAAAAAAAGAAAAAGAAAACAGCTCATAAGCTAGTCAGATCCAACCTTAAGTCAAAGAACGCGTTCTAAAAATGTTCAGCACTTATAGCTAGTCAAAATCAAACCCGAAACTGGTTTTTTCTTGAAAAAACAGAGAGAGTAGACTAATACGAAGATAAGAGAAACAAACACAAGAACATTCACCAGATTCACCCACCAATACGTGTTTATTACGAAGAACGACAATTACAAATGCGAAAAACCAATCACACAGAAAGTAAAAGAACAACAAACAGAGAAAAAAAACCAAACTTAACAAATTTGATTACATGCATATTAATGGAAGGAGATTAAAGGCAAAACCAAGGCCAAGGAAACAGATATAACCGAGACGGAGAAATAAGGGAATGGTCCGACTGCAGCAGATGGGGGAGATGGGGAGTGGGCCGAGTGTCCTCCTCCATGGGGAGCTGGTGATGGAGATGGTGACATGCCCGGTGCATGAGCATGAACAACAGAATGTGCACCTTCACATACTCCCATCAGAACAAACATCGCAAAGATTACGCAGATCGAGGCAGATTGAGCAAATGATTTCTTAATCCCCATTTTTCAAAGAAGCAACGATGATGATCGATGTCAGAGGGTATATCTGTAAACGCCTTTTTATAGCAGTAACGAAGTATTTAAGTTCAAATTTTAGTTTACTGGACAGGTTATACATGCAGATGATAACAACCCAAATCTTTCTCTCCCGGTTACTGTCTGTCTGACTGACAATGATTCTTCTATATTTCTTCCTACCAGCCACACTGCAATGTTCTCTTGTCAGACATATTCAAGTTTAGTAGTTATGATCTCGTTATCAGTTTACCTCACAACCGACTTTATACTCCCTCCGTACCATAAAATATAGTCCCATATGACTGTTTACGGTACGGTCAGCACAAGTTAACTTTGACCAAATATTAATGTCAATCTAATCACATTCGACATCATGCAAATTTTATTGGGATGGTTGGATTGATGTTAACCTTTGGTCAAAGTTCACTAGTGTTGACCATAAAAAGTCAAACATGACTATATTTCCGGGACGGAGGGAGTATGTTTTATTGGGCAAATTGCAATTTGGTTCCTGTCATTTACATAAGTTTGCAATGTTGCTCCCAACAGTTCAATTTCGCAATTTGGTATCCTAACATTTACATTTTTTAGCAATGTGGCTACACAACTAACACCCAGTTAAAATTCTAACCAAATAACACCCATGTGACTAGCACATGTCTATTACATGGACAAAATGGTCATTGAACTTCATTTTTTAATAAGATCATCACAACTAATTCCGCCTTTGTAGCGACCAACTTTTTGCCTTTGTAGCACCAATTCCGCCATAGTAGCGACCAAAACCCAAAAACCTCTGCCATTGTAGCAACCAAAAACTCTTCGTTAAGACATAAAATCGTCTTACGACGTAGTCGATGAAACGTTCAAAGTAAACGTCATTCCAACGTAAATCGTATTGCGACGTGGTTGGGACGTAAAATCAACGTCGTTGCAGCGTAAAATCGTCTAGCGCATGGTTGCGACGTAACAAAAATCTCACACGTGAGGGTGCAACCCTATTTGTACAAGTTGAATTACAAGGTGACAACACGTGTTCGACCATTTTTCTTGCTCTTTCGAAGCTCGGTTCATCTCATACTTTCCACGATTGGACTCTCCTATCGGCCGTTCATCTTGCGGGGCATATTAAGGATATAGAATCCTTCTATAGTTAGAATTGCATATTTCCTAGACATTGTATTATTTACTCTATTAGAATATTTGATTTACTTTCCTAACAAGATTTTTATTCTATAGTTTATAGTTTCCTTATGTGACTAGAATAGCTTGGAGAGTACTCCACCTCATGTATAAATTATTGGAACAATTTATGATCCCCGAATGCCATACTCATATTCAGAATAAGATTGAGGAAGGAGATGAAGGCGGAAGCGAGATGTACCTGTTGAATCCATATTCTTGACTTTAGGGGAAATGAAGAACAAGAAGAAGATGTGGGAGAATGGATCTTCTAAATGATGAGTGTCTTCTTAATCACTCAAAGTCTTCCAATCAAAATGAAGATTATTTAGTTGAGAGAGTAAGAAATGTAGTCTGTTTCAGGCTTGATGGAAAGGCCTTTAAATAGTAAACATGGTGACACTTTATTTATGGACCACACCCTTTCAAAGCTTAATGATGTTATATTACCCTTTTGCCCATCACAATTAGATAATTATACATCCAGGAATTCTACACATTTTACTATCAACTACACTTTATATTAATGTTATAGGTATGACTTCTTTATGGAAATACTAGATTACTTGTATTGCAAGCCATGTTCTAACAATCTCCCACTTGGGTTACAAAACAAAGTCTTTCCTTTAAATCATAAATATAACATAAATGACAACACTTATGTGCACTTTGTTGTCATCTATAACAATCTCGTCCATTAGCCATATAAGTATAGGACTAAAGGGGCAGTCATTGTAATTGATTCGCAACTAAACCCACTATAATCACATATACAAATCCAACTAAATGATATAGATCAAAAGTGTAGATGTGTAGCATGGAACAAAATGATATATATATATATATATACTATATATATATATATATATATACATTCTCCAACTAGTCCAACTTTAACCAAATGAGATCAAAAACTTTAAAAATGATAGAACAACTTAATGAAAGAACAACACAAACTCCCATTATACTAAATGTTATCAAGATTGTTACACCCATGTGAAACACTGAAGATGATAACGCTTTCATAAATGGATCCGTTAATATAGAGTTTGATCCTACAAGTTGTATTTCTATTTGTTCATTTTCCTTTACAACAAGAAACTTAATGTCTATATGCTTAGACTTTGACAAACTCTTGTTGTTATAAAACTGCTGCCTGATAATCACAATAAACCTTAAGTGGTCTTTCGACACTTGTTGACAATTTGCAGTCCCTTAATAAACTATGCAGCCATATAATTTAACTAATATCGGAATACCTAATGATCTCAAGATGATCCGATTTCAAATATATAGGCACGTAGTTCTTTAGTGTTTTGTAAATATCTTTATCATTCTTTTTGGCTACTACCTAATGTTCTTTTTCGGATTGCTTTGGTATTGACCAAGCATCCCAACAATAAATGCAAGACTTACGCATACATTAAGCTTCATACTGTTGATGCAAAGGGATATTTTCCATATACTTGGATTCAAATTTACCTTTAGAACACTATTTGAGACTAAACATGTCTCTTTTAAATTAGGGGTGTCAAGTGATTTACAGTTTTGCATGCTAAACTTTTGTAATACCTTTTCCATATGGGCCTTTTGTGATAATCCTAAGACATCTCGTGAGCGATCACGGTGAATATGGATTCCTAATACAAAATATGCCTCACCAAGACCTTACATTTCGGGAAAGAAATATCTTAGTTTCCTTAAAAAGGTTCTATCATTACTAGCAAGCAAAATATCATCCACATATAAGACCAAAATACAAATTTACTCCCACTGAACTTATGGTATACAAAATTTTCGCCAAGATTTATTTCAAAACCAAATGAAATAATAACTTGATTAAATTTTACGTACCACTTGCGAGAAGCTTGTTTGAGCCTATAAATGGATTTCTTAAGTTTACAAACTAATTGATTAGTTTGATCCAAATCAGTTACCATTAATGTCTCCATTAAGGAAAACAGTCTTTATATCCATTTAATGAAGCTCAAGATCAAAAGATGCTACTAGTGCTATAATGATCCTAAAAGAGTTTTTAGAAGATACCGGAGAAAAAAATGTTCCTTTATTATCAATGCCTTCCTTTTGAGTAAATTCCTTAGCAACAAGACAAGACTTATATCTTTATACATTACTTTGTGAATCTTTTTTGGTCTTAAAGACCAATTTGAACCCAATAGGTTTCACATCTTTAGGTAATGGAACAAGATAAAAAATGTCGTTGTCTTTCATAGATTTTGACTCTTCATTTATGGCATTGATCCACTTATGAGAATTTAGGACTATTAATGGCTTCATGAAAGATGAGAGGCTCATCTCCCATTAAACCTAAGTGTCCTTCATTCTCGGCAAGATACTGTTGGTATTGGTGCCCTAAGCACGTTTGTTAAACGTTGTATAAGTTATCATTTTATTCATAATAATAAAGAGATAATAAGATTATTATTATGGCTCGTGTTTGCTTATAATAATCTCCGTCCCTGGAGCTTGTTAAGCACTAGTATAAAGGCTAAATGATCATGGGATGATCATGGTAGATTTATGGGTACTTGTTTGGAACAAGGTACTGGACATGACCCGCGGTATGAGATTTATGTCATGGTCGATGTCATATATAAATCTCATATTAGTTATGTCATTTGAATCCTTAGACATGAAGTTATTAAGTCTTCCACTTGATGAAGATTATGTTTGACATATTCAAACGCTGCCTTAACACGGTAGTTATAAAGTGTATGATTGGATTCACATAGGGAAGAATAATAAGCTAAATGGATTTGTCCCTCTTCGGAGAGATGTCAAGCTTGGGCCCCTCGAAGGAATAATGTTGGTGAAATATTTGGCCAAACTCAAATGGATTGATTGGATCAATGTCATTTGGATTATCAACATATTCGGGATCGAGAAAAGTATTGAACAAAACAAGTTGACTTGTTGACCATGACTTGTGTTCAAAGACATCGTGGACAAAGGGATTATGACATGTTCTAAAAGGAATGCCAACTTGTATCTAGTTACACTATTTGGGTAGGTATGACGGTTTGCTAGAACCTAATCATATCTTATGGGTTCATGTTTGGGCTCATTGCCAACTTAGTGTAATCCTATAGGGTCACACATGAATAGAACGAATCATGAAGGACTGAATTGGAATTATGGAAAAATGCTTAAAAGTTGAACTGGCACGGCCGTGCGCCTTAAAGGGCACGACCGTGCCATAAATCGAACAAAGGCAAAGTCTTGCGGGGTGACTGGCACGACCGTGCCTAGTTTAAAGCACGACCGTGCCAATATTGGACGGCTGGTGGCAACATGCGCACCTATTGGCACGACCGTGCACCTTAAAGGGCACGACCGTGCCAGTGCAGTCGGGCCAGAAACTCTGCAGCTTAATTTTGTGACGGGATTTAGGTTTCCTAAGTCCTTAAGGGTTAAGGATTAGGACCTATTTAAGGATCCTTTCAGCAGTCATTAGTCATTAAGCACATGATTATGAGTGTCTCCAAAGGGTTTTGGGAGGTTATTTTCTTGTTCTAAGATCCCAAAAGTGAAGAACAAGAATATTCATAATTCCATATAGTTCTTACAATTGTGAAAGCGTGTTTCATAATTTGGTCTAGCAACCAAGATCAAGTGTTCTTGATATTCGTTCGTGGTGTGGATACCGCTAGAGGGTGAAACTTATCATCTTCATAGTTCGTGATTCTTGCTTTGTTCGTGATCAAGATTTCAAGCCTCCATCGAATTCAAGGTTGCAAAATCAAAGGCATCAAGGGTTAGTATTCTAGTATTCATTATGTTGTATTTGACTTAATCATATGAATGGATCTATGGGTTTTGGGTTTCATAAATTTTAAATGCTTAATTCCGCTGCGCATGTTACTACGAAACCCAACAGATACACTTTATAATTATCCGGAATAGCACTTCTTCTTACTCTATTGGATCTCCTTAAGAGCACCGGTTCTTCCTTATTTTGAGGTTGTTGAATTTAATCCTTATGATCAACATTTTCATGTTGTTCAATATTTATAGGGGAGTCATTATTTTGAATTGTATGTTCCCTTTGAATTTTAGGCATAAACCTTAATTTCCAATGGGAACTATGGGAAGAGATATAGAAAATGGATCATCTTCCTCTTCAAATTCAAAACTATTCCTAATTTCCCCTCTAAATTCAACATCCTCAAAGAACCTAGCAATTCCCGTTTCAAAAGGTTCTTGTTTTCGGGTTGTAAAATTTATAGCCCCTAGATCTCTTGGCATACCCAACAAATAGCTACCAATAGTCTTAGCGTCCAGTTTTGCCCTTATTAGGCTTATAAGGCCTAGCTTCTGCTGGACAACCCCATACATGATATGATTTAAGGACGTTTTTTCATTCGTCCATAATTCATTTGGTTTTTTATTAGTAGTAGTCTTTAGAGGGAGCTCTATTGAGAATATAAGATGCGGTTTTAATGTATCGCCCATAATGAGTGAGGTAAGAAAGTATAAGAAATTATACTTCTTACCATATCTTTAAGGGTTCTATTTATGTCTCTTAGCTACATCATTCATGCAAGTCGTTCCCGGCATAGTGTAGTGAGGGACAGCCCCACACTCTTCAAGATAGCGAGCAAAAGGACCCGGACGTTGTTCCCAAAAACCGTTATTCCGATCATAGTATATACTACCACGATCGGACCTAACGTTCTTAATAGGAGTGTCAGCGGTTCGGTTCAAACCGCGGTTTGAGACCGAACCGAACCAAACCATGTGGTTTGGTTCGGTTTTTATACTTCCGTGGTTCAGCTCGGTTTGAAAATAGCATAAACCGTGCGGTTCGGTTCGGTCTGCGGTCTGACTCTTATAAACCAAACCGAACCGAACCGCATCAGACCGAACCGCGGAACTGAACATCCAAACTGCAATATGAACCATTGATCATTTGTTAAATTTAATCTTGATCATTTATTTAACACATATAAAACATAAATTTATTTCACATCCCTAACAAATCACTTCCCATTTCTTTCATTTCGAACGAGCGGCTCTCCAGTCCAGTCTTCCCCGATAACGACTCCTTAAGCGCCGCCGACCCTTCCTTCTCCAGCGGCGATTGCTTCCTTTCCTCCGTCCCCGACTCCGACCGACCCTTCCTACTCAGACCTCCATTTTCTTCACTTCGAATCTTCATCTTTATCAAGATATTCGAAACCCTAACTCGCCTATTGAAAGGTATATATTGTACAGCTTTATTGTGTTGCATTAAGTTCGTTCTTAAATCAAGACTCTAACTTTGTTAATTTATTCTTCAATTTCATTTTTTGTACAGCTTGGATTTGTAGCAAGGCAAGGTCTTATTAAACATACCGGCCATAGCTAGTGACAGTGTATGTTCTTCATTTTACTTGTTATCTTTTGAGTTTGAATCAGTATGCTTTGCTTTCCTTATTTTGTGGGAAAAGCTAACCGGAGACTGTATTGTCCTCTGATGATTTGTTCATTGTTGTGGTCTAATGGTCTGGCCTCTGATGATCTGCTGGTCTGGGTTATGGTTTGGACCGTAGTCTGAAACCGCAATCGAAACCGCAGTTTGAACCGGAAAATCAAACTGCGGTTTGAACCAAACCGAACTTTGATGGTTTGGTTTGGTTCGGTTTGAATCTTTCAACGGTTCGGTTCGGTTTGAGATTTTCCCAAACCGAACCGAACTGAACCATTTACACCCCTAGTTCTTAATAGTCTTCCTAAGTTGACTTTCAACTTCGGCCTTATAAGACTTGAAAAACGTCCATAATTGATACTTTTATGAAGTAAATAAATGCACCCATAAATGAGAGTAGTCGTTCATGAACGTAATAAATATTGTTGACCATTCCATGAAGGGGTAGTGAATGGCCCACAACATTCCGTATTTATTAGTTCTCGGATACTTAATTCTCTCGGTGATACTTTTCTATTAGTGTTTGTAAATATTCCTTAAAGGCATTCAAATGCAAAAGTCTTTTCCGGAATATCAAGCTTTATTTAAGATTCCCTCCGACATAAGCTTGTCAATTCTCCTCTTAGAGATATGACCTAAATGTTTATGCCATAAGGTATAAGAATTTTCACTTGATGAATTTTGCTTTCTATTTTGGTTTCATTTATTATGAGACTCATTTATTGTTTGAATATTGTCAAGTAATTAAAGATTACTTGACGAAGCACTAGTACTAATAACCTTGGAATTGAATAAAGATCACACTATTATTACCAAATGAACAAGAGTAACATTCCTTGTCTAATATTGTGATAAATATCATAATTCCGTTCAAATGATGGTACAATAAAATTGTATTATTATTTAAAATAATACCTAGCACTTAACAATAATCGGAAAAGTCCCTATGCCTATAACTTCAACCGGATTCCCAGCTTCCATATAGATGAATCTCTCATCTTCACTGAGTCTTCGGTAATTCAGGCAATCCTACTTAAACATCTTTATGTGATTGGTTGCACCAAAATCCAATCACCATATTTATGTAGGAATTGAAACCAAATTAGCTTCAATATAATACAAACAAGACTAAATGATATTCCTTTCACGTGAAGTGTGATAATTATGGTAATCGTACTTCATGTTAGTGAGGTCCTTGCAAAAAAAGCATTAGATGATCCCTTAGGCTTCTTATTACTTGCAACCGCAATTTCCCTTCCCTCTTCTCTTTGTCCCATGAGAAAAGGTAGATGCCAAATGAGCATTTTTAGTTCTAAATCATTCTCAACATATCTTCCTCTTGTGTCATAAGTGAAAGTAATTTATTAATATTTCACTTGTTCCTTTGACAATTATAGGTTACTTTAAAGTGACCAAACTGAGGAGGAAGAAAGATCAAAACAAAATGTACAAGAATATCTTCCGATATCCCTAACTTAAGTGCTTTTAGTTTTGTCGATATGTGAACTATTTTTAAAATGTACTCCCTTAAATTCCCGGTATTCTTATACCTCATGGAAACAAGCTTCCTTAAGAGTATCAAGTAATATTTTAGCATCAACATCCTCGGAGACTCTGTCCAAAAGGTCTCCGGGACAACATTCTTTATGATCATTAGGCTCACGCGGTTGGAGCGTTTCCACTTCTCAGCACTCAAGCAATAAGAAGAGAAACGGATCCCTTAATGCGAGTTCTAGCTCCATATAGCCTAAGATCATATTTATTTGTTTTCCAAGTTATAAAGTTAGTCCCATTTAGCATCAGAATGCTACTCATCACAGCAGTTTTAGAAGAAGCATTAAACAAATTTGTTGGGAATCGAGAACAAAGAATGAATACAAAACAAGAATAAGAAACTGCATAATGAATAAATGATTAATTATATCAATGAAATCCATCAACAAGGTAATCAAGATTACATCAAAACTAATCTTTGGATTGCGAGTTGACTCATAAATGATTGCCTTAGGTAACAAACAATTTGAACAATGTTTTACTCAAATGCTTAATCTTCTTTTGGGCCGACATAAGCATCTAACAAAACCAACTTAATGTTCATTTCATTTGTTACCACATGAATGCACAAGTTTAGTCAAATGTCAAGATCTTCTTTGGAAAATTCATGTCATTCACATATTAACTTACACATTCAACACTTTAACAATTTTGGGTTTAAATAACGTTAATCACTTTGACGATAATATTATTTAAACAATGAATAAAATTGTTTAAGCATATAATTAATCAAGGCTTTAAGGTTTAAAAAATGAATGTTTTGTTCAAAGGGGAAAACAAAAATTGTGCAGAAATTTAAAAAATCCATAAACTGTGAACAGTGTTTGCACGGCCGAGCTAAGGAAATGACACGGCCGAGCACCACTTTTACAGAAACATTGTTTTTCGACATATTGTGCACGGCCGCGCTAAACTAAACGCACGACCGTGCTGCTCGACCGAGCATAGGAAAGGACACGACCGAGCACCTTAATCAGAAACAATTGCCTTTTCGATATGTTGTGCACGGCCGGGAAAAACAAAGGACCCGACCGTGCAATACAATAGGTCCGACCGGGCTAAACAACACACCCGCCCGGACCATCACACCGGTTCAAGTGCTCGGCCGAGCAGATCATTTTCTTCACTTTTCTGAATTTTGTTAAACTTTCCCAAAGCAAAAACAAGTAGATCCACATGGTATGTACTTAAAATATAAAACCACGCTATTTAGGATAATCTTGCTTTTAAAATTAATGGAATCAAGTAAGTAGATCCACATGGTATGCCCTAAACATAAAACCATTTTATGAAGGGATAGTCAAACTTGAACCATTGAGTTTAATGAACAAAACTTTCAAACCATTTTCTTAAATTCAGATGAAGATTATCAGTACTCTATGAATGAATTAGAGTCCCTAATCAACATCAAATCTTAATGATTCAACAGGAAAAAATGAATCATTTAAAGCATAAAAGCTTTCTTAAAAGAACTCAAACTCAAACCAAAATATGAGCGGGCTCTGATACCAATTGTTGGAACAATTTATGATCCTCGAATGCCATACTCATATTCAGAATAAGATTGAGGAAGAAGATGAAGGCGGAAGCGGAAGCGAGATATACATGTTGAATCCATATTCTTGACTTTAGGGGAAATGAAGAACAAGAAGAAGATGTAGGAGAATAGATCTTCTAAATGATGAGTGTCTTCTTAATCACTTAAAGTCTTCCAATCAAAATGAAGATTATTTAGTTGAGAGAGTAAGAAATGTAGTCTGTTTTAGGCTTGATGGAAAGGCCTTTAAATAGTAAACATGGTGACACTTCATTTAGGGACCACACCCTTTCAAGCTTAATGATTTTATATTACCCTTTTGCCCATCACAATTAGATAATTATACATTCAGGAATTCTACACATTTTATTATCAACTACACTTTATATTAATGTTATAGGTATGACTTCTTTATGGAAATACTAGATTACTTGTATTGCAAACCATGTTCTAACATAAATATCATACTATTGTGATCAATAATAAATGAGTCTCTCATATCAATTTTCTCTTTTGTATGATTGACTCCGACTATCTCTTTCTCTAATCCTTGACACTGATCAGGTTTCTTCAGGAAAAAAAAATGTAAAAGAGTAGATTCCTAAGGCAATTGTCTCTCTCTCTCTCTAGCCAAGACAGATGACGCTGCCATTGACAACTTCTCAGAAGCCGATTGTATAATACCTGTACGTGATACGACGAGCCACTAATACTTTTCAGAGCCTCTGATTATTAAAAAATACACCTGCTTCGGTTTAGGTAAAAGTCAAGTCGACCAATGTTTAAAATAACGACCTTTGTTCTCAGACATGGTCAGCATGAATGTAACATGTTTATCAGAAAAGAATCAGCAAAAAAAATAAAAAATAAATAAAAAAATCAGTATCATACAACAATATAGATACAAAGAAAGTAACAAAACAAGATGAACTAGTTAAGGTTGTCTACCTCTAAGGCGAATATTAACGGCTCTTGAAGCCATTGCTCTTAAATTTGTTCTAGCCAATGTGACTGAGCTTCTTCTATGATGCTGTTCTTGTGTTCTTCTCTCTTCTGCTCCCCTCAAACTTTCTGACGCCAACACGAACGAGTTCTGACGTTGTTGTTGTTGTTGTTGCTCGTTAGGGTCCCTAAAGGCTCCCATAAACTCTTCTCTCTGCAATCTCATAGCCAATGCAGCATCCTCGTCTTGACCAGGTGGGTCCCTTGTCCTCCTCCTAGTCAAAGGATTGTCTCCTCTCGTTCGGTTTCTCAAATATTGATGATTGCTCCGTCTCCTCTCTAAATTCAGACCTTCTCCTTCGGGACTATTCAGAGCTTGAATAGTCCTGTTACGACTAACTTTAATGGGAGGGCTTTGACTAGGCTTTGAAGAAGAAGAAGACGCCTTTCTTGATTCTACTTCTTGTGGAAACAAGAGTTGTATGGTATTCCAAAGAACTGTGTTTACCGTACAAGATCTTCCGTTACTGGAAAAAATAAAACATAAAAATGGAATGAAATGAAATGAAATGCTTAGATTCACATAAAAATGGAATGAAATGAAAGGGGTGAAAACGAAATGAAAGATTACCTAATTAGCTGCCTGCACTTTGGGCATCGTTTTCCGCACTTATCAGCAGCAGATCTCAAGCATTTCTTACAAAAACTATCAAAAATAAATCAAGATTAGTTAGTCAATAATGTGTCATTTTCTATTAACATGAAATCGTGATCAATCTATTCGCATTGTACCTGTGCCCACAAGAAGTGGTACTAGGTTCATAGCAGATCTCCAAACATATCTGCAAAATCAATCAAACAATAATAAAAAAACATGCAATTTGATTCGAAACCAAGAATCTGAAGATTAAGAACAACGATGAAACACATACCGCACAAGAAAGCTCTTCACGGAGTTTTTCCATACACGGAATAGCCGAGCTAGAGCAAGAGTCTAGTGCAGCTTCTGGCTTATTCAGTTCACCATTTTCAATGACTTTTGGTTCTTCCTTATTTTGCAGTCTCTCTACTATTCATCAAACACATCAGAAACCCATAAATATTAGCCACTTTTACATGATCCGCTCAAAGAATCATCAACAAAAATGAAGAAGACAATTAATACCTTCTCTAGAAGTTTCATCGTCCTCAAGATTAAGAACAACAATAGGTATTGAAACTAGACTCTTCACTTCACCATTTTCAATGGCTTTTGGCTCTTCCTTATTTTGCAGACTCTCTATTTATCAAATGATAGAAACCCGTAAATATTAGCCACTTTTACATGATCCACTCAACGAATCATCAGCAAAAACAAAGAAGAAAATCTATACCTTCTCTAGAAATTTCATCTTCGTCAAGATTAAGAACATTAGCAGGTATTGAAGCTGGACTCTTCCTCTGAGCCCTTCTTTTCCTAAATCAACAAGTATATTCTAAGTTATTGACTTGTTTGGACTCAAAAAAATGTAATACGTTGATACCTTATTTTGGTAAAGCAACAAGTACCCACAAAATTATATAGTGTCTATTCGTTATTTCCTAAAGCAACTCGTACACACGCAATTAAGTCCTCCATAAGAATCAAGTAATACTATATGAAATCGATGATTCCTAAAGCTACAATACGCAGAAATAATCAATCACTAGTTTATGAAATCTATCATGCCAATATCTTTTTTCCTAAAGAAGCACGACTCGACTAGATTCAAGAAAAGGTAATCAATTAATAATGATTGAAATCTATCACATCTATTCCTTCTTTTCCTAAAGCAACTCGTACCCACACAATTGACGTAGCTACCGCATCAACAATTAACTACTCCATCGGAATCAAGCTACACTGTATGAAATCTACTATTCGTAAAGAAACAATTTCTCAGAATTATCGCGTAAAATGGAATCAAGAAAAGGTACTGAAATGAAAGTGTATCAGTGACATCTATCATTTCACTACTTTCTTTTCCTAAATCAAGTACAAGTACCCACAAAATCATCAACTCGATTATATTCAAGAACAAGAAAAACCAGTCAATAGCGTATGCAAATTATTATGTCGATTCCTTCCTTTCCTAAATCAAGGAAAAACCCACAAAATCATTCACTTAATCAGATTCAAGTACCCACAAATTCATCAACTCGATCATATATAAGAAATGATAATCAATCAATTTCATATGAAATCTAAAGTACCCACAAAATTATTTACTCAATTAAACTGAAAAAAAGAAGGTAATCAATCAATTACTAGAGTATGAAATCTGTTACTCCAAATCGATTACCTTCTTGAATTATTAGTTGGGGGAGTCTTGAACTGTAAATCAAACCGTCTCTTCTGTTTAGCATCGCGATCGGGTGTGTCTTCAACGACAAGGCTGGCATTCAATAGCGCCTCTTCATCCCAACCGGCCATTGCAGCCACCGATCTAAACCTGGGACTGAAAATCGAATTCCCATTTTCGATTTGTTTTCGATTAGGGTTCTCGGGGCTGATTGGATCTTCAGTCATCATGATAATTGATCGAATTTCTTGCAAAGAAACAGCCAGCAGTCAATGTGACCAAGAAGAGGATTGTCTGAGAAGAATGAATTGACCTAACGGTCGAATGTTGATTTTTTTTTTTTTGAATGTTTCCTTTTCGGATTTAACGGCTAGTTTTAGGGCACTGAAGGAAGGCCCGAGGCCAAGGTTTGGTATTGTACTGTACCAGGCCCAAGAGAAGGCCCAATTAATTTGCAGGAGGTATATTCCAGCACAACACTATTCTCTACTCTTGCCTTCTTTTTTTTTTCTTTTTTTTTTTTTTTGGGGGGGGGGGGGGGGGAAATTTGCAATTTGGTAACCTGAGTTTTACACAGAGTTGCAATACTCTAGCTATGTTTTAATTTGTGTCAATTTGATTCCTAAGTTTGTCATTTTGTTACAATTAGGTGTAAAAACTAACAAATCGTTATTTTGTTTGACGAAAAATGGGTACTTTGGCCATTTCGTCCCCTTTTCTCAATTTATCTTCTTCCCCATCCCCAAATAGCCGAGCACCACCAGTTTGACCACCAATAACATCCATATCTCTACAACGATGGCCTTCACCAAACCCGACCCGAACATTGCTACCAACACTAACCAGACCCGTCTCTGTTTCCGAACTACCCATTGACCTTGACACAACAAACACTCCACACAATTTAAAGAGTGTCCGTTTACAGAGATTGTACAGAGGGTTGGGGTTTCCATATACACAAAGAAGTAAGCAAACCTAACTTGACTTCTCTAACTGTCCTAGATCAGTTTGTTATAACTGACTAACAGACTAACTAAACTATTTACAAAACTAACCCTGAAGTTACAAGAATTTGCTATTAGGACCTTCTACTTTTAGTGCTCTTCTCTTGTGACACTTGTATTTGTAACTTCATCAGTATGAAATGTAATACTTCCTCTATCCCGGAAAGATTGTCTCGTTTTGACTTTTTATGATCAACAAAAATAAATTTCGACCAAAAGTTAATTTAATGATCACAATGAAATTCAAAAAATGGTTATCGATTAATGATAATTTTTAGAATTTCACTAGAATAATTAGATCGACACCGATGTTTGGTCAAATTTCATTTACGTTGACCATAAAAAGTCAAATCGGGACAATCTTTCTGGGATAGAGGAGGTAACTGAATGATTTTTTTTGCTTATATAGACTGTATATGTACATTTTTACCTTTTAGTTAGATGTTAAGCTTGATCAAGCAACTCCTTGCTTTAAACCCTAACATTATGTTCAGTTGCAAAATATTCATCCGGCAATTGAAATGAAGTTGTGGTACATTATCTATGTGGCTGAAATAGATAATTCCAATTACGTGAAAAATGCCTTAACTGAGTGTCAAACTTCCTTAAAATAGCAGGTGATCTCCGGGCGGCATTATGTTGGGATCATGTCTGCAGAACCTGTATGAAACTATGGGGTACGGTACGTTGGATGAAAGTGATTATCTGACTGTTTAAATGGAACTTGAAAAACAATGAAAATGAGCATCTATTTATAGGAGGTGAAAGATTAGAAAAGGTAGGATGAAATATATGTAGGAATTAAACACCAAAGAAACTTTGAATTCAGAGTTGGTGTAGAAATGAAATTTCCATTTCCCTCCAAATTATTTCACAAAAGGCTTTCATCTAAATTGGATCAAAAAAGGCCCAAAGAATTGAATGGACTTAAAGAATTTATTAGAGACCCAATATTAGAAAATATTACAACAACGGGGATTAAAAAAAAAAAAAAAAGTAAATGTTGTAAGTGTGAAGTAAAGTGGGAGGGAGAAAGTGGGTAAAAAGTTTTTGTTTAGGTAATAAAACAACTAAGAACCTTAAATTGGGACAGATCATAAAAGGGAAGTAAGAACCTTAAATTGGGACAATTGGGACGGAGGTAGTCTTACTTTGATTCTCATTCAATAATGATGAATTTATCTGAATTTAAAAACTACTGTTGTTTCCGTCTCAAAATAATACTTTTCTAATATCTTAATGTTATATTAAAAGTTTCAAAAATTCAGCAATTTTGGAGTTTAAATTTTAGAAATGAGATTAACTTTCTAAGACAAATACAATAGAAAAATGAAAAATATCGTCTCAAAATGAAGGGAGTAATTGAATTGACACATTAAATTAAATATATTTCCTGTATATCACCGTTACAATATGCTTTGTAGGAGTTATTCTGGGTTTGTTCGATGATCTTAATTTTGTGTATATACGTCTGCAATGAAAATAAGTTAGTACGTGCTATAACATATATGGCCGGGGAAGAATATATGAATATATAATTCCAGTAACTTAAGATTCTTCCATTTTTTATCACAACATTAAGATAATATTCAACCCATAATAACGAAGAATCTACGTTTTAATCTACATTAAAATACTCCCTCCGACCCAAAATGATCTTCGCGTTTGACTATTCAAACTTTTTAAGGATATGAACACTTGCTTTGCTAGCCATGGTTTGTTCATGCATTTTTAAGCCTAAATTGTAGAAAGGTGAAGAACTTTTTGGGACAACGAGAAATGGCAAATGAGAAGATCATTTTGGGACGGAGGGAGTATTACTTTTCTAGTCATATTTTAAAACCAGAACTAGTCTCCCATGGTTCTTTAGTCTTTGTTTCGTCGTGTTCCAGATAGTTGATAACATTGTCAGCACGTACTATGTGTTTGCCAGAATCTTCACGCGTAAAGATTCTGTCAAATTAACATATTAGAAACAAAAAAGGTTGACAAAAACCAGTGAAAATTTACATAATTATGAGTTAATATCGCGTTATTAGCGTGTTAATAATCCACGGATTAAAGACCTTGTCTCTATTGATATTATATCCTTAATTTGCTACTTGGTTTATGTACTTTGTTTGTCTTAGAATATATGAACCACTTGCATTTGTTATTTTTCTCACTGTCCGTTTCCTACATTATTGTTTAGTCGTTCGTGTTCATCACATCAGTGTATACCAAGTCAACAGACAAGCTAAATCGAGCGTTTTCCCAGTCAAACTGGCCCTTGTACGGTTCATTCTTGACCATGATGTCTGTGAAGGTCGAAATGGACATTCGAGCAGTTAGCTACAGACTTTTCCCAAACAACAATCTGATAAGTTAATTATCAGAATCTGATTAAGTCTCAGAATCAAGTAAATCCACGAAGGTTTTTTTAGCACCCGCGTTTATTTTATAGCCAAGGCATCTTTTAAGTTGCCTGCAACGACAAGCTGGGTTAGCTGGCCATCCATGAATCAAACTAAATTTATTTTAATTTTTATTTGTTTTGACGCTCTAAGCGTAATAGAAAGGGCTCTGCATAGTGTTGGGACGACGACCCTTAGTCTACTACAAAAATCTGATTTCTATGCACTCGACTATAAAAATCCATCTACTATAAAAATCTGATTAATGTGCAGTCGGAATATACGTGTCCAGATCTTACGACCCCACATTTCTTCCCTTTTCTTATTTATGTGTTGAAACTCCCACGAACACTGACGCTTTCAATAAACAAAGATTTGTGGGTGAATATATTACTGTAGACATTCATAACACTTGATGTTTTTTAATCCACCAAACTCATTATTAAATTTCCAATTCAATCATGTCGTCAGACGAATGATCAGACAGATGTCAGAGTTGTTTCGTTTATAAACCTCCCTCTTCTCGCTTGTTATTTTCTAACTCTAGGGGTAAAATGGGAAGGCAACCTTGCTGTGATAAAGTTGGGCTAAAGAGAGGTCCATGGACCATTGAAGAAGATCACAAGCTCATAAACTTCATACTCAACAATGGTATCCAATGTTGGAGAACAGTCCCTAAGCTTGCAGGTACGTATAATGCGTACTCTTTCATGTATACATACGTTTAAACGTATACACATTATTCTAATTTGGCAGTGTTTACTCTATTGTTTTGCAGGCTTGTTAAGATGTGGAAAGAGTTGCAGACTACGATGGATAAATTATCTAAGGCCGGATTTAAGAAGAGGGACATTATCTGAAGATGAAGAAGAACAAATTATAGAGCTTCATGCCCGTCTCGGAAACAGGTCCATTTTTTCAGCTGAATTTCTGTAAGCATATATAGAGATAGATATACATATACATATATATAAATACTGATTTAACATTCGCTTTGGTCAATAGGTGGTCAAAGATAGCCTCACATTTTCCTGGACGAACTGATAACGAGATCAAGAATCATTGGAACACTCGAATCAAAAAGAGGCTTAAGCTTCTCGGATTAGACCCTTCCACGCATAAGCCAGTTCAGGAGAAAGACGAAGGTGATTATACGACTATTATGGAGTCTGATAATCCATTAAACAAAACAGAGGAGGCTTCTGACGAGGCCACGCGAAAAGACGAAAATGCCCTTACAGATGATCTTGGTGATGTTGGTGTATCAAACAAAGTGGGGATTTCGTGTGAAAGTTTGGATGTGGATTTATGGATGAATCAAGAAAGTGGTAATACCGCGAATTCTTTGAGTTCTTGTACAGGGGAATCGTCGTTGTTTCAAGACGAAGACAGCCTGCAACAATGGATTGATAGTGTTGATTCAATGCTGTCATGGGATTGCTTCAACGAACTCGACTTCTTATGAAATTGAAACTTAAAAAGACAGGATTTTTACATAGCTCATGTAATTCTGCAGATGTATGCTTAGTTTTGTTGGTTATTCAAGCTTGAAGTTGAATGAAAAAGTGCCTTGTTCTTTCAACTTTTTGATTAGTTTTAAATCGTTTCAATGCGCCTTTAAAGTACTTAATTGGGTTGCCAAACAGGCCCTATTGTACTCTGTACAACATTTTAATGCATTGGCTTCAGCATCATCTTGTTTGTTTTGATGGTGAGGAGAGCGGACATAATCCTTCCGTCACCGAATAAATGTCACACTTTTATTATTTTGGTCCGCCGCAAAATTAAAGTCGTATTTATAATTAAATCTATACTTATAGTATTTTAAAGTTGGTGAAACCAACCATGGGAATGACACGTAAGCAAGAAATATGTTTTTCTTGATTTAGAGGTTGCCACGTAATACGACCTTTGCAATCATAAAGGCTTTTAGCATTCTCCTACTTAGGTTAAAATAAGAGGTAATAACCATAGATATGATAGTAGGTAATTTAGTGATTCTATAAGAAGAAATTGATATCTAATAGAATATGTACTCTTACATATAGAGTACTAGATTAGGTAGACATATACTCTTATATATAGGGTAGTATTTGACTAGATAGTTCGTGGTGCATTCAAGAACATTAAAATCACTTAGAAGTGACTTTTCAATTTTCAACTGATCAAATTCACAATTCAATGACTTTTGAACCGTTTATGTATTCCAAGAGGCTACATATTATTAAAAGCCATTGAATTGTGATGGAATACTTAAAGTTTTAACTATCAAGTGATTTTAAATGATAGAATGTGAAAAGATAGATTGAAATCTATACTTATAGTATTTTTAAGTTAGTGAAATCAACCATATGAATGACACATAAGCCACAAATGGGTTTTTCTTGATTTAGAGGATGCAATGTAATATGACCTTTGCAATTTTGGAGGCTTTTGGCATTCTCCTACATAGGTTAAAATAAGAGCTAATAACCATATATATGAAATTAGGTAATTCAGTGATTCTATAAGAAGAGAATGATATCTAATAGAACATATACTATTATATAGACAGTGTTAGACTAGGTAGGTCATACCTAATAGAGTATTAGACTAGGTTGTTAGTGGATGCATTAAAGAATAATAAGATCATTAAGAAATAACTTTTCAATTTTCAACTAATCAAATTTTCATAATTCAATGGCTTTGAATAAACAATAAGATCATTAAGAAGTGAGTTTTCAGTTTCCAACTAATCAAATTTTCATAATTCAATGGCTTTGAATATCATGCATTGTTTCAAGTTGGTGCATGAATTACAAAAGAAACCTGATAAAGAATATGAAAGATTAGATATATTTATTTAAAACATATTTTTTGCATTTCCCCATTTAATACCAGCATTAAATTGAAGGTAAAAAGATCTAAATGACTCTTCACTTTGGACGGCATATGGTCTTTGCGGGGAATATAAAAAAATAGAAGGAAAAAAATTATTTTTATTGTTGTATGATATTATAGACTTCCTCCTACTTCTTTTCTTCTTTATACATTCATGTCATTTGTTTCCACAATTTATTTAACCTTCTATCTCTATGTCTATGTACTACTCCCTTTGTCCCACCACAAGTGAGACTAATTTCCTTTTCAGTCCGTCCCACCACAAGTGAGACTACCTAAAATGGAATTTTTTTAATATATTTATATTCAACCAACTCCACTAATTAACCCCACTCACACTCTTCTTCATTTTATACCACACAATTTATTCAACCAAGCCTACTATTTACCCCACTCATTCTCTCTCTTCATTTTCTACCACACATTTACTATTTTTCCTAATTATTGTGCCAACAATTCTAGTAGCAATTGTGCTGGGACGGATGGAGTATATGATTTTGGCTTTAACTATTTTCTCACTTTTTTTTTTCCTTTTTTCTCTCATTAGGTTTGGGAAGAACATTTTTGGATAAATTGGATGAGGAAGAAAACATTAGTTTGATTGAGAAAAATTGCAACTGTGACCTCTACATTTTTGCATATATTATCTTATTGAATTTCCACTTATCTTTCGATTTTACTATTACCTCTGTCCATTTTTTTTTATTTATTCTCTTCATCAAAAGAATAATGTATTTATTTTGAGACGGAGAAATTATGAGTTTATTTTATCCATCAACATGTGTATTTCATTAACTTATTTGGAAAGAGTTATTTATTATAGTATTGTCATAATATATTATGTTATTTTGAATACATATATGTCCTTAATTTTCATTAGTGATTTTTTTTTTTGTTCACTTCTCTCTCTCTCTCTTTCTCTTTCCAAGATTGAAATATAAGGAGGTTAGGCAAAGTTGTCGCATGCAATCGGCCACCGTTGCACATATTTATCAACCAAGCGATGCAATGCGTTTGTGATACTATTGCTCAAAACTCAAGCTTGAGGTATACTCCATCCGTCCCAGCACAAGTAGGACTAGAGGGGTCTGTACACTAATTAAGACAAACTAGTAAATGTGTGGTAGAAAATGAAGAGAGAGAATGAGTGGAGTAAATAGTAGTGCTAGTTGGATAAATTGAGTGGTGGAAAATGGAGAGAATGAGTGGGATAAATAGTAGTGTTGGTTGAATAAATTGAGTGGTGGAAAATGAATAGAGAGAATGAGTGGGGTTGAAACATTTCCATTTGGGCGAATTTTTTCTCAAATAATTCCTTTATTTGTAAGTATTTACCAAAGTACCACCTTTTTCAAAGTCTGTACCAAAATGGTCGACTTTGAGGTAATTCGCTTCTAGGAAAAGCGTATTACTTTAATTCGCTAATGCCAAAAGCGAATTACCTTTGACCTGATTAGGCCCGCGGGGTTAATTTAGCGCCTAATTCAATTCCACATAATTCGCTTCTCACGGAAGCGAAATATGTTTAAATGAATTCGCTTTTTTCGGAAGCGTATGATGATAGAACAATTTTAATCCCTGAATGCCATACTCATATTTAAGTAAGAGAAAGAGGAAGAGATGAAGCGGAAGCATATAATAAATGTATACCTGTTGAATCCATCTTGATGTCTTGAAGGGAGAATAAGAATGAAGTAGAAGATAATGTAGGGAGATGATCTTCTAAATGAAAGTGTCTCTTAGTCTCTCAAAAGTTCTTTCAATAATGAAGAGATAATTTAGATGAGAGAAAGTAAGAATCAAGTATGTTTAAGGCTTGATGGAGGGGCCTTTATATAGTAAACATGGTGACACTTCAAATAGGGACCATACATATTCATTTCCAAAGCAATGTTGATTTACCATCTTGCCCATCAAAGATAGATAAATAACATTTCAGGGATTCTACACATTGACTATTTTAACCATACTTTATATTAATGTCATAGTTATGATTTTATTTATGGAAGGTACCAAATTATTTGTGTTGCAAGCCACATTGATCTAACAATCTCCCACTTGGGTTGCAAAACAAATTTCTTCCTTTAAATCATAAGTACAACATAAATCATAACCCAAATGTGCACTTTGTTATCACTTATAACAATCTCGTCCATTAGCCATACAAGTATAGAACTAAAGGGGCAGTCGTTGTAATTGATTCGCAACTAAACCCACTATAATTACATATACTAATTCAACTAAATGACATAGATCAAAAGTATGGATGTGTAGCATGGATCTTAATGAATATATACATATTCTTCCAACTAGTCCAACTTAACCAAATGAGATCAAACTTTAAATAATAATAGAACAATAAAATTGAAGAAAACAACATAAACTCCCACTATATTAAATGTTATCAAAAGTTGTTACACCCATATGAGCAACATGCTCGTGAAACACTAAAGGTGATAACGCCTTAGTAAACGGATCCGCTAACATAGAGTTTGTACCAATAAGTTGTATTTCTATTTGTTCATTTCGTACCCTCTCTCTTACAACAAGAAATTTAATGTCAATGTGTTTAGACTTTGACGAGCTCTTGTTATTGTTGGAGTACAAGACCGCTGCCCTATTGTCACAATAAAGCTTAATAGGTCTTTCGACACTATCAACAATACGCAGTCCCTCAGTGAATTTACGCAGCCATATAGCTTGATTGGATGCCTCGAAACAAGCAACGAACTCGGCTTCCATGGTGGAGGAAGTAACGAGTGTCTGCTTGGCACTTCTCCAAGAAATGGCTCCACCGGCTAATGTGAAGACATAACCAGACGTTGATTTACGGCTGTCTTGGCATCCAGCAAAGTCGGAATCGGAATACCCAATGATCTCGAGATGATCCGACTTGAGTATGTAAGCATGTAGTCCTTGGTGTTTTGTAAGTACCGCATCACTCTTTTGGCTGCGACCCAATGTTCTCTCCCCGGATTGCTTTGGTATCGACCAAGCATCCCAACAATAAAAGCTAAGTCTGGACGAGTACAGACTTGAGCATACATTAAGCTTCCTACTGCTGATGCATAAGGGATGTTTTCCATATACTTGGTTTCAAAATTGTTTTTGGGACATTGATTAAGACTAAATTTATCTCCTTTAGAGACAGGGGTGTCATGTGGTTTACAGTTTTGCATGTTAAATCTTTGTAATACCTTCTCTATATAGGCCTTTTGTGATAATCCTAAAGTACCTCGTGAGCGATCACGGTGTATTTGGATTCCTAATACAAAAGATGCCTCTCCAAGATCTTTCATTTCAAATTTCTTTGAAAGAAATTTCTTAGTGTCTTTAAGAAGGTTTAAGTCATTACTAGCAAGTAAAATATCATCCACATATAAGACTAAGAATATAAATTATTCCCACTGAACTTATGGTATATACAATCTTCACCAATATTCATTTCAAAGCCAAATGAAAGAATTACTTGGTTAAATTTGAGATACCATTGACGGGAAGCTTGCTTGAGCCCATAAATGGATTTCTTAAGTTTACAAACTAAATGATTAGTTTGTTCCAAATCATCCACCATTTCTGGTTTCTTCATATAAATGGTTTCCTCAATGTCTCCATTGAGAAAAGCAGTTTTTACATCCATTTGATGAAGCTCAAGGTCATAATGTGCCACTAAAGCCATAATGATCCTAAAGGAGTTTTTAGAAGACACCGGAGAGAATGTTTCTTTGTAGTCAATACCTTCCTTTTGAGTGAAACATTTGGCAACAAGACGAGCCTTATGTATTTCCACATTACCTTGTGAATCCCTTTTGGTTTTAAATATCCATTTACAACCAATCGGTTTCACATCCTTCGGTAATGAGACAAGATCCCAAACGTCGTTGTCTTTCATAGATTTTAACTCTTCATTAATGGCATTGATCCACTTATGAGAATTAGGACCTTTAATGGCTTCATGGAAGGTGAGAAGCTCATCTCCCACTAAACCTAGGTATCCTTCATTCTCTGCAAGATACACCTCATAATCATCCGAAATGGCACTTCTTCTAACTCTATTGGATCTCCTTAAAGGCACTGATTCTTCCTCATTTTGAGGTTGTTGAATTTCCTCATTTTGATCAACATTTTCATGTTGTTCAATATTTATAGGGGAGTCAATATTTTGAATTTGTTCCTCTTGAATTTCAGGTACAAGTACTTGATTTTCAATTGGGACTACTACGGGAAGAGGTATAGAAAAGGATTCCTCTTCCTTAAATTCAAAATTATTATTCCTAATTTCCCCTCTAAATTCAACATCCTCAAAGAACCTAGCATTTCCCGTTTCAAAAAACGTTCTAGTTTTCGGGTTGTAAAATTTATAGCCCCTTGATCTTTCGGCATACCCTACAAAGTAGCAACTAACTGTCTTAGCGTCCAATTTTCCTTCGTTAGGACTATAAGGCCTAGCTTCTGCTGGACAACCCCATACATGAAGATGATTTAGGGACGGTTTCTTATTCGTCCATAATTCATAAGGGATTTTATTGTTAGTGGCCTTAGAGGGAGCCCTATTTAGAAGATAAGTTGTGGTTTTTAATGCATCGCCCCATAATGAGTGAGGTAAAGAAGTACAAGAAACCATACTTCTTACCATATCCTTAAGGGTTCTATTACGTCTCTCAGCTACACCATTCATGCTAGGCGTACCCGGCATAGTGTAGTGAGGGACAATCCCACACTCTTCAAGATAGCGAGCAAAAGGACCCGGACGTTGTTCTCCCGAACCATCATTCCGACCATAGTATTCACCACCACGATCGGATCTAACGTTCTTAATAGTCTTACCTAGTTGATTTTCAACTTCGGCTTTAAACGACTTGAAAACGTCCAAAGATTGAGACTTTTCATGAAGCAAATAAATGTATCCATATCGAGAGTAGTCGTCTATGAACGTAATAAAATATTGTTGACCATTCCAAGAAGGAGAAGGGAATGGCCCACAAATATCCGTATGTATTAGTTCTAAGACGCTTGAGGCTCTCGAGGATACCTTTCTTTTCGAGTTTGTAAATTTCCTTTTAGGCATTCAATGCAAAAGTCCTTTTCAGGAACATCAAGTTTATTTATGATTCCTTCTGACACAAGCTTATCAATTCTCTTTTTGGAGATATGACCCAAACGCCTATGCCATAAGGTATAAGAATTTTCACTTGAAAACTTTCGCTTCTTAGATTTAGTTTCATTATTATGGGACTCATTGATTGTTTGAGTAGTGTTAAGCAAATAAAGATTATCACTACTCGATAAAGTACTAGTACCAACAATAATGGAATTGAAATATAAATCACATCTATTATTACCAAATGAACAAGAGTAACCCTCTTTGTCCAAAACAGTGATAGATATTAAATTCCTTCTAAACGAAGGTACAATAAAAGTATTATTTAATACAAAATAATATCCTGTACTTAACAACAATCTAATGGTTCCAATGCCTATGACTTCTACCGGGTTCCCAGCTCCCATATAGATGAATCTTTCATCTTCACTGGGTCTTCGGTAATTCAGGCAACCCTGCATAGACATACTAATGTGAGTTGTTGCACCAGAATCCAACCACCATGTATATGTAGGAATTGAAACTAAATTAGCCTCAGTACAAACAAGACCAAATGACATACCTTTCTTAGCACGCCAAGCGTGATACTTAGGGCAGTCGTACTTCATATGACTTGCAAAAGAAGCACTTCTTTTCCTTACGATCATCAGATGATCCTTTAGGCTTCTTATTGCTTGTTACCGCAATTTTCTTCCCTCTTCTCTTAGTCCCATGAGAAGAGGTGGATGCTAAATGAGCACCTTCAATTTTAGGTTGCTTCAACCTATCTTCCTCTTGTGTCACATGTGAGATTAATTCATTAATATCCCACTTGTCTTTCTGACAATTATAGGTCACCTCAAAGTGACCAAACTGAGGAGGAAGAGAAATCAACACTAAATGGACGAGAAGATCTTCCGATATCTCTAACTTAAGTCCTTTTAGTTTAGTTGATAAGTGAAGCATTTCTAAAATATACTCCCTTAAGTTCCCGGTACCCTTGTACTTCATGGAAACAAGCTTTCTTAAACAAGAACTTGTTTCCGACTTTTCGCTTTTAGCAAAGCGCCTTTCAAGGGTCTCAAGAAAAGTTTTAGCATCAACGTCCTCGGGGACACTGTTAAGAAATGCCTCCGGGACGACATTTTTCATGATCATAAGACTTACGCGATTAGAGCGTTTCCACTTCTCAGAGTTCAAGCAGTCCTCAGCGGTGCTATCTTCACTAAGAGGAAGAGGAATAGGCTCCCTAAATGCGAGGTCTATGTCCATGCAGCCCAAGATCATAGTAATTTTGTTTTTCCAAGTTTTAAAGTTTGTCCCATTAAGCATCGGAATTGTGCTCATCGCAGCAGTAATAGAAGAAGCGTTAAGTAAATCTGGGAATCGAGAACAAGAATGAATACAAAACAATAATAAGTAACTACATTATAAATTAAAAGATTAATTATATCAAATGAAATCCATCAATAAAGCAATTAACATGACATCAAAACTAATCTTTGGATTGCGAATTGACTCATAAATAACTACTTTAGATGACAAGTAATTTGAACAATATTTGATTAAATGTTTAATCTTCCTTTGGGTAGTCTTAAGCATTTAATAAAATTACCAAATGTTCATTTTATATGTCATCACAAGAATGCTTAAGACTTTCTTAGTACGTGGCGTTGTTCAACCTTAGTCGTTCCACCAATCCGTTCGGATGGTTGAGGAGACCAGTCAAGGTTTCCAGCCTGATATACCATCGTTAGTCAAATGTCAAGATCTTCTTTGGAAAATTCAAGTCATTCATATCTTAAACATTCAACACTTTAATAATTTTGCATTTAAATAACGTTAATCACTTAGGTGATAATATTATTTAAATAATGAATAAAATTATTTAAGCATATAATTAATCAGGGCTTTAAGGTTTGAAAAATTAATGTTTTGTCCAAGGGAAACAAAAGTTGTACAGAAAATAAGAATTTTTCCAAAAAATCTGTGAACAGTGACTGCTCGGCCGAGTCAAGGAAAGTGCTCGGCCGAGCACTTTAAATCAGATTGTTTGAAAATTGATCTGCTCGGCCGAGCAGAACAAAGGACACGGCCGAGCACTTTTAATCAGAACATTTTGCCTTTGTTGACATACAATGCGCGGCCGAGCAAATCCAAACGCTCGGCCGTGCAAGTCTTGGTCCGACCGGGCAAAGCTAAAAACCCGACCGGGTTTTCAAGAGAACCGAACCGGACTCGACCAAAGATCCAACCAGTTTATGTCAATTTTGGCGCCTGTTCATCTGCTCGGCCGAGCAAAACAAAGGACTCGGCCGAGCAGTTCGCGCCTTTTCATATGCTCGGCCGAGCAAAGCAAAGGACTCGGCCGAGCAGTTCGCGCCTTTCTGCACTTCTGAATTTTGTTTAAAACTTTCCCAAAATTAATGAATTGCAAGTAGATCCACATGGTATGTACTTAAAACATAAAACCACGTTATATAGGGATAATCTTGCTTTAACTTAGTGGAATCAAGTGAGTAGATCCACATGGTATGCATTTAAACATAAAACCATGTTATGAAGGGATAGTCTCACAAGAACCATTTTAAATAACAAAACTTTTTCAAACCATTTACTTAATTTAGATGAAGATCATCAGTACTCTATGAATGAATTAGAGTCCTTAATCAATCATCAAATACCTTAAGATTCAACAGGGAAAATGAATCATAGTCAAAGCATAAAGCTTTAAAACAAGAACTCAAACTCAAACTAAATAATGAGCGGGGCTCTGATACCAATTGATAGAACAATTTTAATCCCTGAATGCCATACTCATATTTAAGTAAGAGAAAGAGGAAGAGATGAAGCGGAAGCATATAATAAATGTATACCTGTTGAATCCATCTTGATGTCTTGAAGGGAGAATAAGAATGAAGTAGAAGATAATGTAGGGAGATGATCTTCTAAATGAAAGTGTCTCTTAGTCTCTCAAAAGTTCTTTCAATAATGAAGAGATAATTTAGATGAGAGAAAGTAAGAATCAAGTATGTTTAAGGCTTGATGGAGGGGCCTTTATATAGTAAACATGGTGACACTTCAAATAGGGACCATACATATTCATTTCCAAAGCAATGTTGATTTACCATCTTGCCTATCAAAGATAGATAAATAACATTTCAGGGATTCTACACATTGACTATTTTAACCATACTTTATATTAATGTCATAGTTATGATTTTATTTATGGAAGGTACCAAATTATTTGTGTTGCAAGCCACATTGATCTAACAATCTCCCACTTGGGTTGCAAAACAAATTTCTTCCTTTAAATCATAAGTACAACATAAATCATAACCCAAATGTGCACTTTGTTATCACTTATAACAATCTCGTCCATTAGCCATACAAGTATAGAACTAAAGGGGCAGTCGTTGTAATTGATTCGCAACTAAACCCACTATAATTACATATACTAATTCAACTAAATGACATAGATCAAAAGTATGGATGTGTAGCATGGATCTTAATGAATATATACATATTCTTCCAACTAGTCCAACTTAACCAAATGAGATCAAACTTTAAATAATAATAGAACAATAAAATTGAAGAAAACAACATAAACTCCCACTATATTAAATGTTATCAAAAGTTGTTACACCCATATGAGCAACATGATCGTGAAACACTAAAGGTGATAACGCCTTAGTAAACGGATCCGCTAACATAGAGTTTGTACCAATAAGTTGTATTTCTATTTGTTCATTTCGTACCCTCTCTCTTACAACAAGAAATTTAATGTCAATGTGTTTAGACTTTGACGAGCTCTTGTTATTGTTGGAGTACAAGACCGCTGCCCTATTGTCACAATAAAGCTTAATAGGTCTTTCGACACTATCAACAATACGCAGTCCCTCAGTGAATTTACACAGCCATATAGCTTGATTGGATGCCTCGAAACAAGCAACGAACTCGGCTTCCATGGTGGAGGAAGTAACGAGTGTCTGCTTGGCACTTCTCCAAGAAATGGCTCCACCGGCTAATGTGAAGACATAACCAGACGTTGATTTACGGCTGTCTTGGCATCCAGCAAAGTCGGAATCGGAATTCCCAATGATCTCGAGATGATCCGACTTTGAATATGTAAGCATGTAGTCCTTGGTGTTTTGTAAGTACCGCATCACTCTTTTGGCTGCGACCCAATGTTCTCTCCCCGGATTGCTTTGGTATCGACCAAGCATCCCAACAATAAAAGCTAAGTCTGGACGAGTACAGACTTGAGCATACATTAAGCTTCCTACTGCTGATGCATAAGGGATGTTTTCCATATACTTGGTTTCAAAATTGTTTTTGGGACATTGATTAAGACTAAATTTATCTCCTTTAGAGACAGGGGTGTCATGTGGTTTACAGTTTTGCATGCTAAATCTTTGTAATACCTTCTCTATATAGGCCTTTTGTGATAATCCTAAAGTACCTCGTGAGCGATCACGGTGTATTTGGATTCCTAATACAAAAGATGCCTCTCCAAGATCTTTCATTTCAAATTTCTTTGAAAGAAATTTCTTAGTGTCTTTAAGAAGGTTTAAGTCATTACTAGCAAGTAAAATATCATCCACATATAAGACTAAGAATATAAATTTATTCCCACTGAACTTATGGTATATACAATCTTCACCAATATTCATTTCAAAGCCAAATGAAAGAATTACTTGGTTAAATTTGAGATACCATTGACGGGAAGCTTGCTTGAGCCCATAAATGGATTTCTTAAGTTTACAAACTAAATGATTAGTTTGTTCCAAATCATCCACCATTTCTGGTTTCTTCATATAAATGGTTTCCTCAATGTCTCCATTGAGAAAAGCAGTTTTTACATCCATTTGATGAAGCTCAAGGTCATAATGTGCCACTAAAGCCATAATGATCCTAAAGGAGTTTTTAGAAGACACCGGAGAGAATGTTTCTTTGTAGTCAATACCTTCCTTTTGAGTGAAACCTTTGGCAACAAGACGAGCCTTATGTCTTTCCACATTACCTTGTGAATACCTTTTGGTTTTAAATATCCATTTACAACCAATCGGTTTCACATCCTTCGGTAATGAGACAAGATCCCAAACGTCGTTGTCTTTCATAGATTTTAACTCTTCATTAATGGCATTGATCCACTTATGAGAATTAGGACCTTTAATGGCTTCATGGAAGGTGAGAGGCTCATCTCCCACTAAACCTAGGTGTCCTTCATTCTCTGCAAGATACACCTCATAATCATCCGAAATGGCACTTCTTCTAACTCTATTGGATCTCCTTAAAGGCACTGATTCTTCCTCATTTTGAGGTTGTTGAATTTCCTCATTTTGATCAACATTTTCATGTTGTTCAATATTTATAGGGGAGTCAATATTTTGAATTTGTTCCTCTTGAATTTCAGGTACAAGTACTTGATTTTCAATTGGGACTACTAAGGGAAGAGGTATAGAAAAGGATTCCTCTTCCTTAAATTCAAAATTATTATTCCTAATTTCCCTCTAAATTCAACATCCTCAAAGAACCTAGCATTTCCCGTTTCAAAAAACGTTCTAGTTTTCGGGTTGTAAAATTTATAGCCCCTTGATCTTTCGGCATACCCTACAAAGTAGCAACTAACTGTCTTAGCGTCCAATTTTCCTTCGTTAGGACTATAAGGCCTAGCTTCTGCTGGACAACCCCATACATGAAGATGATTTAGGGACGGTTTCTTATTCGTCCATAATTCATAAGGGATTTTATTGTTAGTGGCCTTAGAGGGAGCCCTATTTAGAAGATAAGTTGTGGTTTTTAATGCATCGCCCCATAATGAGTGAGGTAAAGAAGTACAAGAAACCATACTTCTTACCATATCCTTAAGGGTTCTATTACGTCTCTCAGCTACACCATTCATGCTAGGCGTACCCGGCATAGTGTAGTGAGGGACAATCCCACACTCTTCAAGATAGCGAGCAAAGGACCCGGACGTTGTTCTCCCGAACCATCATTCCGACCATAGTATTCACCACCACGATCGGATCTAACGTTCTTAATAGTCTTACCTAGTTGATTTTCAACTTCGGCTTTAAACGACTTGAAAACGTCCAAAGATTGAGACTTTTCATGAAGCAAATAAATGTATCCATATCGAGAGTAGTCGTCTATGAACGTAATAAAATATTGTTGACCATTCCAAGAAGGAGAAGGGAATGGCCCACAAATATCCGTATGTATTAGTTCTAAGACGCTTGAGGCTCTCGAGGATACCTTTCTTTTCGAGTTTGTAAATTTCCTTTTAGGCATTCAATGCAAAAGTCCTTTTCAGGAACATCAAGTTTATTTATGATTCCTTCTGACACAAGCTTAACAATTCTCCTTTTGGAGATATGACCCAAACGCCTATGCCATAAGGTATAAGAATTTTCACTTGAAAACTTTCGCTTCTTAGATTTAGTTTCATTATTATGGGACTCTCCTTTCGTACGCTACTAAATCTGATTCAATCCCATCATTCGGCCCATCATCACCCTCGCTAATCTCACTACCGGTGCTGTTTTCTTCATCATCATCATCATCATCAGGAAACAACAAACTATCTATTTGTGCATCATAGTCTTCATCATCTTCATCTAAAACATCATCATCAGCCGGAACATCCTCACGTGGCACTCGTCTACGACGCGGTCTCTGGTTACTTGGAGCCATTGCAGTCGCTTGGTTGTAACTGGGCGAATTATCATAGAATGTCTCTGTACTTGGACCCTCGCCAGGCTCTCGGTTGTAACTCTGCGAATTCACATAAAGTGTCTCTGCCTCTGCATAACGTTCATTCGTCTCTTGATTATAACCAATGTCAGTCCCACCCCCACGGATATCAAACACCTCAATAGCCTTCATGATAATATACAACTGCAAGTTACTCAACCCACCAAATTGAGCATTAACATCAAACATTAACGCCACACCATTATCGTCTTGGATATGAAATGGAAAGTAATTTGCAATTCCATGGTCAAAGGAATGAGGAAACCTACAAATAACTTCCAGCTGAAATCTTGTTCGATCTAACCCAATATGTTCATATCTATGTATCGCTCTAAGACCAAATTTTGGTCCTTTTTCAAAAAGATGACCATTAAATGGATCTTCATCATCCCCTCCCCAGTAGCACATGAAAATAAGCGGTAACCCACTCATCGATACCCTAGAACCCTAGAAAATGATAATAACAGTCAAAATCTTAAAGTTATCATTCCTCTCTACAAATTCACTCAAAAGCCTAAAATAAATCACATCAAACACAAAAAATGACATATAAATAGAGATCGTGGTGTACCTTTTTGCTTGATCTGAGTATTTCAAGAAATGGATTTGCAAAATCCTCTCCTCTTTGCGTCCCTTCTTCTTTCTCTCTCTATTTTCAGACAAGATGGAGATATAATGAGCTGCACATACTGAAACCTTATCTTATTGTGTGGGTTTAATGTAATTCGCTTCTTCAAGTAGCGAATTATAACAATTCGCTACTATAGGAAGCGAATTACTTAAGGTTTAATTAACGCCCTAATGCAAAGCGCGCCTAATCTGGTCAAAGAATAATTCGCTTTTGCAAAAGCGAATTATGATAATTCGCTATACCCAGTGGCGAATTAGCTCAAAGTTGGTCATTTTGGTACATACTTTGAAAAAGGTGGTACTCTGGTAAATACTTATAAATAATGGAATTATTTGAGAAAAAAATCCCATTTTGGCAGTCTCACTTTTAGTGGGACGGCCTAAAAGGGAAAGAAGTCCCACTTGTGCTGGGACGGAGGGAGTTTTATACTACTTTTTGTCTCCAAAAAATGTTTGGATTTATTTCTTTCAAAAAAAATGTTTGAATTTATTCTTAACTAAGAAAAAAATGAGTTCATTTTAAATTAGGACGAAAAAAGTATTTTACATTTTTGTAATTTATTTGTCTTTCTATTGTTGTAAATTGAATGTTTGAAATTGATATAATTGACCACTCAAGTTCTTGGTTATATAACATGAAAGTTCATTTTTTCCAATTATTTTCCTCACATTAATTTTTTGTTGCAATTTTTTTGTTATAATATGTGTTTATTGTTGTGTCTATATATTTAGTTTTATCATAAATTTATTTAAGAGTTAATTTTGGGTTTTATTTATGTTTTTTATATTTTTGTTATGTTTACTAACTTTAATTGACTCTTGATTTTTTATTGCATATCATTATGTTTTAGAGTAGTTGGAATATTTGAAAGGTCAATGCAGTGTGAATGTAATCATTCATGGCTTAATTTACTTCATCTTGATTTTAATGCAGATTATGTATATATCAACATAATACAATTGCAAGTATTATGTTGCAAAAATGGGTTACTATATTAATTGAACTACATATCTATTTTCAATTAGAATTTCTTTTTTATTTTTATTTATTTATTTATTTATTAAATTTATTATTGTTAAGTGATTCAAATTTTTTTATGGCAATACTTATTTTTTACTTCATTTATCTTTTAATACTTAAAAGAGATAATTATTCAACATATTTTAATTAATTTATAAATTTTGGTTATAAATATCAGATTGATTGTAATAAGTTAAATTTTTATAGACGCATGCACACTTTCTATCCCTTCATAAAAACTTTTATAAAAAAACCTCCTTATATTTATAAACTACTAATTGGTTCATTGAAAGATTATTACTTTATACTATCCATCTCTTCAGAAAATATTTTACAAAATACTCCCTCCGTCCCACCTGACTTAGGACAAATTGCCATTTTGGGTGTCCCACTCCACTTAGGACATCCCTAAATGGCAAGTTTATATAACTTTAATATTCAATGGGACCCATTTGTCATACTCACAACAACAATCCATTTACTATTCCACCCACTCATTCTCTCTCCTATTTATTTTTCATACTCACAACACATCCTCCACTCATTCTCTTTCCTCTTAAAATAATAGTTCTTCTTAATCCCCATGTCGGGACCAATTGTCCTAAGTCGGTCGGGACGGAGGGAGTATACCTTTTACATTTATAAATTATCAAATGATCCGTCAGTATTACAGAACCTGTGTGAAGCACAGGGTTATTGCTAGTTTAGAAAGAATCTTAGTGGAATTTTATCATTGTACATGCATTGTGCAAATAAGTGGAGCACGTTTTTTTAAAAACGTTAACAAGTCAACTGCGATATTTATTTTGGTACGTATTTGCGAAGAGGGCAAAGTGAAATAAAATAGATTTGGAGTTCAATTATTAAAAGTAATCTTTGTTTTCGACCACCAAACATCTAACTTTTCAAATATGACATGTGTACGAATGATTTAATTGTAAATGTTGACCCAAACCGATAATATCCGTTTAAAATTTAACGTCATTTGTTGACATGGCGTAAGAGCTTCAATATGGACTTCTTTAAACTTTAAACGGACCGTTATTGATTTGAGTCACATTCGCAACTAATCGGAACCATTTGGTGGACCGGGGTGGTTCGAACCGCTCGGTGGAGCGGTTCGAAATCCACGTAGTAGGGGTTTCACATAATAATTTATAATTGAATATTACAATGCATAAACTTCATGCTAGGTGTTATAAATAATTGTTATGTGGACTGTAGCACACTACAGCAATGTACAGTATCACATTGTAATATAATGAGTAATGTACAAATAGTGTAATGTACTATGCGTAAATAGTATTCACTATTTACGCACAGTAGTAAGTTACTTTTCTAGCCTATAAATAGGCATGTAATCAGAAGGATTACTACACACAGAAATGAAGTTGGCAGAAGCTTACTCTTTTCTCCTTATCTCTCTCTTTTCTCCTTATCTCTCTTTCTCTCTAAGATCTATACTCTTTAGTATTCTACAAACCAAACCCTATAATTCCAGTTTATAACACGTTATCAGCACGAAGTGCTCTAAGTTACATATCATCACAGACAGTAAGAATCTCTCTATAATATTGCTTCAAGTATTATGTTAATTTACTCGTATATCACCATTATGAAAAGGTTCTACTTTCGTAGTGAGATAACGGTCTTACTATTATTTCGTTATATATGTTACTCGTATATCACCATTATGACAGGTTCTACCGTCATGGTGAGATAACGATATGAATTTTTATTTCATTACTAACTTTACTCGTATATCACCAAAAGATTAACTATGTCTGACTGGTGAAAAAACGAACATTATTTATTTAATGCTTTAAATGTTGACGCTTGGAAGGGTAATAACCCCAAGCTAGAGACTTAATATATTTTATCTACTTGTTATAATTTTTTATCAAATTCCCATCAAAAATAAAAATGGTGGTGGATGATATGAAATGTTATATTACAATAATCAAATTTTAAAGGTTTCATTTGTAAAAACCTCAAAAGATAAAGGACACAAGAATAAATCAACACGGCTGCAGTGTAAACACATTCAATGATTGTGTGCTAGTCTTTTTAGTAGCACAGAAAATAGTATGGAGGCTTGGTGTTTCCATGTCAACTTTGGCTTTGGCTGCAATTATTAACTACCAGTGTAATGCAATAGTTGAGCTACCATTTAGACTATTCCTAACATTTATTATGAATCGTATTTTATAGATATAAATATGACTTTTACGTACAACTTTCAATGCATTCCCTATATAATGGCTCAGCCTTTTCAGTAAATATCAAAAACCAAGAACACTTTACTTTATTTTATGGTATCGGAGCTATACTTCTACAAAACCAAAAAAAAAAAAAAAAAAAAAACTATTCATACTACTATTCATACTATTCATCCTACCATATTCTACGCAAATGTCAGAGAATTGAAGAAAACAAAAAACAGAGTAAGATAGTCAAAAAAAAATGTGGAGAAAAATCTATGTGCTAATGTACTGATATATTTTTTGGATATGTGCTAGATGTATGTAAAGGTTTGTGCTATTTTTTTGCGTATGATTAAATTTGCACTATTATTTACATCATACTAATATAATGATTTAAGTAAAATAACTATCTTTGTAAATGATTTTTTTTGTTTAATTTTGAAATAACTTTATTTAACCAAAAAAAAAATTTCAACGGCTATTTTAACGGATAAAGATAGTATTTTTACTATAAATACCTACACTCTTCTTCCATTATTTTCCTAAAATTTCTTACAAATTCTATACACTCTACTTCAAAATGGTCACAATGCTTTCGATTTCTGCTATCATAATGGTGCTAGCATATACAATATTGGTCTTCACTGCCGACTACACCCCATATGATTTCTATCTATATGTTATCAGTCTTTTCTATATGTATTCTTTCCTAGCAATAATAATTGCACTTGATATATAAGCATTATTGTTCTAGCATTCTCATGTTTTGAATAAAACATGCTTCTAAATGTTATAATAATGTGCATGTTTTATTTTATAGTTATTCTCAATGGAAAACCTTGCAAATCCGGTTTTTAAGAGATTGGATTTTAGTGGGGAAAAAAAAACTACCAAACATGGTGCATAGATGTTGAATTATGATTGATTTTAAAACCTTTTCTTCATATTTTATTATCTATCAGCTCATACCTATTTAATTTTCTTTTAGAACAACATGAACTTTGAATTACAAATCATGAAGAACATGGATGATTTATGCTTGGTAGATAGTGCAACCACTCATACTATCTTGAAAGATAGAAAATTTTTTGACACCTTAATAGAGAAAAATGGGAGTGTCACTACAATTGTAAATGACAATATTCTTATAATGGGCTCTGGAAGAGCATCAATAACTCTTCCTATGGGAACAGAATTAGTGATAAAAAAATGCTATTTTATATCCTCAATCTAAACGAACACTCATAAGTTTTAAAGACATTCGGTCTAATGGTTTTCATATTGAAACCACAACTGAGGATAATAAAAAAATGTCTACTCATGACAAGGTTGACTGGATGCCAAAAACACTTGTTGAAAAACTTCATCCTTGTCTACAGGATTGTATTACACATACATCCGACCTTCTTATAATCATGTTGTAATGAGTTTAAAATTTAAAGACCCAAATTCTTTTAAACTATGGCATGATCGTTTAGGACACCCCGGGCAAAATATGATACTTCGTATTATCACTAATTCAATGGGGGCATAATATGCCTATAAGAAACCTTCCTTTAACAAATGAGTTCATATGCGAAGCATGTGCAAAAGTGAAGCTTATTGTACGACCATCCCGTACTAAAGTTGGAATAGAGTCTCCCAAATTCCTTGAAAGAATTCATGGAGATATATGTGGACCAATTCATCCATCATCAGGACCATTTCGATATTTTATGGTCTTAATTGATGTCTCCACTAGGTGGAGCCATGTCTGCTTATTATCAACTAGAAATTATGCATTCGCTAAGTTTATGGCTAAAGTCATTGAACTTAGAGCACAATTTCCTGATAATCAAATCAGATCTATTCGTATGGATAATGCCGGTGAATTTACATCAAATGCTTTTGATGACTATTGCATGGCATTAGGAATCAAAGTGGAGCATCCGGTCCCTTATGTGCACACTCAAAATGGTCCAGCTGAATCTTTAATTAAACGTACTAAATTAATCGCAAGACCATTATTACAAAATTCCAACCTACCAGCATCATGTTGGGGACATGCGGTGTTGCATGTCGTTGCTTTAACTCATATCCGCCCAACTGCTTATAATGAATTTTCGACTTTGCAAATGATGCGCGGTAAAGAGCCCAATATTTCACATCTGAGAATTTTTGGTTGTGCAGTTTATGTTCCTATTTCTCCACCAAAACGTACCACTATGGGCCCTCAAAGAATGCTAGGTATATATGTTGGCTATGAGTCTTCATCTATTATTAAATACCTACAACCCATGACAGGAGATCTATTCACTGCTCGATTTGCTGATTGCATATTCGATGAAGAGCAGTTCCCGGCATTAGGGGGAGATAAAATCTCAAAGCTTAAAGAATGCCAGGAAATCTTTTGGAATGCCCAAGAGCTTAAGTATATAGATCCACGCACAAACCAAACTGAACTAGAAGTTCAGAAGATTGTTAAATTGCAACAATTGGCAAACAATCTACCAGATGCTTTTAATGACCACAAAGATGTGGTTAAATCATATGTGCCTGTAAGAAATGCAGCCGAAAGGGTGGAAATCCCTAAAAATGTAAGTATATCTACAAATGATCCTCAACACCAAAAGTGAGGGAGACCTATCGGTGCAAAAGATAGGAATCCACGGAAATCAAAATGTAGCAAAGAAATATCATTGCCCACAAAACCTTCTTGAACATTTTCATTCTGCTAATGAAAATCCAAATGCACAAAACAATCATTCTGGAATTGCAGAAAAACCAAATCATGATATCATGATCAATGATGATGATTTGGTCGATGTAAATATAGAAGTTGCAATGAATTGCATAAATACGGGAGAAACGTATAAAAGAGATATAATGATTGTCAATGATTCATTTGCCTCTATAATTGCTCATACTATCTTCAATGACATTATGGACCCAGAACCCAGATCAATGGCAGAATGTCGAAAGCGTTCAGATTGGGTAAAATGGAAAGAAACAATAGAGGTTGAGCTTAGCTCGCTTAATAAAAGAAAGGTCTTTGGGCCTGTAGTCTGTACACCCCAGAACGTGACCCATGTTGGGTACAAATGGGTGTTTGTACGGAAGAGAAATGAAAACAATGAAGTAGTAAGATATAAAGCGAGATTAGTAGCTCAAGGGTTTTCTCAGAAACCTGGCATTGATTTTGACCAAACTTACTCTCCTGTAATGGATGGCATTACATTTCGCTACCTAATATCTTTGGCAGCAAGTACAAATTTAGAAATACGGTTAATGGATGTGGTAACTGCTTACTTATATGTATCATTGGATGCTGATATACATATGAGACTCCCCGAAGGCCTTGAAGTTCCCAATATAAAGAAAAAATGAAAATCGCAATTCATACAACATAAAATTGCAAAGGTCATTGTACGGCTTAAAACAGTCGGGTAGAATGTGGTACAACCGATTAAGTGATTTCCTCTTGAAGAAGGGATACAAAAACAATGATGTATGTCCCTGCGTTTTCATAAAGAAGTCACAAAATGGCTTGTGCATTATATCAATCTATGTTGATGATATAAATATAATGGGAACACGCAAAGAGATTGAAGAAGCAAGCTCATATCTAAAGGCAGAATTTGAAATGAAAGACTTGGGTAAAACTAAATACTGTATTGGCCTACAAATTGAGCATCTCCCTGAAGGAATTTTTATACATCAGTCGACCTATGTGAAAAAGGTACTGGAAAGATTTTACATGGATAAATCTCATCCACTTAGCACGCCAATGATTATAAGATCACTTGATGTGGATAAGGATCCATTCAGACCTAAGGAGGATACCGAAGAAGTATTGGGACAAGAAGTTCCTTACTTAAGCGCCATTGGCGCATTACTATATCTTGCAAACTGCACAAGGCCTGATATTGCATTCGCAGTAAACTTGTTGGCAGGATTTAGTGCTTCTCCAACAAGAAGACACTAGAATGGAGTTAAGCATATCTTTAGGTATCTTCAAGGTACCCATGATCTTGGTCTACTTTATAAAAGAAATCAAGATATGAAATTGGTGGGCTATTCGGATGCTGGTTACATGTCTGATCCCCACAATGCTAGATCTCAAACTGGCTATGTCTTTCTCCATGGTGGTACCGCGATTTCATGTAGATCAATTAAACAAACTCTTGTTGCCACTTCTTCAAACCACTCTGAGATCATAGCTATGTATGAGACTTCACGAGAAAGTATGTGGCTAAGATCATTGGTTCAACACATTTGCAGTTCCAGTGGGATCAGATCAGACAAGTTTCCCCCAACAACGATTTATGAGGATAATTCAGCATGTGTTACACAAATGGCAAATGGATTTGTCAAAGAAAATTTGACAAAACATATTGCGCCTAAGTTCTTTTATCCTCATGAGCTACAGAAGAATAATGAGATCACTATTGAGCAAGTTCGCT
>JAOWBW010000368.1:858119-1139457 GCA_026119855.1 Campanula takesimana
TTGCTCTGCCTTCTCTGAGCACTCTCTAATCTATCAGTAAGCATCTTGTTGTTTGCTTCAAGAGCAGTAATCTTCAATTTGCTTCAAGAAGTTCATTCTGAATATCAGCAAGTTTCTCATTTGAGGCTTCAAGTTGCTGCGGGTATCACTGAGCTCGGCAAGTAGAATGTTTGTTGAGTGACAAGAGAGCCATTTATCTCTGACAGATTAAATACGCGTTCAGTTCTATCTTGCAGCAGATTTTATGTCATTATAAACAGATGTCTTGATTCTGATAACATCCTCCTCCTGATTGGACTTATGAATCTGCTTGGAGAGCTCCTTTGTGGATTGTTTGAACAGGTCCGCAATGGAGTGGGAGAAGTCAACCAAATCACACGAGTAGGAGGCGCATTCTGATTAAAATCATCTCTTCTTCATAGCAATTAAAATCATAGAGGATGTTGAAGATAATGGGTTTATCAACATAGATCGGTGCAGCAAAAAATAATTTGGATTTCTGAGAACCAGAGAAGGGACAAATTCCTCATTTTCTAGGTCAGCATCCTCGATCTGTACCTCATCGGCAACAATCTGCATATCATCGTCAGAGAAATAACAATCGGCAGAGGAGAAGAAGGAAGAGGAACTGGAGGTGGAGGCAAAGATAGAATTCTTTGTAGCACAGGATCTTCATCATCAGCAAGATCTAAGGCATCGGCACAACCATCATCAGCAGAAATATGATCGCATCATCAGCAAGAGCGGCAATAATCTCAGTAGCAGCAAAAGAACATCAACAGGAATGAATGTGGAGACAATATCATCGGCAGGTCTTGAATAAACGATCTCCAGAGGAAAGTTTGGATGGACAATAATGTCTCTATCCCCTGATAGATGAAATATGCCGTTGTCTTCCATAGAGAGCAGCAAAGCAAGCTGAAACTTCAAACAAGCAATGCCTTCCAATATCATAATCACCAATCTAGCATTCAGCAGCCTAGATGTGTAAACAATGTGATCGGCACGCTGACGAGGAAGAAACATCGGCAGAGTAATGGCAAGTGCAGCTGATTTGACTAAGTGCATAAGGCCACGAGCGTTGAGATGCCGATACTCCAGAATTTCTCTAAGCTCATCGTTGATCATAGAGCATCTCCTCATCCAACCATTTGAAGTGATGCAAACTTCTTTTGGAGATAGAACAGGGAGAACGATCTTACCACCTATCCTCAGTTTACCAGGTAGTAGACATCTAGGTTCATAGACAATTTTTTGCTTCAGTCTAGAAATCCGAGGAGTCTTTCCCTTAGTACGAATACGGTCATCTTTGATCCATGGAAGAAAGATGGGTCTGTCACTGGTTGAAGCACCAGAAGAGAATGGATGCTTGGTGACATGAGGGTGATCTTTGCCAAAAGGAAGTGGACACCTTTGGAGGGTATATTTGAATGATAGCCTCGGATGAACATTAAAGAGAGGCTGTCCAAAGCTGTTGGAGGGATAGAATCTAGAAGCATTGGTAGTCTACCAGTTGGAGCACATCATATCTTTCCCATTCTGAAAGTAATCATAGTTGGCAGGTGGAGAAGTATCAACAGCATCAGCATTCACGAAAGCTTGTTCTCCCACCTCCATATAATCAGCAGGATCAGTCTCATCGACATGATTTCCATTGGCACGAACAGCAGTTGGAGCAGGAAGAGGAAGGGGTGTAACAACAGTCGGCAAGCTGAATAAAGGCTATAGAAGAATTTCTTCAAATTGCAGGCTAGCAGCAATGTCAGCATCCAAATTAGGAGTACTTCCTTCAGTACCTCCTCCCAATTCCACAACCTCCTTAATACCAGTAGGTGGGACAATATGTATTTAGGAGTAACTGTCACTAACTGAGTGTCCGTAGTTTGCTCAGCAAGATGAGTGTCGGCAGTTTTCTCATCAGTTCCTTTATCAGTAAATACTCCTCCTGAAACATATACATCCATCTATTGAGTGTCCATAGTTGTCTCAACTGGGGCAGGTAGGTCTGTAGATATATCCATCAGAGGTTGAGTGTCTGTAGTTTGTCTCAACTTGAAATTCCACTATCTCCTTAAAAGGTTCATCAGCATGACTTCCTTCAATACTACTATCATCCTCCATACAGACTCTGCAAAGACTTCAGCAGAGGGAGCTTTAGTCATGACAGTTCTGATTGGCATCTTGTCACTGTCTGTTGTAAGTGAAGTGGAAGGAGAGTCAGCAGCAACTTTGTGAGCACAAACCAAGTCTCCAAATAAATCAGCACCATCATCATCAGCATCACTATCAGTAGAATCACTATCTTCATCAGCATCATCAGATCCATCGGCAACAAAATCTTTATCAGCAGCATCTACATCGTCGGCAGAGTGAACATCGGCATCTGTCTCGGTCTTGCTGCTGCTGGGCGAAGGAGCATGAGCAACTTGATCGGCAAGATCTTTAGCAGTACGGCGATCGGCATCTTGCTTTAGCAGAAATTCATTAGACTTTTCAATCAAGTCCATAGCGACCTTCTTTACTGATCTATGGAAATGAGCATTGAGAGGACTAACAGCAGGAGCCTCATCATCATTGTATGTCAGTAAATCTTCATCATTTTCAAGTCTTCCAATCTGATAAGGATCAAACTCTGTGAATTGGAGAGCTGATTGAAAGTTCTGGCATAAATGATCCACACATCTTGAACCATCAAGTCTTGTCTAATTCGATCTTGAAAAAGATAGACTTGGTTCCAGTGTAGTGGTAGAAAGTCAAAATAGCGACCAAAATTAAGCTTCAGTTCAGCTTCTTTCAACTGCTTGAACTTAGAGAGAGGGAAGAACTTCTCATTCCACATATCAGTGCGAATGTTCAAACTCCGGTAGTCAACATAATCAGAAGTTTTCCCAGATGGCACAGTATCCTTCATTTCTTCATGAAACTGAAGAAGACGACGAATGAAAGGAGGCAGATGATCAATCGGAAAGACCCATTTCTTGTTCAAGACTTTGTTAGTGAAGGACCAAGGATTCCTGTAGAAGGTGTGGAAGGTGGGATTTCTGATGGGAGCACATTTCCTTGAGTCTGAGACTTGAGATTTTCAATAACATCTTCAATACTTTTGCCATCAGCAAAGTCATCAGTGAATTCTTTAGAAGGAACTTCACTTTGACAATAGGATCGGCAGTAGGAGAAGCACCAGCAAGATGAGAAGGAGCAAATCTAATCAACTTTGCTCTAGGATCAGTAGAATCAATGGGAGCAGAAGGAACTTCGTCGGCAACAAGCTCTTGCTTCTTCATCGGCAAGGCCATCTTATCAGCAACTTGAGTAGACTTCTTCATCGGCAAGTCTGGTTCGTCGGCAACCTTTGCCTTCTTTGACACACTTTATCAGCAACCTTCACCAATTTTCTTTTCTTTGGAGCACCAGGAGTAGAATCGGCAAGAATTCTATCGTTGAAGGAGCAGGAGTAGAGACTGCTGATTGGGAAGCAACTAAAGGAATTTTCTTAGCTCTTTTCTTCTTTGGAGCGTCAGTAGGTGCTGGTGCAGGTGCAACAACACTAGAGGCTTCTTTTCAATTCTCTTCCAATCTTAGCATCAAAGATTTTAGCTTGCTGAAGGCAATGCTGGATAGAAAACGATCTGCAGCTACTATGTTTATATTTCTCCTTAAGATCATGCTGATTAACAGATAATGGCAAACTTTCCCAGGATTGGGTTTGTTCTTCAGCCTATCAGAAGACCATTTATCAGCAGCAGTGGCAATGATCCTGAATATGTAGGCACACCAGTTGAACTCAATCTGCAGAACAATGGCGGCCATAACTTCAAACTGAACGTCAGTGACATTGCTATGAGATCCAGATCGGCAAATAAGAAATCTATCAACTATCTCAGCCAAAGCATAGTATCGGTGAGGATAATGAATCTTTAAATGACTGGTGCCACTGAGTCTTGTACTAGCTCCTCTCATGATAGTCCATGCCCTATCCAATTCCTTATCATCAACTAAAGCACTCAACCCTTCATTTCCGAGAGAGGGAAAAACTTCAGAAATAGAAGAAGGAGTAAGAGAGATTTGCACGCCCCAAAACAGAGGAGTGACGGAGACGATGACTGAAGAGTCAGCACGAGAGCGGACAACAGAGGAGTTGGAGAAGAATTCTTTGACAGATTCAAGAACACTGAATCAACTCCAGATGGAGTGATGAATGAGTCGAGCAGGGAACCCAATAAGAAGATTCTTCAAGAAAACCCGTCGGCTTCATCGTTGAAGTAGTCGGAGTCAACATAGCCTCCGTAGATATCTTTTTCGCCGGACATTTTCTGCAAGATTACTCAAACAACTCACAATGTTAGAAACAAAGACAAATCACACCAAGAATGATTAGAAATGAGCAAAGTTTAAACATAACACTTACCAGATAAGAAGAGATAAAGCAAATAAAACGATGAACTCAATAAACTGGTTAGAGGAGTGAGAGAGATAGAGTAGAGAAGAAAAATGGCGAAGAAAGCTTAAAGGAATTTTGAAAGGCGTATATATGTTATGGGGGAGAGAGAGAGAAATGATATGAGGAAAGGAATAGATGAGAAATAAATGTACCTATAATCTCAGAGAACGTGCGCACGCAAAATTTAATGCACACACTAAATGGTGAGAAATGAACAGTTAAAAATAAGAGGGAGAATGGGGGTAAATTAGTCAAAATTAAAAGAGAAGTGATGATGTCCTGGTTACCTTGCTGATGTATCGCATTAAATGGAATACATCTTGACACGATTTTGGGTAAGAAAGGTACACACACGTGTCAGGGAGATGGTGTGACCGATGTACCTTTGATTTGATTGCTTACGTCATGTGTCAGGAATCTTATCTTTTTGCAGAGACGTGCTGATTTGATGTTTTAAATATCGGCAAGATAGTTTGAATCGGAAGATAATTTAGTCGGCAAGATAATTTGAATCGGCAAGATAATTTAGTCGGCAAGAGATAATTTAGTCGGCACGATTTTTTACTTGCTGATGATAATCGGCAAGGCTAGCACAATAGGCAGAGTTAGCACAGTTTTAACCATAGAAATAAATCATACCTAGTTCACCTCTTAGGAATTCAAATCTTTTCTGGTCTAAGGGCTTTGTCAGTATGTCTGCTCTTTGGTAATCGGTATGAACTTTGAGCAGCACTACATTCCCTTTTTCAACATGTTCCTTCAGAAAGTGATACTTGATGTCTATGTGCTTGGTTTTGGAATGCATGATCGGTTGTTTGAAACTGAGATAGCAGATTGATTGTCACAATAGATGGGACAAATTTGAGATGGAACTTCATAGTAACCAAGCTGCTGCTTCATCCACAGGATCTGTGAATAGCAACTGCCGGCAGCTATGTACTCAGCTTCAGTAGTAGAAGTGGAAAATTGATGCTTGCTTCTTACAGGACCAAGACACCAATCTATCACCAAGAAATTGGCAAGTTCCACTAGTACTCTTTCTTGTTACCCTGCAAGCTGTAAAGTCTGCATCTGAATAACCTATTAGATAAAAGATGAATCTCTAGCATACCATAATCCAAGGTTAGCAGTGCACAAAGATATTTAATGATACGTTTAACAGCTTGCAGATGAGATTCCCTAGGGTCAGCTTGTGAAACCTGCACAAACACAAACAGCAAACATAATATCTGGTCTACTAGAAGTAAGATAGAGGAGTGAGCCGATCATACCTCGGTAGAGTGTCATATCTACTTTCTTACCAGACTCATCCTTATCTAAGTGAATTTTAGTGCCCATAGGTGTGCTTTGAGAGTGAGCATTGTCAAAGCCAAACTTCTTGATTAATTCTTTTACGTACTTGGCTTGACTAATGAATATTCCCTCATTGGATTGCTTGACTTGAAGTCCAAGGAAATATGTTAGTTCACCCATCATGCTCATCTCGAACTTGCTCTGCATTAGCTTCTCAAATCTCTTGCAAAGTGATTCATTAGTGGAACCAAAAATAATATCATCGACATATATTTGAACAAACAATGAATGACCCTTGTGCTTGGCAAAAATAAAGTGGTATCGATTTTACCTCGAGTGAAACCTAAGCCATCACTAAGTAAGAACTTAGAAAGGGTTTCATACCATGCCCTTGGAGCTTGCTTTAAGCCATAGAGAGCTTTCTTCAATCTGTAGACATGATTAGGCTTCTTAGAGTCCTCGAAACCAGGTGGTGTTCAACATACAAAAGTTCTTGGAGTTCTCCATTCAGGAAGGAACTTTTCACGTCCATTTGATACAGTTTGAATTCTTTGAAGGCGGCATAGGCTAGAAAAGTCTTATAGCTTCCAATCTTGCAACAGGAGCAAATGTCTCATCGTAGTCAATCCCTTCTTCTTGTCGGTATCCTTTAGCAACTAACCTTGCTTTATTCCTTATGATCTTCCCTGCTTCATCCAATTTGTTCCTGAATACCCAATTTGTACCAATCACCTGTTGAGATGATGGTCTTGGCACTAGTTCCCACACATTGCATCTTTCAAACTGATTTAGCTCCTCCTGCATAGCTTCCACCCAGCCAGGATCAGCAAGAGCTTCTTCAGTCTTCTTTGGTTCTATATTGGAAACCATAGCAGATGAGAAGAGACTCTCGGCGAATGCTCTACTAAGGTTTATTGTCAATCTTGGTCCAAAGACATCACCAATCACATTTTCTAGAGGATGATCACGAACTGTTCTAACCTCCCTTGGCATATCTTGTCTTACTGTATCTTGTTGTAAAGATTCGAGAGGAGGGTCAAGATCAGCTGGTGGAGTAGGAGAATTAGAGTTTTGGGTGAGATGTGGATTAGATTGAGAGCTTGTTGGGAAGGGCCTTATAAGAGAAATTGGTTGAGGGCTTGATCTGTTTTCAGAATGATCAGCAGAATTTTCATCGGCAAACGGATTGTGAAATTCATCAGCAGATTTTGGTTCTGCCGATGAAGGGAAGTATTGAGCTTCGGTTGATTCTTCTACTGGTATAACTGGATCAGCAGCTGGAACTTGTCCTGCATGGTTAGTATTGCTGGATTCACCTGTCTCATGAGTACTAGATTCATTAGTACTATTTGTAGCCTTGTCAGACTCTAGCAAATCAAATTCATCAAAGGTTACATGAACAGATTCAACAATTTTCAAAAGTTTCTTCTTGAAAACTCGAAAGGCCTTACTGTGTTTAGCGTATCCAATAAAGATTCCTTCATCAGCTTTCTCATCAAATTTACCTCTGTGCTCTTTACCGTTGTAAAGCACGAAACACTTACAGCCGAATATTTTGAAGAATCTAATGTTGGGAATTCTGCCTCTCCAGAGTTCATAAGGAGTCTTGTTATGGAATTTGTTGATGAGAGATCTGTTCTGAGTGAAGCAGGCGGTATTGATGGCTTCAGCCCAAAAATATTTCGGCAGCCTGGCTTCAGCAATCATGGTCTTACCAGCTTCAATGAGAGTTCTGTTCTTTCTCTCAACGACACCATTTTGTTGTGGTGCATAGGCAGCTGAGAAGTTGTGGTCTATGCCATGATCATCACAGTACTGAGCAATACCATTGTTCTTGAATTCAGTGCCGTTGTCTGATCTCATACTGATGATATCGCTCTCCTTCTGGGTTTGTAGTAGTCTGAATAACTTGGTAGTAACTGCATAGGTGTCATCTTTGTGACTGAAGGTTTCTACCCAAGTATATCTAGAGAATCATCTACTACAACCAAAGTGTATCTACTTCCCCCAATACTTGCAGTGGTTGTGGGGCCAAATAGATCCATATGTAGCAATTGGAGGCACCTAGAAGTTGACATGCAGGGCTTGCTTCGGAAAGATGACTTATGTTGTTTTCCAAGCTGGCAGGCCTTGCATTTCTTTGCATGATCAGCAGACACTTGAGGCAGACCGGTTACCAGATTTGAACGGCAAGCTTGGATAGATACTTGAAGTTCAAGTGACTGAGTCTCTTGTCCATAGCCATGAGTTCTCACTGATGTTCTTAGCTACAAAACAAACATTAGTAACACCAGTAATAGTACTTAAATCTACTGCATAAATGTTACCTTTACGTTTGGCAGTGAGAAGAGTTTCATTGGAAGCAATGTCTTTCACATAGCAACTGGAAGTAGTAAATACACATTGCATTCCTTTATCACAGAATTGTGATATTGATAGAAGGTTGTGTTTCAGACCATCCACTAGAGAGACCTTCTGTACAGTGACTGCACCTCTCTTGATGGTACCAATACCGATGATTTTTCCTTTGGCATTATCACCGAAAACCACTGGGGGACCTGATGCTTCTGAGATATCGGCAAGTAGATCTGCAAATCCTGTCATGTGTCTTGAACAGCCACTATCTAGAATCCACAAATCCTTGCTTGCACCAGTTGAGGCCATGAAGCATTCTTGAAATAAAACGGTATGCTTATGGTCCCCCTTATTCTTGGGTCCGAGGGTTAGTTCCTCTTTGGCAACCACATCTGGCCACCACTAGAGGATGCAACCTCAGTGGGTCCAGATAGGTGCTTCAAGAGGCATTCATGAGCCTTGTGACCATAATCAAAACAATTAGAACATCTCACTTGACTGATAGGCTGTGGAGTCGGTAGAACATCATTCTGTTTAGTCAGTGCATCGGCAGAACTAAGGAATTGAGCAGGCACAAACTTAGTAGGTTTAAAGGTGCTAGTGTTGCCTTTCTTTCCATTCTGTTTACCTTTGGCAGTTACCTTTTTAGCCATCGGCAGCAGAGGAGGTTAGATCGGCAGCACTTGCTCTGCTGATGTATTCACCAAGAATACCGTTATCGGCAGACTCAGTATCAGCAACCTTAACATATCTTTGTTTGTGCTTATCATTCCTTTTGTTCTGGTTCTTAGGATACTTCATTGCCACAGCACTGTATATTGGCTTAGCATCCTTATGCACTGAGTTAACAGGACTACATTCAACTTTCTCATCCTTTTTCTCGGTAGCACAAGTTTCAGTAGAGCTACTGCTGCTGGAATCAAATCCTAACCCAGATTGGTCCTTATATGACATTTGGGTCTGTAGGATTGTTTCAACAGCAACTCTAGATTTTGTGTAAGAATCAACAATTCTTGAGAGATGATTGTTTCTTTTCACAAGATCTTCGATCTGAGCTATCAATACTGCTACTTGGCATTTGAGATCCAGGTTTTCTTTCTTTAGAGAAATAGACTCAAGCTCGTGTCCTTTGAGAACATAAAGTTCAGACATAAGCGAGCTATTCTCGTTAGAAATTCTTTTGAAATCAGCAGCCATCACTTTATGAACGCTACTCAGCTTCTCATAATCAATAAAAAGTTCATCCATTGTCTCTACCATCTCAGCCTTAGATAATTCTGGAAGAGGTCGGCTGAATCTTTGGGAGTAAAGGAATGGGTTCAGGTGAGAAGTCAGGTAGGGAAGAGATGGGTTTCGAAAGGCTTTTGGCAATATTGGGATGTTCGGTGAATGAGAATTTTCTTGTCATCGGCAAGGGTTTTGTTTTAGGAGCATTGAAGTGAGAAGAGTTACACTGTCCATAGAGTGAAGTTCCACTTGTTTGAACCTTGTATCCTATTGGATTTCTTGCTTTGATGCTTACTTCCTTGAAGTATGGTTGAGCTCTTCCAGTTGGTATTTCTTTGACTGGAGTCTTTGGCGGCGAGGGATCTCGGTAGATTGGAGTCGGCAAGGATGAAAGATCAGCATCATCTGAATCTAATGCAATGAAACTTACATCGGCATCTGCTTCTTCATCGGCATCTTCGTCTGAATCGGTTTCACACCAGACCGGCAAGGCTTTTTCTGTGCTATCATCGGCAACATAACTTCGAGACTTTGGATATCTCTTGTTTACTGATTTCCTCATGTATTCATACTTTGGCTGAGGACATTTTGAGCAAAGTGACCAGGTTTTCTGCAGTTGAAGCAGACAAGATCACCTTTGCTGTTTTTGCCATCGGTAGCACTGGTACTTGGTTTGTTGTAGCTTGATAATTTTTGAAATGGTGGTGTAAAAGATTTTTGTTGCTGGTGACTTCCTTTTTGCATCCTTTTGAAGTCTTTGAACCTCTTGTAGTTTCTGGCGAAGGCGGCAAATTCGTCTTCTTCCATTGTTTGTTCTGAAGGTGTTTCTGAGGTTTTTGAACAGCAGGGTGTTTGATGGGGATCTATAGGAGGGAATTTGGTTGAAGGAAAGGATACCTGAGATTGATCTGATAGAGACAAGTTTTTGAAATTTTATAGAGAACGTTAAGTTTTTGCAGTTCTCTCTCATACAAGAACAGACTAGATACAAGATTCTGAATAGAGGTCTTGTTTAAGTCTCTAACTTCTCTAACAGCAGTGACCTTAGTATGATACTCATTTCCTAAAGAGCTTAGAAAACGAATATTAAGATCTTTCATAGTATACACTTTACCTAATGAAGCACATAAATTACTTACCTCGCAGAATCTGTCGTAGGCACTTCTGAGAGATTCACCATCTAGTTTCTTGAAAGATTCAAACTCAGCAATCCAGTCGTAGAGTCTGTTGTCTTTCACCTGCTCATCTCCTTTAAAGTATGCAAGGAGTTTGTTCCAGCATTGTTGAACCGTGGAGCACAAGTCAATCAGTTTATATTGCTTGTCGTCCAATCCACATGAGATAATGTGGCACGCCTTTCCATCTAGAGCAACAGAAAGTTTGTCTTCATCAGTCCATTCTTCTCTAGGTTTTTCAATCAAGGTTTCAACAACTTGAACATGCGTTTCTTGTTCAGTGTCTTGGTCAGCATGAGCAGTCAGAGGAGTGGAAGGAATTGGTCGGTAGGTGGTTGAGACCTTTAGAGGAATGATTGGACCACCTTCTATTACTTGCATTAACCAGTCATCGATTGAGTTCATATACTTTATCATACGAGATTTCCAGACACCAAACTCATTGACGTTCAACAACGGAATGGTAGTGATGTTGAACGACTGCATGATTTTTCCTGCCATGGTATCGGCAATACAAGCTGCAAAGCTTGGAAATTTCTTTCAAAATTCCAAGCTCTGATACCAATTGTTAGGCCCAATTGGTAGGAAAATAGGCTAGAGGGGGGGGGGTGAATAGCCTTTTTAAAAATTTTCGAAGAAACACTTATAAATGCAAAGTCACTTAACAGTTTGCAAACTATTATCAGTAAGCGCAGCGGGTAAAATATGACTTAGTTTTAACTCACACAAAATCAGTGTATAAAAGATTTTCAGAGCTTAGTTTAAACACAAAGTTGTTTCCAAAAGTTCAATGCAGTTTCAAGAGATTGGTCAAAGGAAATAATGATGAATCAGCAAGAACAATAATGATTTGCCGGTGATAGAGTTCCAACCGGCAAGGACAGTAAGTAACAGAAGACATAGAGATTTGGAGAGGTTCACAGTGTAAATACTGCTACGTCCTCTACCAAGTTTGGTCAGAACTTGGATTTGGGTTAAGAGCACTATTAAATATCCCTAGTCTATTACAAGCACGGCTTTGCCGGATACAAAGACTAAATTCTAGAGATAGTTAATGAATCGTAAAACAAATATCTGACCAAGTGTATTTGAGCGGCAAGTTCAAAAGAACTTATCTCACTCAGCTGGGTGTGTGAAAGACTCAAACAACGTATTTCTTAAAATGATCTAGTTCGGGAATACTAACAATGTTGTTGAGTTTGTGCACAAGTGTATGTCCTATTAAATGATCTAATGATTATCTGGACACGGAATGTTTGAGCTTCAGTGAATGCTGCAAACAACCAACTCTCTTCAATGCACTAAAATCACCAACCTTCTTCAATGCACTGAGTCCTCTATTTATAGGAGTTAATGTCTTAGCTTGTTGAAGAAGGATAATATTTGAATTTCCAGCTAGGTAGGTGAGGAGCATTTAATGCAGTATCCTTGGCATTAATGGCGAAGATACGCGTACCTGAAAAGTCTGATGGGTAAAGACCCCTTTGTCTCAACCGGTTACCTGCAAAAGCAAGTAGAGACAGAGTATAGCTAAAAGTAGCTATGTGTCAGACGGCGCAGTAATCATTACAGAGCAGGTAAACTACTTTATGATAAAACAGTAAGAAAGGACAGGGACAATCAGCAAGGTTGACTTTAAGATGGAACGATGTAACCTGACTGACAGTACAGACTGTCTTTCTTTATCGGCAAGTTAAGAATGGAGTTGATCGGCAACTTCTTTAGTAAGTTGATCGGCAACTTGTGTAGCAAGTTGATCGGCAACTTGTCGCATGTTAAGAATAGAGTTGATCGGTAACTTATTTACTGGTCTGCTGATTTGCTTCCTCTGCTGGTTTGTCTTGTTTTGAAGAGTTGTAATACACCTGTGCAGGTCACAAAGAATCCTAAGGGTACCCAAAGAGGTTCTAATAAAATTGGGGGATCCTAAGTGTAGACATGATTGGGATTAAGTAATTCTAGTGTCTAGGAATCTATTTGAACAGCAACCTGTGTTTATTTTAAGGACTTTAGGACCCTATGTAAAGAGTTTTGCAACTTCAATTTTTAGTTAAGTCCTCTTTATAGACTAGGCTTAGTATCTAGGGATGAAGCTATAATTTATGGTAAATAGAGCAAAGGCAAAGCATGGTGCGCACACCTTCCATGCGCAGCGCATCCCTTCATGCGCAGCGCATTACCTTCTGCGCACTCCATGCGCATGAATCTCATGCGCACTCAGACTTGCCTTAATTCTCACTTCCTGACCTTACCTTATGAAGCTTGGAAAGCGTCATAACAAGCTACGCTTTTGAAGGAGCCAAATTTGCTGATGTGGACAAACGACAAAACAAGAACACTCAGCACATACGAAGATGGAGACGCTCCCCTTGTTTGAAATTCAAATCTGAAGACAGCTGTCACTCTTGAAGATTTTTGAAAGCTATCAACTTGATGTCTCCAACGGCTATAAAGGACAGCTGCGCGCCAATCACAAAGCGACAGCACATAGTCCTTGCTCTGCTCCCCAACGGCTAGTTTTTGGAGCTCAGCTATAAATAGCATGCTCATCCTCATTTTCCAAGCTGCTGGTGTGTTACTTGAGAATTGCTTAAGATTTGCTTCCAAAGAGAAACTTTGAAGATTTGAAGATTGCCTACAAGATTTTCAGATTTCTAAGATCAACCTTCATACCTTCTTACCTCACCAAGCCCAGATCCTATAAAGCCTTTGTAACACCAGAATCTTGTGCTCTCCATCTCATAGATTCAAAGAGCCCAGATTTCTGATACACACACACAGCTCTTGAAGTTTCGATCTCATCGATCTTACTTCTAGAGATACACCGGTTATTGTCTAGGATTTTGTTCTTTCATAGATTATAGATCTTTGAGTTAGTTTTGTTCTTCCTCGCTGTAACTTGTAAACTCTCTCATATAATAAGATCTCTATTAGAAATCCAAGACTAACCATCTTGGTAGAGGACGTAGATCTTTTCCCGATCGAACCTCTCCAAATAGCTTGTCTATTGTTTGTGCTTTTCATTCTACATTTTAAGCTTTACTCATATATTGTTTTGTTTGATCTTTGTAGATTGTCTTGCATCGTTCGAAGTGTGTTTGTGAGCTTTTTGCCTTAGTTCCATCTTGCGCCTATCTTTAAGCTAAAACTTAGTGCGTGCGTATTTACACTTCTGCGCATACTCCCTGCGCATAAGTGATTGCTTTAAGACTTCCGCTGTGCATTTCACACTCTTGCTGCGCACTATACTTAGACAAATTAAGAGTCGTGCGCATTCGCCATTGCTTTGCAAAAGGGTTTGAAAAGAATTTTAAAAACGCTATTCACCCCCCCTCTAGCATTTTTCATACCCTTGTTGCCCTTCTGGGACCAACAAGTGGTATCAGAGCAAACACCTTTATAAAAAATTTATGTTTTTCAAGCTTAACAGCTTGGGTGCCGATTCGATATGGCAAACTCAAAACCTATGGCAACTGCAAACTACACTCACGTTCCGGTCTTTGATGAAGATCATTTTGATGTGTGGAAATTCAGCATCTTAACTCATCTCAACTCAATCGATGAAAGACTTCATGACACCGTGGTTTATGGACCTTACATTCCTATGAAAGCAAATCCAAATCCTTGTACAAATGCTGTTCAACCAACTGTCAAGAAACCAAGGAAGAATGGACTGAGGAAGAAACAAGAAGAGTTGCAAATGATGGCAAAGCAAGAAACATTCTTCTAAGCACTCTATTAAAGAACATATAGAAGGAGACACCGTGTGCAAGGAAAACAAGAAATATGAAGTACAAAAGAGATTCAACAATTTCTCTCAACTCCCCGGTGAAACCTTAAGACAAACTTATGAACGCTTTTATGAAATTACCAATCTATGTATTTCACTTGGCATGAAGTTTTCGAACAAAGATTTAAATGTCAATTTTCTTCAAGCTTTTGGATCAAGATACCTACATAAATCTAGCGCCCTAGAAGACGCTGGAACTTTGGATGTATGGACACTTAGAAATCTTTATGCAAATCTCAAAGTCTATGAACTCAAGCTTCAGCGTATAAGTGAAACTGAAGGAAAATCCTAGTCCATTGCAATGGTGGCGCAAAGACAAGAAGCACCTGCGCAAGCTCAAGTTCAAGTTGAGAAAAGAGCAGATCCCAAAATTTCTACTTCTGAGCTATTGGACATGGATGATGAAGACTTCGCTTTATTTGTGAAGAAATTTCAAAAGTTTAGAAAATTCTCAAGACCCAGCTCAAACAACAAATTTCAAGGATCTACCAGCAGAGCTCCTCCAAAATTCACGAGGAGTAGTGATTCTAAAAGAAAAAAAAGATCTTGTTTGTTTTAATTGCAGGAAACCAGGACACTTTGCTTCAAGCTGCCCAACTCCAAAATTTAAATATATGCAGAAGAAGAGCAGCCATACTCCCAAGTTCACTCCCAAATTCACTCGTCACAAGGGAATGGTTGCGGAAGAAGAAGCACCAGCAAATGAGCAGAACACTTGGATTGAAACAGACTCAGATGAGAGCGATGAAGATTCCGATGATGGACTCGTTTGTTTGGTGGCAAATGATGATGAAGTTGATACTTATGATTCTGATGATGACTTCTCCAAGGATGTTCCTGATATGAATGCCTTAAATAAACCTATCAAGAAATCTGCAGGTTTTCAAGAAGAGAAAAGGAAGAAAGGACCAACCATCAGCGAGCTCGTGGAACAAGGATTTCTCACTCCGGCTCAAAGCGATGGTGGATTGTTATTCTCATGATGTGATCTAAGTGCAAGGAACAAGTTGAGAAAAGGAGCTTACATTAGACCTCAAGTTGAACCAACTGCTCCAATCTCCAAAATCAATGATGATGAAGTGATTGCTGAACAAGAAAAATTGTTCAAAAAGGCTGAAAAGGTAATCTCTAGATTTGATAGTATGAAGGAAGCTTTAGCACTATCATGTGATGAAATTTCTCAGCTTAAGACCGAGAAATCTCTACTTAAATCTGAACTCACCCTCCTTAAGGAGCAGATAAAGAGCATGACTCCTCTTACTGTTAAAAACACTTTTCTAACAGAACAGAACTCACTTCTTAAAGTTCAAAACGATGAATTGGTTGCTCAAATTACTGATCTTAAAAAGATTACAAATGAGTGGTCCAATTCTCGTGTCACTATGGAGAATTTATTTGAGTCCCAAAAAGTCAGTGGTGATAAAAGTGGCTTGGGATTCTCATCAACAAGTGACAACTTTAAATGTGATGTCTGTGCTGAAAGAGATAGTGAATTTACAAACCAGCAAACTTTTGAAATTCCCAAAGAAAAACATTTTAATTCAATGGGTAAAGGACAGGAAAAAGTCAAGAGACAAACATTCCATTATGTCTACCCAACGAAGCAATTTGGGAAAGCTAATGGTAAAGATATAGCTACAGATGAATCATCCTCTAGCAAAATCCCTCTTGAAACCAAGAGCGCTCCTTCTACAAGTGATCATTATGTGCCAAGGAGCCATGTGCCTCACCGCCATGCGCATCCTAGCCCTATGCACACTCCTAGAAAAAGCGCTCCAAAATTTCAAAAGAAAGATTTTGTTAAGGCCGGCTCATCTGACCCAAGGAAGAATGCTATCCCTAAGAAAAATAAAGAGTTTGTGAAAACTCATGTGATTAGTGGCTTTCATCATTGTTCCATTTGTGATTGTTCTGGACACAAGGCTGTGGAATGCCTTTTGCGATTCACTCCCAATGAAAAATGACGTAAAAACCCTAAGGTCAAGAAAGAGTGGGTTGTCAAAAGTTGCTAACCCTAGGACCCAAAAGGAATAAAGGGGACCTGCTTAAATGTCTATATTTCAGGTTCTTTGTTTCATGGCTGGATCTTCAAAAGCTAGAAATTATGAATGGGGATAGTGGGTGTTCAAGACACATGACTGGAGATAAATCCTTATTAGAAGATGTCCATGAAGAAAGAGGTCCCTCAGTAACGTTTGGTGATAATAACAAAGGTCAAGTTGTAGCATATGGAAAGCTCAAGAAAGACAAAGTGTGCATTGAAAGAGTCTCTCTCGTCGAAGGACTCAAGCACAACTTATTATCCATATCTCAATTATGCGACAAAGGATTAGAATGCCATTTCTCTTCAACGCAATGTCTTATAAAGAATGGCAAAACTGGAGCTATCTTACTCACGAGTTATCGTAAGACAAATATTTACATTATTGATTTCCATAGTATGAACTCTAGTACTAATCTTTATTTTGTAGCTAAAAGTGTAAGCGAGAACAGGTAGCTATGGCACAAGCGCATGAGTCACTTGAACTTCAAATGTCTATCAAAACTCAGCAGGGACAATCTTGTCAAAGGACTCCCCAAAGTTGCTGATCATCATGACAACAAATGCGCAGCTTGTCAACTAGGCAAACAAACAAAGCAGTCTTTCTCCAGCAAGACAAATCCCTCAACTTCAAAATGTTTGCAACTGCTGCACATTGATGTATTTAGACCAGTTACCACTGCAAGCATCAAAAGAAATAAGTATACTTTAGTTGTGGTGGACGATTTCTCAAGATATACATGGGTGGAAATGATGATCTCAAAAGATGATTGTTATGACATTCTCACCACTCTATTCAGACTGCTCCAAACCCAAAAAGAAGATGACATCGTTAGTGTTCGATCCGACAATGGAACAGAATTCAAAAACAACGGTGTTGCTCGATATTGCGACGATCATGGGATAGATCACAACTTCTCAACCGCTGGAGTTCCACAACAAAATGGTGTAGTGGAAAGAAAGAATAGGACGTTGATTGAAGCAGGAAAGACGATGATAGCCGAAGCGAAATTGCCTAAGTACTTTTGGGAAGAAGCTATCAACACTGCATGTTTTACTCAAAATCGCTCCCTCATCAACAAACGTCACAACAAGACTCCATATGAACTATGGCGTGGAAGAACTCCCAACATTGCTTTCTTCAAAATCTTTGGTTGCAAATGTTATATCCTCTACAACGCAAACGAACATAGAGGTAAATTCGACGCCAAAGCCGACGAAGGTATTTTTGTTGGGTATGCTAAACATTCTAAAGCTTTTCGTGTTTTCAATAGATCTACATTAGTGATAGTTGAATCTGTACATGTTACTTTTGATGAACATTCTCTCCTTGAGCCACATTTGGCTCCAAATGTTTCTGATGATTCTGTTGAGTCCATTGAGACAGGTGAGCACATACCAGCTGCGCATACACAAGACCAGAATGTATCAACACAAGGAAATCCATCTACATCAGTTGCGCAAAGCATTATCAATAGCGCACCAAGTAGAGCTTCAGCTGTACCTAACCATGCGCCTGGAGATTCTTCTAACGCGCATCAGTCTACTGCTGCATCTGGTGTTAATCCCACTTTCAATTCTGAACCAGTTCTTCCTCCAAATTTTGATGATTTTAATACTGGTGAAGATGTGCCAATTGAAGACCTTCAAGTTATTACAACTCAACCTAACTTACCTCCTGAAGTTCGTGAAGTTAGAGATCACCCAATCACTAATAGCATTGGTGATCTTCATGTTGGGGTTCGTACAAGGAGAGCTACAAACTTTGATGCTTACACTGCATTTATCTCTCAAATTGAACCAAAGAAGGCTGATGAAGCGCTCCAAGATCCTAATTGGGTTGTTGCTATGCAAGAAGAACTCAATCAATTTGAACGATGTAAGGTTTGGACTCTTGTTCCAAGACCAACCAAAAGGGGGTGCGCGCGCCTCCCACCAACAGGGTGCGCGCGCCTCCCTAGATCAGAAAGAGAGACACCAACAAGGATACAAAGGGTGCGCGCGCCTCCCATACATAGGGTGCGCGCGCCTCCTACAAGCAGAAGACAAACGCACAAGGTGCGATGGAGGGGTGCGCGCGCCTCACCCCAATAGGATGCGCGCGCCTCCAACCAAAATCAGCAAACCCAGAATTCCTTCCTGGGTTCTTGAACACGAATTTAAACCCCAAAATCACCATCTTTAACATAAACCAAATCCAATACTCCCAACTAGTGTACAAGGATGTCCACCACACTTATAACCTAACAAGGGGACTCACAATCAACATTTAGAGACCCAAACCAAGGTTTCAATCCCAACATTCAAACATCACAAAAATCCACAAATAAATGGAAACAAGTTCATAACTCATCCAAGAAGCACTAAATAGAATCCATGGCATCATCTAAACATAGGATGAACATTTCTAGCATAAATGGGGGAAAAGTAACTTACCCGGATTTTCTCAAAGTTGACGAAATTCGAATATTCTTAGCCCTTTACGATCCTATCGACGATCTTTCACGTTTTAAGAAATGAGAAATAACAAGAGGAAGATGATGGAAATGTAGAGAGAAGGTAGAGAGAAACTTACCCTTTACAATGGAGAGAGAGAGAGAGAGAGAGAGATGGCTGGGAATGGGAGAGGTGAGGGAGAAGAGAGGGAGTAGGGAGGGAGTAGGAGAAGATTATTTGAACATTTTACACTTAGGCCCCTCCCCCTAAAACTACCCTTTCTCAAATAAATTCCCCACTACAATTAAGACTCAACACTTCTACACTAGCACAAATAACCAATTAAATGCTAGGCACGAATACTTCATGAAACACAAAATGCACACATAAATATTAAATAAATAAATAATTTAAATAAATAAATAAATAAGCCATAAATAAATAATTAAATATTTATTACTAAAAAAAAATAGAGGCGGGTTTTCGGGTCGTGACAATCTACCCTCCTTAAAAAGATTTCGCCCGCGAATTCACTTATCAAAATCATAACACATAGTCATATCGAGGCTACAAAATATCGATTCTCATCTAGCACTCAAAATCCCAATCAAGAACCTATTAGATAATTCAGACATAGTCCCCATGATTCAATTAACCCTTAAATCATCAACATCCATAAGTTTTATTTTTCATTATCCCAATAGTATTTGCAATCAACTTCCACTACTAAATTTATCTTCCTTAGGTAAGAAAACATAATACAATCGTAGTCTTGGTATTTCTTAACCCACTTGCACTAACTCATTTTTATCCTTTCGAAGAACATAAACTATCTAACATTGGTAACCCATTATCATCATTTCTAAACTTGGTCCCATAACAACAAACTATAATTTGAAGGCGATATCACTAAAATTGCAATCAATCCTTAGTCATAGATAGCTCTATTTATTAACCCGAACTTTAGAAATACTTACCCGAAGGATCAATTAGCCACGGATACGATAGTTCTGCCACTTCCCGAATTCTCAATTGTCCATTCTAAACCATTATATGGTAACCTTAAATAATGTTTACAACATAACAACCTCTCACACTTAACTTCCTTCAATCATTATCTCCACTACTAATTAAAATCCACCCTCAAAATCGAAGAACCCCAATTTCTCCTAAACATAATTCTCGAGATACTACAAGTTTGCCTTATTCATAACCTTAATTACACTGTCAAGATACTTCCATATGTAAGCCGTATACTCAGTATTACTTCCCAGAAATTCCAAACATTAAACCATCCCGAGCTTAATCAGCTTCTTAAAATATGGCAAGCTAAGGAATTTTTCATCCCCATAGTATTCACCAAAGGCTATATCTCTAAGGATTCCCATTATAGTGCTCTCGCTCTAGGTAGCACCTTAAACTAGAGGGGTAATATAAACCCAAAATTTTAATACAAAATGTTCACTTAAATCTACGCCATAATATCATCGTCATAACACTCCAATCCTTGAAAGCCTTAAATAATTATGAATACTCAATAGTCCGAAAATGATCTAAATTTTATCTTCAAGGGATTTCCTCTAACTCCCTTTTAAATTGATAATCCGTGCTTGTATACCCAATGAATTTTAACAATTCTAAATCTTCGATGGATAACCCACATTAGTCTTTTACGTATACATTTATTAACCTAATGATACTTAAGCTCAATAGTACTACCATCATAATAAACCAATTAGCTAGCAACGTTCCAACTGACCCAATGCCAAATCATGATATTCCTTAATTATGCCCAAGTTGATACTCAACTTTCTTTACATACCCCTGATCCAATTCAGGAAACGCCACCAAGAGGGATTTAGAACCATAGAACCGCTTTCTAACCAAAATTTCAAAATACCCTTAACAAAGATTGAGAAATTATCACTCTCCCAAAATGTACTTAGTCCTTTCTAACTTAACACGCTTACCACCATTAATGATCATAACTCCTACAACAAACTCATCATCCATAACAAATCGTACACCTCTCCATACTAATCCATTCCGATGCATTCACGGAGATGTACTAAAAGTAAACAAAAATATCCTACCAAGACATCCTCAATTGAATCCTCAATTCTTACAACCCAATCGATACAATATGGATATTGATCTAATTATCAGTACTACAACCTTGTACCATAACAACACAATTTAACCCAAGCTTTTCCCAAATACTAGGTACTGTTCAGAAGAAAAATAGAAATCTTACAAATGATAAATACACCCAACAACTTGGTATATACACCCATTGTCACCCATCGAAGCGAAATAGCCAGATTCCAAATAAGAAAAGATATGCTTAACTCTACACAAAGGAACGGTCTGAAAACAATTTTAGGCAAAAGGGAAGAGAGGATATAACAATTTTCCTACAACAATTGACTAAAGCATGACATTTCCCTTCTCAAAATGACATCAAAAATCTTATAATAGCAATATGAGCAATTTAGCAGGTAAGTTATATCTACCTTTAAGCACAACATGAGCACATAAGACTCCATCAGACATCCTACACTCCTCCATAGGAGTAGACACTGACAACACATAAGTCAAAGACTCAAGAGAAATAAATGCAACTAAATGCACATAAACATGAGAATGCGATGACCCTAAAATGCACGCGCTCGCTCTCTCGACACAAAATCAATACCTCCTGAAACTGATGAATCACCTGTTGAGTGTTGATTGATTGAAATTGCTCTACCCGAAACCTTGGGCTTCCCCGAAGCATCCCTCTTCTGACCCTGTGGTAATCCAGTTCCTGTCCCCGATGACTGAACTATAAACCTCGGACAATCTTTAACGAAGTGTCCCAACTGACCACACTTCACACATTTTCCTTGCTTCTTCCAACACTTGTCTTCTGAGTGTCCTTTCCTCTGACAGTAGCTGCAGACTTTCCCATTTCGCGTCCCCTTATTAGAACCTTGGTTTCCTACTGTTGGTTGCCCTTGAAGTTGCCTTCTGAATCGAGTTTGCGCTCCAGAATTACCTCTGTTATCCGAATGTTGCTGTTGTGACTTACTCTGCCCTCCTTGCTTACCCGGGTTAACCATCTCAGTCTTCTTTTTGTGTTCCCCAATATCCTGCTCAATCAAGTAGGCTCGATCCACCGCATCCTGAAAAGGTTGAATTCTCTGAGCTAAAAGTTGAGTCCTAATAGCTGTCTTCAAACCCCTGATCAATCTCATCGCTTTCTGCTCCTCGGTCCGCACAAGGTAGTCACAACACCTGGCTAATTCTGTGAACTTAGCCGAGTACTGTGCTACTGACATCACGCCTTGCTCCAAGCTGAGGAAATCGATCTCTTTCCGGTTTTGATTCACTAGAGAGATAAAATGATCCTTGTTGGTCATGAATTACTTTCACGGCCGCTTCAAACCTGTCCTGAAACATTGCACGGTTTTCTTCCCGTAGACCATTCTGATTCTGAGTCCCACTGATGCCTTCACCAGCTCTTCTTCTAGCCATTACAAACAAATACCTGCATAAAATACTCATCGTTACTCACTCCGAACCCATCTACCCTCCTAGGTCATTCTAGTCCACCTATACTTATACATAGAGCTAAACCATAGCTTTGATACCAACTGTCGCGACCCGGCCCCTCGGGCCGGGAACTCGCGAGCTGGACGTCGACTTAAAACCAAAACTCTAAAATATAGAAGTTAAAAATTCCATTTTGAACCAAAAGATGATAACACAAGGTTTTACAAATCCAAGTTTAAATCAACAAAGTACATCTAACATAAGCTCCACAGCTTATACCCAAAAGAATAAAATATACAATTCTTAATGACGTCAATAATGGTAAAACTATCCCCAAAAGGTTATACATTTAAATAATGTAAAACGATCCATAACAACCTGCCCCAAAATCTCAATCCTCTCGACGTCCTCCTCGATCCGCAAATCCTAATCCTTTTCCTCCTGGGGGGGGGTTAAGGAAAAACAAAGATGGAAATAGACGGGGTGAGATAAAATCTCAGTAAGTTACTAATGCAACTACATGACATGCTAATATGCAATGACCAATAGCAATTAACATAAGACAGATAGCAGCGGAATAATAAGTGGCATACTGTCGAACACTAACATCCAATAACCAATCATATAAATAAACATATAACAACAAATGAGAGGCTACCTATCGCCAACCGTCCCATACCGGTTGGAAATAACGACCAGTTCATCATGCAACACATAAAGCTGAAATAAACACTCATAAGTGGATACATAGCCAAGGTTTCACCCAACTGAAAGAACCAAATAAAGGTCGCTGAGCAGCTTCAATAATCAACAAATCATCATCTTCATAATAGCATGAAAGCTGAAGAGAAATCCCCGGTACCGGAACCAATAACCAAATGAAGTGTCACAAGGGACGGGAGACATGCCACAAAGTCATGCTCCAAGTAAAGCTAAAATGCACACAAAGGAGCTAGCTCTTCTCACATCCAAGGCCAATCTGGAGGAGGGTAATAATGGGGCAAAACAATGGTCAACATCACAATGGACTTGGCTCTGCCATCATAATGTTTCGCATCGCCCAAACACACACAAAATACCAGCTGGACTTTCAAGTAAGGGCTAAGTAATAAAATACTAGCTCAAATAAACAACTAAGGATTCCAAAGTAGGGAACCATTTCAAATAAGTCTCCACAAAGGTATACCAATCCAAACAACACATCAAAGGTGCTCAAACAATCCGAAACAATACTCAATTAATTCCCATAACATATTTGTTCACAGAGGAACCATTTCCACAATAAAGTGTTCCTCAATTCCAAACAATAACCAAATTGATTCCACAACTAAATTGTTCACAAAAGAACCAAATCCAGACATTAAAGTAACCCATAATGATCATTTTTAAGTCTACTAAAGTAGTACCCAAAATCTAGGCTAAGATTGCATCTCAATCTTATACCAACAAAAAGGGAGTTAGACACAACAGACCGATCATAAACGTTTTGTTATAGAACACCTACCAAAAGCTCAACACAATCTGAACCTGAATCCCCACCAAATGAACCATCTCATCTCGTAGAACTCTAAAAGGGCTTTAAAACGATAGTTTACTCGATTGAAACGGAGTCCGGAAGAAGAAGTTATGGCCTTCAAAAGATTGGACAAGAAGCGAATAATTTTCACAGAAAGGAAGGGGGTGCGCGCGCCTCCCACCAACAGGGTGCGCGCGCCTCCCTAGATCAGAAAGAGAGACACCAACAAGGATACAAAGGGTGCGTGCGCCTCCCATATATAGGGTGCGCGCGCCTCCTACAAGCAGAAGACAAACGCACAAGGTGCGATGGAGGGGTGCGCGCGCCTCACCCCAATAGGATGCGCGCGCCTCCAACCAAAATCAGCAAACCCAGAATTCCTTCCTGGGTTCTTGAACACGAATTTAAACCCCAAAATCACCATCTTTAACATAAACCAAATCCAATACTCCCAACTAGTGTACAAGGATGTCCACCACACTTATAACCTAACAAGGGGACTCACAATCAACATTTAGAGACCCAAACCAAGGTTTCAATCCCAACATTCAAACATCACAAAAATCCACAAATAAATGGAAAAAAGTTCATAACTCATCCAAGAAGCACTAAATAGAATCCATGGCATCATCTAAACATAGGATGAACATTTCTAGCATAAATGGGGGAAAAGTAACTTACCCGGATTTTCTCAAAGTTGACGAAATTCGAATATTCTTAGCCCTTTACGATCCTATCGACGATCTTTCACGTTTTAAGAAATGAGAAATAACAAGAGGAAGATGATGGAAATGTAGAGAGAAGGTAGGGAGAAACTTACCCTTTACAATGGAGAGAGAGAGAGAGAGAGAGATGGCTGGGAATGGGAGAGGTGAGGGAGAAGAGAGGGAGTAGGGAGGGAGTAGGAGAAGATTATTTGAACATTTTACACTTAGGCCCCTCCCCCTAAAACTACCCTTTCTCAAATAAACTCCCCACTACAATTAAGACTCAACACTTCTACACTAGCACAAATAACCAATTAAATGCTATGCACGAATACTTCATGAAACACAAAATGCACACATAAATATTAAATAAATAAATAATTTAAATAAATAAATAAATAAGCCATAAATAAATAATTAAATATTTATTACTAAGAAAAAATAGAGGCGGGTTTTCGGCTCGTGACAAGCGGCACTTGTCATTTCCTTGGATATCGACTTGTGTCTTGGGCAAGTAAAAAGCAAGCTGCAGTTTCTGTCTCTACAACTGAAGCAGAATACATCGCTGCTGGAAGCTGTTGCTATCAAATTCTTTGGATGAAGCAGCAATTAGTGGACTATCACATCAAAGAAGAAAATTGTCCCATTTATTGCGACAACACTTCAACAATTGCTGTTTCTGAAAATCCTGTCATGCATTCGAAGACCAAACACATCGACATTAAATATCACTTCCTCAAAGACCACGTGGAAAAAGGGAATATACATCTAGAACACGTGGGAACCGACTATCAAATCGCCAACATTCTTATAAAAGCACTTGATGCTAAGAGGTTCATCTTTTTGAGAGGTGAAATGGGTATGCTTGAACTTGGCTAAATTTTGTCAATATGATTTTTCAATACTAATGATTTTGTTTGTGATAAAATTGTAAGTTAGATATTCATCATGAGCCTGCGCACAAAAAGCGCCCTTAGCTATGCGCATAAGGTAAATCAGTTGTTTCTTTATAGAAACTCTGCGCAATACATTGCTGCGCATAAGAATCATGCGCATGACCCGTGGACCTAAGGTAAGTTCTCTTTTCAATAGTTTCACTTAGGTCCTTGACTTGCTGAGTCAGCTTAATTCGCAAGGGTACTTGTGTAATTATTATTTTCCCTCATCATTATTTTTGAATTTATTTTAGGAAAGTACCTTTCTGCCCTCTACGCACGTCCCACCTCATTTAATGCAAAGGCATTGAGTGACGCGCATTTAATGCTCATTGTGTGCTGATTATGACGGAATAGGAAAAGATTCTTTTTTACCATAAATGACTGACACACGCGCGCGGTTAGGCCTTTTTTCACGCGCGTTCCTCATTGGTCCACGTCATTCACACATGCGCCTCACCTGCGCGTGCGCCTCACTCGCCTGACTTTCACCAACTCGTTGTCAGCGCGCCATGACGTCATCATCCTTTTTGATGATTAAAACCTCCTCTGTCGTCTCTCTCTCCTCACTTCTCCTCTGCTCAACTTCCCTCAACCGCCTTCTCTTCTTTCTCCAATTCTGACATCTCTCTCTCTTTGCACTCATCAATCTCTCTACTTTTTTGAAAAATTTTCTTTATATATCATGGCTCCCAAGAAATCATCTTCTACATCTTCCAAGAAGCAAGAGGATCCACAAATGGTAAGGATTTCAAACTCAAACTTTCAGTTTTCCGCCATTAATGAATTCGAAGGTCTGGATTTCCCCCTTTCTGATTTCTTCATGATTAGTTACTCGTTTTTCAAATTATTTGATGCTACGTGTTCGATTTACTCTTAGCTTTTCATTTATGTAATTTGTATTACGATCAATGACCATTTGATGTGTTTTCTGTGAAAATTTCGAATATTTTGTCTTTTTGAATTCTCTTCGTTCTTTTTCAGATCTTGGTTGTTTGTTTATGTTATTGTTGCTATGGTTTACTTATTCGTGTGTGATTTTTCATTTCGAACATTTTGATGTGCTTTTTATGCATTTTGGAGCACTTTGGCATTTTTATGTTCTTCGTGTTCTTCGTGTATTCAATACACGTTCTTCGTGTTCTTGATGAATAGTCATATGACAAGCCTTGATATGATTCTTGATTGTGTTTCTGCTTTTCGCGCCAATTTTAGGCGTTTGGTTCAAATTATGTGTTTTGAACATTTTTACCCTTTTCATTTCCTATCTTTTTCTAAGTATGGAGTCTAGTTCATGCGCTGCGCCTATTGCTCATGCGCATGCGCTTCTCTCCATGCGCATGTTCAGACCTAATTCTCCACCTTTGTTTTGCGCAGAATCTCAATTACTTTATTCCTGGATGGGAACTTGATGTGGAAGACCTAAAACTGGATGCGCTAGGACGCTATATGATTGAAATCATGGATAAATCTGGGATTTTGCCTCTCTTCTCCAAAGGCCAGGACTTCATTCTTCCATCTTACATCGATGAGTCCTTCAGCAATGCAGTAGAACTTGATCGATTGTACGACGACATCTCAGTTCCTTGTCTCAAAAGTTCTATCCGCGGAGTTTCTATAACTATCAACTACGCGCATATCAGACAGACGATGGGTTTACCAGCGTGCAACAAGAAGAAGATACCTCAGGATGTGCTGGACAGTGTTGCGCAGAAGCTTATAAGGATTCCTACTCTGGTTGGTCAGTACAACAACCATGATAGGAAAGATTTTGGGAAATTGATGTACCACCTCTGCACTCTCATTGGTGACACTATCAACTACAAAAATGGTAACAAGTCAACATTCATCAGCAAGCAATGGATGTGCTGCGCTGCAATTTACAAAAAGAAGAGGTTAAGCTGGTCTGAAATTATCTTTGATGAATTAGTGCGTTGGGTGCGTGTCTACAAAAAGAAGCCAGCTGATCCAAAGAAACCAACCAAGTACAAAACGCATTGCAGAATTCTAACTGCAATCTTCATGCGATTCCCATCAGTGCGCAAACTAGTGGAAGAGGACCCCTCTCTCAAAGTTGATGTGACTTCCATGCGCACGTATTCACGCGTATTTCTTCAGAATTTCCGCCGTGAAGTGAACAACTTTGATTACTGCATGTACTGGGCTGCTGACCCCATTAAAGTGTTTGAAGATATTCATCCTGAAAATCAAGGATCGCCTCCCGTACCTAGTGGTGAGATTTATGAGGCATATTCAACTGCATCTGATTCTGAAAATGAATCCTTCTTTGAGCCAGTCCCAAGCAAAGTAGGCGAAAAAGAAAAAGGAAAGAGTATTGCTGCTGATGCGCCTCTGCGCAAGAAAAAGAAGGCCAGCAAATCTACTGCTGTGCCTGGGATAACCATTAAGGAGCCTACTGCGCAAACTACGAAGCACAAGGCTACTTCAGACCCGGAGCCTCCTAAGAAAGCCAAGAAGGCCAAGGCTCCTGCGCCTGAAGAAAAAGGAAAAGCTAAGGCTGCTGCGCCTGATGAGAAGAAAGACAAGAAGAAGAAGAAAAAGGCAAAGGAATCAAGAACACTACTGGATGAGTCTGATGAAGACATCTAAGTAGCAGATGATGCTCCTGCGCCTCCTCCTCCTGCACCTCAAGAAGAAGATGAATTTGAAGGTGCTTTCAATGATCCTCTTATCAGCCCTTCCAAATCTACTGGAACTTCCAAGGCTGCTCAATCTCAGGGGGAGAAGCAAAAGGAGACTGCAAAGCCCATGCGCAATACTACTTCTAGTGAGGATGAAGTCCCACTATCGGCAAAGAAGGCCACTCCATCGCGCAGGGTAAAGAAAGTTGCCACCAAGAAGCGCGCCTCAAAGCGAACCATGGAAGACTTATTTGATGTTGGTTCAGATCCTCCAAGACATTCTCCTCCGCGCACTGAAAAGTCTGCGCGTGATATAGCAAGGGAAGCAGGACTTGCCGCAGTTGCGCAAAGGAACGATGCGCAGCAAGCCCCACCAGTCTTCATTGATGGTGAAGTCTTTGCTCATGATGCGCCTGATCCTACTGTTTATGAGGATGCGCCTATAGTTGAAGATGGCGAAGACTCAAGATTATGAGGTCCATCATTCTCCTATCCATGCGCATCACTCTCCAGTTCATGCGCAAGAGACTCCTGCTGCTGCTGTCACTCCTGTGCAACCTACTGGAGCTTCACAGACTTCTCCAATTATTCCTGCTATAACTCCAGCAACTGCTCCCTCAGATTCCTCAAGTTCAACAACTGACATGCGTCAAATCTTGGACATGCTCCAGACTATCCAGGCTAATCAATTTGCGGCGCAAACCCAGCACTTTCAGGTGGTCACTGCGCAAACCAAGATTCAAGAGCGACTGGATGCGCAGTCTGCAAGGCTCGATGCGCAAGCCAGTTTCCTTCAGGCTATTGATTGTGCCATTAAGGGGGAGAGTTCTGCAACAAAGGCAACCAGTTCTGAAGCTATGCCTCCTCCCTCAGGTTCTGCTGCTACGCATGCATCTGGTTCTGGTGTTGCGCCCTCTCAAGATTTTGATCTACTGCGCCAAGATATCCAGCATGACTTCGGCATCATCTCTTCTGCGCTCACTAAGATCCCCTCTGTGCATGGGTTGAATGAAGCTTTGTTTTCCTTAGCCAAAACCATCACAGAAATCATTCAGATTGAGTCTGCCAAAGTCATAAAGTCTATTGACAATTTTGCGCCTACTGCCTCCAGTTCCTCCTCTATTGATGCGCTCAAATCTCATATGACTGACTGCTTAGTTCAGTTCAGTGATACTTTCAATGGAAGAATGAACCAGGCTATGCTAGATATGCAAGCCAGTCAGAACATGGTTCAGGTAGAGCTAACCAAGACTTTGGTTGACGCGCAGAAAGAAATTCAGGACTCCATAGCTGCGTCCCTTCAATCGTTTGGAAATCAGATGGGGGCGTTTGAAAATTGCTTTAACAGGATTTCTGAAGACATCCAGAGAGATAATGCGCTGATGCGCGATGGTATGAGGACTCATGTGAATCTAGTTGTGGAATACAACGCAAAGTTTCAGCAACTGAAGATTGAGTTGATGAACAAGTTTACCAGCTTGCAGAATGAGATGCGCGAAGCACTGCAGCGAATTCATATAGACTAGACTTTGTAATTTTTTTGTTTTGCTGCGCAAATTGTAAGTTTTTGATGCGCAAAGTCTTTTGCTTTTGATTTTTCTTCCATTGTAAAACTTGTACTCTGTAACTCTTACCTTTCAAGTTTTAATGAGAAGAATGCATCATTGCGCTTTCACAAAACCTTGTTCAATTCAAACTTTTTGTTTGTGGAACATTGCATATCTTATAAACCTCATGCGCATATCCTTAACAACTCATATTTCATTGCATGATTTTTAAACATTCAGTTTAAACGCATACTAAATTTAAACTTATATTATTTGTATGCTCTGAATGATATTTCTGTCTTCCCTATATTGTAAGTTAATTTCTTTTGGATAGACTAGAAATCTATAGCATTGGCTAGTGTGTACATTGACTTGAGACATGATTTATTATTTTCTATTCTTATGGACATGTTATTATCAAGTACAATGAATTGCCTTTGTTATAGTAGGTAATGGCATCAATCATTTAGGGGGAGATTGTTAGGTATGCTTATCACTTAACCCTCCTACTTTTGTTAGAATTGATTGATACCATCACCTGTGTTTATTTTAAGGACTTTAGGACACTATGTAAGAAGTTTTGTAACTTCAATTTTTAGCTAAGTCCTCTTTATAGACTAGGCTTAGTATCTAGGGCTGAAGCTATAATTTCATGGTAAATAGAGCAAAGGCAAAGCATGGTGCGCACACCTTCCATGCGCAGCGCATCCCTTCATGCGCAGCGCATAACCTTCTGCGCACTCCATGCGCATGAATCTCATGCGCACTCAGACTTGCCTTAATTCTCACTTCCTGACCTTACCTTATGAAGCTTGGAAAGCGTCATAACAAGCTACGCTTTTGAATGAGCCAAATTTTCTGATGTGGACAAACGACAAAACAAGAACACTTAGCACACACGAAGATGGAGACGCTCCCCTTGTTTGAAATTCAAATCTGAAGACAGCTGTCACTCTTGAAGATTTTTGAAAGCTGTCAACTTGATGTCTCCAACGGCTATAAAGGACAGCTGCGCCCCAATCACAAAGCGACATCACATAGTCATTGCTCTGCTCCCCAACGGCTAGTTTTTGGAGCTCAGCTATAAATAACATGCTCATCCTCATTTTCCAAGCTGCTGGTGTGTTACTTGAGAATTGCTTAAGATTTGCTTCCAAAGAGAAACTTTGAAGATTTGAAGATTGCCTACAAGATTTCCAGATTTCTAAGATCAACCTTCATACCTTCTTACCTCACCAAGCCCAGATCCTATAAAGCCTTTGTAACACCAGAATCTTGTGCTCTCCATCTCATAGATTCAAAGAGCCCAGATTTCTGATACACACACACACCTCTTGAAGTTTCGATCTCATCGATCTTACTTCTAGAGATACACCGGTTATTGTTTAGGATTTTGTTCTTTCATAGATTATAGATCTTTGAGTTAGTTTTGTTCTTCCTCGCTGTAACTTGTAAACTCTCTCATATAATAAGATCTTCATTAGAAATCCAAGACTAACCATCTTGGTAGAGGACGTTGATCTTTTCCCGATCGAACCTCTCTAAATAGCATGTCTATTGTTTGTGCTTTTCATTCTACATTTTAAGCTTTACTCATATATTGTTTTGTTTGATCTTTGTAGATTGTCTTGCATCGTTCGAAGTGTGTTTGTGAGCTTTTTGCCTTAGTTCCATCTTGCGCCTATCTTTAAGCTAAAACTTAGTGCGTGTGTATTTACACTTCTGTGCATACTCCCTGCGCATAAGTGATTGCTTTAAGACTTCCGCTGTGCATTTCACACTCTTGCTGCGCGCTATACTTAGCCAAATTAAGAGTCGTGCGAATTCGCCATTGCTTTTCAAAAGGGTTTGAAAAGAATTTTAAAAATGCTATTCACCCCCCCTCTAGCATTTTTCATACCCTTGTTGCCCTTCTGGGACCAACACCTATCAAAAGACGCGCGAGTGGACTTAGAAAGCTTTCTGATCCATATCTTCAAACCCTTAATAAAGAGGTGTTGCTGTTCTTTAGAAATTCTGGGGTGTCTCTCCACAAGAGCGCAAAATAGTCAAAATCTAGAGCAAAAATGAAGAAAACTATTGTCTGCCTCGTCTACCTACGGAGACTGCTTTTTAAATAGAGTTTGAAGTCCAAATCCTGGTCACATAAGGAAAATCTGATAAAAGCGTGTTAGAGCTTGGACTGTCCCTGCGGCCAGTCTTTTCACATGACTGGCCACGCGGCCACATAATCCTCTGCTAGCAGATTTCAAGTCTATCCCCACCTGGACTTCTCCTACGCCGGAACGGACCCATTTCAGACATCTTGAAGGTGAAAAAGCACAAAAGAGGCTGAATAATGAAGGCGAAAGTATCCCCATCATGTATATAATCCCCACTTTACCCCTAAGGCTCATGCATTGTACTAAAATGTAATGACATGTAAATAAAATACAAATACTAAATAAAATACTTGCCTTTAAAAGGCTCCAAAGTACATAAAAAAAACAAATAAATAAAAGAGTACATAAATCCGTTTCTCTCTCTCTTTCTCTCTAAGCTAACAAATGCAGGAAAAATAAAAGACTACATCTAGCCTGAATCCTCCTCTACCTCTACCTCCTGCTCCTCATCATCACCAGCATCATCATACCGGCATCATCATCAAGGCCCCGCTGCTGCATATAGTGGGACCCACCAGCTCCTGAGCCTCTACCTCAAACGGATCTTGAACTAGCAGCATCAGTAGGCGACCTCTCTCGGCACTGCGGAGGTATCACATCCCCCTGGCGACAGGTACAAGCATCGACCAAGCTTCGGAACAAGCGCTCGAATATGATGCCCCTACGAACAGAGCGGATATAGGCCTCCCGGGTCACCTGAGAAAAGTGACATAATTAAGATGACAAATCTGAAAGTGTGGGTACAAAGAACAAAAATAAAATACAAAGAATGTCATACCGTGGCTCCAAAGGGAGGAAGGTAGGCCCCAGTCACCTCATCAGCCTCAGTCGGGGTCAAGTCGAACTCAATCTCAGCACCACCGCGCTTCACCCTGATGGCGTCCGGAAAACACGGCATGTCCATGGCATACCTGGCCCTTCTGCTAGAACCAGCCAGATATCTACCAGCCCGTCTCCTCGCCAGTACCTGTGGACTGATCAACACATTCTCAACGTACCACGCATAGTCGCCACCGCTCTGGTACAAGCTGGTCGGAGTCCTCACAGTATAATCCCCGCTCGCCCTAAGCCTATCAGGGTATAACATGTTCCGAGGCGGATCACTCAGAGCCCAAATCAGTGGGTGTGCACCATGCTGCCAGCACACACTCTCGTCCAAATATATGGCGTCACCAGTCAGCCCCACCAAGAAGCATCTCGAGGCTGTGAACGCCTGAGCATGGCCATGCCCGGCTAAGACTCTCTCCGACCAAGGAAAGAAATGGAAATCCTCATAAAGCAGTACCCGTAGCTTCGCCGTAAAGATCTCTAAATCAGGTGTCCTCCGCACCTTGCCGCCGCGACCCTCAGCATGGTTCCCCTTCGCCCAGAACCGCATCACCGGGACCTCCTTCTCTCCATGCACAAAAAAGGTGTAATATGGAAGATCTCGTAAACCCACACCTGTGGAAAGCAGAATTTCAGTCTAATAGTTCTAAGCAAAGGACAGACATGGAATAAAAAAAGTGGTAAGAAAATACCTCAAAGGCAGGCTATACCACAGAATAGCACGCACCAAGCAATCGATGTCGCTGACTTCCTCAACGAATCCCTGAATAGCTCCCTCGAGCAAGGTCCTCAGTCGGCCCGCCTCAAAGTCGTGACCCTTCACAGCATGACCTAGGTGCATGCCGAGCAACTCAACCTGGCGATGAGGGTCCTCAGCCAAATCCTCGTCGAAGGGCAAGGGTATATCAGTAAACTGCAGCCCCGTGATAGCAATGAAGTCAGTGGGAGTAATAGTAACTTCTCCCCAACTGAAGTGGAACGTGTACGTGGTGTCCCACCTGTAGACACCCCGCCTTGGACTTCTCACCCCGATTGCATACATAGTATTTTTATTTAACTTATTTTTGTTAATTTCTGTTACTTCCGTTAAGTTCCTAACTGATTCCGTTAGTTTTGGACTAAACTGCATAACAGAGTTAACTTTTAGAGTCATTTCTATCATTCTGTCATTCCATCCGCGGGCGCTTCCGGCACCGTCAATGGGTCGCGCGCGCGTTTGGTCCATTAGGCCGGACCCGCGCGCTTCCCGCTTTGGCAGTAACGGATAGCACCATTTTTCCCTCCCTTTTCTTATTTAGAAAATCTCTTCTTGATCACAAACACCTCCTTTTTACATCCACATTCATTCCCCCATATTTCATAACTCCCAAATCCTTTATTCTAGCCATTCTTCATAAAAACAAAATATTCTTTTTTATTATTATTTTATTTTCTCTTTATTATTTATTTATTATTTTATTTATCTTATTTGTGATTGGTCAATTCCATCTCACATGGATTGACCAATTTCCCTCCAAACTTTCCCTCTTATTTTTACCTATAAAAACCATCATCTCCTACCTTGGAAAATGACCTCATTTTTTGGACCTTGAACACTTTCTCTTTACACAAACTCTACACAAATTCTCCCAACAAGAGTTTTAACAACAAAACTCTACACAAAGTTCTACACAACTATTTCTCTACAACAACACCACTTTCAAGTCAAGGTTTCAAGTTCTCTTTTCTAAAGGTACAACTTTTCTCTTTCTCTTTTATTTATGTCTTACTAGTATGCAATCTCCATAAAAGGAATACAACCAAAAGGCCACTTCACTATTGAAGTTTGGTCAAGGTTACATTCCAACATTCCAAACACTAATTAAATTCCATTTCATTTCTTATGTAATTGTTTAGCATATTCAACATGTAATCTTTTAGCATAAATTAATTAATAAAATCATTCTTTTTATTTCCCCTTTTCTTCTCATCTTAATTGTTAGCACATTTTAATATCAATAGAAGGACTTTTTAGCATTAGAACACCAAAAGTAGCAAGACCCGCGTAAGCGGGGTGGAGTGGATGTTTAAGTACTTCCCACTCCGTCACCTAACCCCCGAACCCATCTTTTCCCGAATCTCTGGTTTTGTATATAAAATTGGCTTTCTTTAGGTTTTTCTTATGTTCCTCTAAAACATAGGTGGCGACTCTTCAAAATCAATTAGACATCCTAGGTAATTCACGCGCTCTAGCCAAGCCGTGGTCCCCCGGGGTATCTACACCACCAGCACTCCTACATGATCTCCACCAAACCCATAACCTTTTGGGTCCCACCGATAACCTCCACCACATCGAAGAAAGGACCAAAGCCCAGAGCACGGATCATGTCCTTCATGACACCGCCCGGCAACACCATAGCCCAAATCTCTGCCACCAGCTTGGTGGACCCGCGAGATCTTTTTCTCTACAGGTAAACACAACAAAGGTGCGTTACTTACTAGTAATTAAATACATAATATGAAATATAAGTGTACATGCATGCTTTATTTTTATATATATATTTGCCGTCTCCAAATACTCAACAAATACTCAAATCAATAATTCACAAGAATTTAATTATCCAAAATAAATAAACAATCATAAAATACAATAAATACCAAAAATACCAAAAATAGGATACTTACATCCGTCGTCTCCACAAGGTGTCCCCCGGACCAATGTTTGTCGGGACCCACGTACATCTCAAACCTTTGTCCCATGACAAAGTGTCATTTGTGAAGGAAATAGTTCCGTGCCGCCATTCTGCCTCTTGGTTGTTGTTCCTCGTTGAGAGGCAGCTCCGCGCCTTGGCCCTGCTCAAAATTCTGCTCCGCACCGTATAAAAACTGATCCGCCATAGAAAAATGCGCTTAAATCACTCAACAAAAGTGTTTAACTCTCTCAAAATCACCCCTTTCTCTCTCTATTTACGTTTAAGAAGAAGAGGAATGGTGAAGAAAAGAGAACAGCCTGCGGCTGTTTATAAGGTCTGTCAAACAGATGGACTATCCGCGCGGCCAGTCCTTCCAAGGTGACGTGGCACAATCTCAGCCCTTCCTTGTATGTTTCCTTCAGCTATCCTTGTTCTCTAGATCCAGTCAATCAGTAAGACTGGCCACACGGCCACATTATCCACCAGGTGCCAAAATTTACAATTTAGCCCCTCCAGCTTATTTTTAATCCAAAAGTGATGCCCTTAGTCATATTTAACCGGATTTTGGCCCGTAAAGCAACAATTAACTCCAAATTCAACTATCTCTAGCCCGGAAGGCCACTATAAATTATCAAAATGCATTATCCCCACCGATGACCAACTTAAATAAAAAATATGGGTTAAGGAACCGCTATAAATCCTAAATCATACAAAAATATAGGTAAATGAGCCACTATATATAAATCCCAAATTAAATTAATTTCCGAAATTAAGTTCATTTACAGGTCTTGGAGCCACTATATGTCCCAAATTAAGTTAATTTATCGAATTAAATTAATTTACAGGTTAAGGAAACCGTTAGACATCCTAATAATAAGGCGTAACCTGTGCGATCCCAAAATGAATTCATTCCGATATACTGTCTATGTTACCGTTTGTCGAATCCCGTGATGCAGAGGTCTTAGCATCTCAATAACCCATAGGTTTTTTAGTACTTGCATAAACCGCACGATCATAAGACTTTGGCATCCCGATATACCATCCACGTTATCACTTTCGAACCCCACGATCCCGAGGTTTCAGCATCTCTATATCCCGTGAGCTTCGCACACTTTCTTGATCCAAGCGCTTCGTAAGATCTTCTTCTTCATATACCATGCTGTTCTTTCAGCATGAGTTGCTGGTGTCCCCGGACATGTCTACAGTGCTTATTCCTTTCCCCAGTAGAGTCCTAGCAGCGGTTCTTCTATCCCCAACAGACGATCATCTTTTTACATGATCTTATCCTCAGTAGAAGATAATGTCTCATTTCTGTGACCCCATAGAGCCTGAACTACAACCGGCTTGATTCCCCTTAGGATACGTAGGTAGCCTGACAAAGGTTCAGCCATTCGACCAAACCGGTCACCTTCTTACCTCGCTCTCTCCCCAATTTTGGAATTCATTGTTTCATATCGGTTCCTTTTCTTAATCGACGACCCTCCATTGCCTTGCACGAAGCATCGCTGAGGGGCTACTGTTAGTACCCAATCTGAAAAATGAGTTGTTAGACATTCCAAAACTCACAGGGACCTTACAGGTATTTAGAAACTGCGCAGGACTTATCCCGAATTTCCCAAAAAGCCCGGATAATAAGATATTTACGTCTGATCAGATTAGGCACAAAGCTAAACGTTATCTAGGGTTTTCTAGAATCCAAATATGACCAGAACCTTGGGAACCACGCCAAACTCCAGACCTGGCCGGGCGGCCAGTATGGGTGTGGCCTGGCGGCCACTTCTTCCAGCCCAAAGCCCTATAAATAGGTTGCCTCAGCTCATAATCAAAAACAACAACTCTCTCCCCCGAGTTCCAGAGTCCAAACTGACAAAAGAACTCAAAGCCAGAGCTCTCCTAGCAATCCCGAAGGTTCGACGAATCTACGAAGAAGATTTGGCTTCGTTATTGCCAAGATTGGTGAGGCTTACTATATTCCTTGAGATGTTCATGCCATGTTCATAGGATTAGATCTATTTTATGCCTATGCTTATTATATTATTCATATATTCATGATGGTGTTCCTAATATGCTTTCTAGATCTAGGGTTTATACATTCATAAATGCTAGTTTTAGGGTATTGATCTTATCTTTTAAATGTTTGTTCATATGTGTTCATATAAAATGCCTACTGTATTACTATAATTAGGGTTTTGATCTTCATACAGTGTTCTAAAAAGCGCTAGGCGGGGCCTAGGCGGTGAAGTCAGGTCTAGCGCCTAGGGGCCTGGGCGGGGCTGAGAAATTAACTCATTTTTATATATTTTAATAATTTTTTATTTGATTATATATTTTTAATAATTTTTATATGATTATATATTTTTATCTAAATATAATGCTACATATGTAAACAAAGTTGGAGTAGAAGTGCTCTATAGCAACAAGCCAAATGAATAGGCTTGCTAGAGAAGTGGGTAAGTTATCTGATGAATCGATTTTATCATATATTATCTCTACATTTTCATATTATTTTTATGGACTTTTGATGTAATTTAGAATAGTTTAATGTAATTTTTGGTCTATTTGTATTTGAGAAACTTTGTGAGAATTTGTGCATTTTGAGACTCTATCCAGTGTTATTTTTTTTTTTGTAATTGCAAAGTCCTAGTGCTTTAGTGTTGAAGACCATGATTGCTTAAGTCAAAGTCCAAGTCAAAAGTCAACTGTCCAAGTCAGCAGTCAACAGTCAAAGCCAAGCAGGAAAAGAAGAAAAAGATTGGAAAAGCAAGTCAGGCGCTCGCTCGGTCTAAGACAGGCGTTCGCTCGCTCAAGCGGCCGCGTGCCTATCTGCAAGCGCCCGCGTGAATTAAAGTAGCAAAACGGCCCAACGTACTATCCACTGAAGCGCCCGCTTTCATGACCCCAGGCGCCCGCCAGCTACCCTCACCAGGAATTTCGGGATTTTATTATTTTCTACTATGTGGTTAATTCCTTCCATATTTTGGACTCCTCTCTCATGGATAAAAGGGATTAGGTTTTCAGAACAGTTTTTCTTATGCTTTCTTTTAGGTTTTATTCAAGTTTTCAAGTGTAATCAAGATTTTGGGATCTTTCATCTTCAAGCGTATTAATCCAGGTTTATGAATTTTATTTATGATCTTGTGCTATGGGTATGAGTAGCTAATTTCGTTGGTTTGCGGATTGGATGTGATCAATTACATGATCTTTGTGCTATGAGATGATAATCAATGTTTTAGTTTAACACAAAAATTTTAATTCCGTTTTTGAGTTTCAATTATATAGATAGATATTTTTGGTTCTTTAACTCTTATGGTTTAATCTCTTGCACTTGCGTGGAGAGTTAGACATAGCCATTGTTGTGTTGAATAGTTTGGATCTTGGACCTTGCGGAAAAAGAGACAAACTAGGTTTTTATATTCTTAAGATCTTAATAAATTCTGTGTGTTTTAATTGGACCTTGCGGACGAATTAATTTACATAGGATAATAGAATTGCAATCCGGCCACCTAACCGTTTCAATTCTTAAATAAGTGAATGAACCCTAAAATCAAGATTATTATGTCATCAATCAAAATAGTATAAAGAGGGTGTAATTGTGATCGCCAATCCGTGAACTGTTTGTTTTTCTTGAGTGCAGTCTTTGCTTGAATTTGTGATTTTAAGTCTTTAGTTTATTTTTATTGTTTAGTAGGTAATTAGTTTAAATCAATCAAATCAAAAACCCCCCTTTTGGTTACTCTATACATTAATTAAATCAACTTTTTTATCCACGAGTCTCTGTGGTTCGACCCTTACTTTTGTATATTGCTGCTTCGGCACTTGTACACTTGCAAGGTTTTTATTACACGAGGATTTTATCCATCAAGTTTTTGGCGCCGTTGCCGGGGACTTGTTGTGATTTACAAGTTCATTTAATTGGTGTATGTTTGGTAGGTGTTCCTTGGATCCCGAGTTGGTCCCAGTGAACGATAATATCGATAAGCTTGAGAGGGGCATTCCCACTATTCAGGAATCTGAGTCTGAATCTGAGACTTCTGTCACCGAGGCAGAGGTAGTGTTAAGTGAATTAGAAACTTCTTCCACCGAGGGAGAAGAAATTGAAGTAGTGATGGCTAACCCTTTAATGAAAGAATATGCTAGGCCCAAGGTTGACACATCGGTGTCGTGCATTGTCTTGACTGATGCAGCTAAAACCTATGAGGCAAAGGGCCATTATTTTAGTCAGTTGCCTAAGTTCCAAGGTCTTCCCGGTGAGGATTCTTTGAACTTTTTGAGAGAATATATGATGATTGTGTCGGGATTCCCAGTCAAGGAGGGAGTTACTGACGAACAATTAAGGCTTAAATACATCCCTTTTGCTCTTCAAGGGGCAACCAAAACTTGGCTACTGTTACTTCCTGCTAGAAGTATTACTACTTGGGATGAGTTGCACGATATTTTTCTTAAGAAATTTTTCCCACATGCCACTTTGGCAACCTTTTGACAGAAAATTATAGGATTTACTCAAGATCAAGGTGAGCCATTCCATGAGGCATGGGATAGATTTAAAATGTTACAAGTGCAATGCCCCCATCATGCTTTTCCTGAAGCCCTTTTACATTAAACATTTTATAGGGGGTTGACTGCAGCTGACCAAGCTATGGTCGACAATGCAGCAGGTGGCTTTTTAGGAGCCAAAACTGCTGCTCAAACTCAAGATTTATTTGAGATGTTAGGAGCCAATTCTCAAGAAAAAGGCTCTAGAGGAAAACCTAGGAGAATGCATGAATTAAGTGGTGTAGATGAGTTTGCTAGGCAGGTAGCCTTGATGAACCAAAATTTGGCGAAATTTAACATGAATATGAGTTCATCAAGTGCTAATGTTGTATCTGATTTTTGTGTTAATTGTGGTCCTAACACTCATGCTACTAATGTTTGCCAAGTTGTTGCGCAGTGTGACTCTGAACAGGTTAATGCAATGCAAGGTTATCCCCCACGACAGAATCAAGATGGTATGTATTCTAACACCTATAATCCAGATTGGAAGAATCACCCGAATCTGTCATGGAGGGGCAACCAAGGGAACCAGTTTCAACAAGGGCACCAGTTTCAACAAAAACCTCTCTATCCTCCTCCCCCACAAGGGAATCCAGAATAGCAACCCAAGTAATCTTTGGATGAGATGATGCGGTCTATTATGCAAGAGCAACAACAAATGAAGATGATGATGAAGCAGCAGGAAGCTTTCAACAAAATGTTGGAGACCCAAATTGGTCAACTAGCTGAAGGGCAGCAAGGGCATAAACCGGGAACCTTCCCAAGTCAAGGGGAGCAAGCCAAGGCCATCATGACTCTCAAAAATGGCAAACAGGTAAGTAATGAGGTACTTTTTACTCCTTCTTCTTCTATACCCTCTGAGACTCCTGTGGAGAATGTTGTTGTTAAGAGTACTAATGGCATGGGGAAAATTCCTGTTACTGATTCTTCTACCCCAAGCCATATGTACCTCCCGTACCGTTTCCTGGTAGATTTATGAGAAGCAAGCTGGATAAACAAATGTCTGATTTGTATGACATGTTTTCAAAAGTGAACATTAATCTCCCATTGTTGAATGTCATCAAAAATATTCCAGCTTATGCTAAGTATTTCAAAGAATTAAATTCTAGGAAACCCAAATATGGGGAATGATGAGAAGTTGATTATGGGAGAAAGTGCTAGTGCTATGGTACAACAGAACCTCCCACCTAAATCGAAGGACCCCGGAAGTTTTAACATTTTTATATCTATGGGGGACTCTAAAAAGGTGAAGGCAATGTTGGATCTTGGTGCTAGTATTAATTTGTTGCCCTGAGTTGGGTTTACCTGAGCTAAAACCCACCACAATGACCTTGCAACTGGACGATCGTTCAATCAAGAGGCAATTGGGAATTATGGAGGATGTTTTTGGTGCAGGTAGCCAATTTAATTATTCCTGTGGATTTTGTGGTGCTAGAAACTGTGAATGGTGTTGGGAATAGTCAGGTGTAGACACCCCGCCTTGGACCTCTCATGTCCCGATTGCATACACGCTCTCTATCTTCCTCTCTTCTGTTATGTTTTGTTACTTTCCGTTAACTTTTGTTACTTTCCGTTGAGTTCTTGACTTACTCCGTTAGTCCTGGATTTGACTAAGTGACAAAGTCAACCTTGAGTCTTTGTTTCATTTATTTTCGTTGACTTTCGTGATGTTCGTTAAGTTTTTGGACTAATTCCATTAGTTTTGGGGCTTAACTGCATAACGGGGTTAACTTTTGGGCTGAAATATGAATTTCCTGAAGCTGGGATGCGCACGCCTTTGCCCTCCTTTGTGGGAGGCGTGCTCCTCCCATAGGGGGGGGGTGGGAAGCGCGCGCTTCCCGCTTCCAGAATCTCAGATTTTGCCAAATTTCCCTCCTTTTCTGATTTGTAACCCCCAAGACCATTATGCCTTGGCTTGATCCGGGGAATGGCCATCTTTGTGACCACAAACACTTCTCCAACACCTATATAAACCTCTTCATTCCATCATGAAAAGGAGGATTATTTCTTAACACAAAAATACTTCAAAACACACAAAAGTCTATTTTTCAAGAAGTGGTCAACACAAAGATTTGGTTCTTCTCCGTTCAAGCATAAGGTACAAGGTTTATTCTCTTCTTCTAAATTCTAAGTCTTATTTCCTTTCTTCATATTCTCATCTCTTCTAAGTGAGTATGCAATCTCCATAAAAAGGGATACAAACTACATTTTAATTCACCAAGGTTACATCCCAACATTCCAAACTACATTTTAATTCACCATTTTCATCTCTTCATGTAATTGTCTAGCATAATTATTACATGTAATATTTAGCATTAAATCAATAAAATCATTCTTTTCCCCTTTTCTTTACATTATAATTGTTAGCATTGTTAATAAATTGAAGGACATTTAGCATTAGAACACCAATAGTAGCAAGACCCGCATAAGCGGGGCGGAGTGGGTGTTTAAGTACTTCCCACTCCGTCACCTAACCCCCGAACCCTTCTCTCCCAAATCTCTGGTTTTGTACATAAATTAGGCTATTTCTAGGTTTTTCTTATGTTCCTTTAAAACATAGGTGGCGACTCTAAACAAATCTAAAACAAGTTAGACATCCTAGGATAATTCACCGCTCTAGCCAAGCCGTGGTTCCCCGGGGTATCTACAGTGGCGACTCCGCTGGGGAAGATTTAGAGTGTTAAACTTGCGTTTTCATTTTTGGTGTTCTTTTATTCTGTTTTCTGGGCATTCTGGTAAAAAGGGTAGGAAGCGCGCGCCTCCGGCCTTCTTGGCCTAAAGCGCGCGCGTCCGACCCTTATTACCAGAATCGCCCGCCTCCTTTCTTGTCCTTCAATTCCATATTTCTGTGCTAACAAGTTTCTGCAGGGGAAAGTTACATAATTTGGGACCAGGGCAATCCCCTGAGTCCGCAGTTTCTTCTAACATTCTGACAGGTATCCCAGATGCGCGCGCCTCCCATATTCATTGCGCAATGCGCGCGCTTCCCACATCACTTCCCTGAGGCGCGCGCTTCTGGTAAATTTTCCAGAAACAGAACAGTGCACAGAAAGCAGAACAGAGCAGAATGACAGTGTGTGGGCACCGGGCCTGCATACAATTTCTTTTACTTTCTGTTTATTTTTATCGGTCACACGGGTGATTCGAAAGTTGTAATTATGTGCTTATTTGTTTTTTTATTTCCTTTGAAAAAAAAAATGTTTTATCACATGTTAGACCTCACACTACATGCACATATTCTTATCAATTGCTCACTATCGAGTCGCACAAGTCCAACCCCAAACCCGTCGAGGCCCGTCATAGAAAGTTTCAAGCTCCACTCGACCTTGGCTCTTTCGAAGCGGTAAACCTCAGCCCGTGGCGTAGTTCATGACTACATGCCGGGGGTGACCTTTGAGCCTCATATTCAAGCCGAGCACAAACCACACAATTCTAGTTTAAGGTCTAACACTCCGTGACTCAAGTCGGTTTTCATGTACCGAGATTTCCCTAAACTAATGTCTTCAAATCATACATGCCAATTTGTTGCAATGGACGAAATAAAAACCCCGTCCCCAAAAGTGGTTATTTTGGACGAAAATAAAAATCCGTCCCCGCATGTATGATTTACTACATTAATTTTGTTTAATCCCGTCACATGTAGGTATCACAAGCGTGGTGGAATCCGATGAGTATATGGGACCGCGAGAAGGTCTATATACTAGTGTGACGATTCCACTATTTTTTCTAGAAACCCCAAAAAGGACCACGTCCTTCTGTCTTTGTAAATAAATAAAAAAAGAGTCGTTTTTTCCTTATGTGGTTGAGTCTTTTTCCTTGTTTGTGGGTTAATTCATTTTATCCAAAAGGTGTTTGTGGGGCCAATCTAAGATCAACCGTGCTCTTTCAATAGGTCCAATGGCTTCCAACGGCAACAACAACAACGGTGGAAATGATTTCGTGTCCAACGAAGGGTTACTCAACGTAATGAAATCAATGGGGGAACAAATGGATAGGATTGTCGAGGATGCCCGCCGTAAAGACAATTTGTGGCAAGCCCGTTTCGATATCGACAAGAGGATTCACAAAGAAGAGGTTTCCGAACTCAAGGCCCGTCTTGATTATAAAAGAAGAATTCACAAGGAAGAGGTTTCCGAACTCAAAGCCCGTTTGCAAGAGCTCACCGACGGCAAAGCAAAGTTCAATGGTAAAGCATGCTCAAGTGGCCCGACCCTCAAAAGCTACAAAGGTACCACCAACAACCGAGTTTTCACTCCTCTTCAAGGAGTAACCCAAGCCGAGGCATTTGAAATTTTGGTGGCAAGAGGGAAGATCAAACCTTTGGAGGGGTACAAGCCGAAGACGATACCGAAGAATCATGCACATGGTGAATGGTGCGGCTACCACGAGCATAGTGGCCACACTACCGAAGGGTGCTTCTTTCTCCGAAACATCATCCAAGATTTGATCGACAACGGCGAATTTACCGTGGGTAAAGAGCAACTCATCAAAGGAGTGGCTTGGTTTTGAAATGGGGCTTCAACAAAGAGGACGATGATAATAATCTCCGTTTCTCTTTCTCTACCTAGTAGTAGGAATAAATAAAAAAAAAAAAAACAGTCCTCTTTTGTGTGCATTAATGTTTTCTCTCGTCCCATGTTAAGTGTCGAGTCTTCTTATCAAATAAAAGTCGTTCTTGTCCTTATACACTCTTCCAAGTTGTTCGATCTAATTCTTGACAAAATGATGAAAAGATGTCTAAACAAGTTTTAGAACAAGGCCATCACTTGAACGCCTAGGGGCTAAACATCGACGCCAACATCAACGACGAAGCCAAGACAAACAAGGTGGAGCAACAATCATGAAGAAGTCAAGCAAAGTTTTCAAAGGGGAATTAAAAAAAAAAAAAAAAAAAAGAAAAGAAAAGAAAAGAAAAAAAAAAGCTCTCTAGGTTGAAATCATCAAATCAACCTAGGCAAAAGTTAGAGCACAAAAAAAAAAAAAAAAAAAAAAAAAAATCCCCCTCAATCAAAGAAGTTCACATCAAGATCCACCAACGAAGGACGAAGCAACAATTCCATCCCGAAGAATGGAGAATCCACAAGAACTACGGTGACCTGAGCCTCTACACTGGAGGAACGTAGGCAACCTGCGGGTCCGGTCTCATGCAAGAAAGAAGATATGTTTAGCCCTAGCGCGTTATGGTGATTGGCCTTCATCTTGAACTTGTCAAGACATCTTTGTACGATTCTTTTGCCAATGAATTAATCACCAAAAAGATTGAACAACTTTCTTAGATTTGAAATCATTTCGCGCTCCTTGTCGAGTCTAGGGACTTCTATTCTTTCTGCATACTCCCAATTCCTTGCAATCAAATTGGGGCTTTCCTTCTCTTCTCTCTTAATGACTTACTTTCCTTCGTGAGTCATTCAATTCAATAAAAATAAATAAATATACATGTCAATACTAGGGACACTTCCCTAGTCGAGTCAATGTCACTCATCTTTAGTGACAAAAGGTTTTCACCACAAAATCACATGTCTCTCATCCTCAGCTAGAGTCAATGCACACTTCCTCATTAATCGAGTCAAAAATGAAGACGCAAAAGAGATGCCCGCTAGATTGAAAACCCGAAAGGGCGGTCTAGGCAAAAAACAGGGTGCGTCATAAAAAAAATGAGAGAGTGAGAGAGAGAAGGGAAAGAGAAATGGAGATCTATGGCCTCTAAAGAAGACAACTACACGAGCTCTACATTGGATCTCCTCAGCAAGTCAATTCCCCACTGAGTCAACTTTGGGATTGCAAAAGGCTCGACAAGATATAGCACCATCAAAGGTTGTCTTGGGTTATCGGCATCACTCTCCAGCAGTGTGCATTTTTGGGTTCATGAAAAGAAGGCCCGTGGTAGCCAAGACCCATCCGAGAACAAGCCTATCATAAATGGGCACGAGGTTGCACAAATAATCCCTAGCTAGTCAATTGGCTTGGGCAACAAATAGCAACAACATGTGTCTCAGTTTTCAAAGCTTCTTCAAGTATGTGCTTCTAAAGTACGCCGAAAGGCTCCCGAGAAATGGAGTAGCTCTTGCCATATCCTCTCATGTTTATTCTCTCACACGAGGATGAGTCACTCTTGCTTTGCTCCACAAATGGTGATGCCCTAGGGACTATATGACCCGAGAACAAGGGCTTCTTTTTGACAATCAACAAGCCCTAGGGGCTATGCTCGAAAAAAAAAAAGATGTGTGAGACTATCCTCAAAGTCTCTCAAAAGGGATGTCAAAAAGCCCTCTTGTCATGTGTGCCCATGCTCGTTCCCCCAATAAAGGATGGACCTTTCTCGCAATCAATGATGGCACTCTAAGGGCTATAGTCAAGTCTTAAAGGCTCCCTCGGCAAAGAGTAATTAATTCCCCAGCAGTATCCCCAACCAAGTCATGTGCAACATTGGAAGCTTCCTCAATTCGGCACCAAGGTCTCAACGAGCTTCGCAATCTACAATCTTTTGGGATACGGCATTACAATAATTCAAGCAAATGGCAATATTGGGGCTTCGCAACCGACAGTCTTTTGGGGACAACAATGCTCAAGCAATGCAATGTGGAGTAGTCTTATGGCTCCATGAAAGAGATCAAGCTTCAAAGGTCTCTCAACACTTCAAGTCAAAGGCCTCTTGGTTTTAAATGAAGACTCCGATGTTAAGAATGAAGTTGATGATTTTTGTTAGAACTTTCAACGAGATAATGAAGAAAGTCTTAGAGAAAAGGAAAAAGATTGAATATGCTAAACTCTAATCAAAACAGGGTTATAGCGGGAAATGCCACGGCCAATCCCAATGTTTCTGCAATTCAGTACCCCCTTCTCCAAGATCAAAAGCACAAGGTGCAGCTCAGATAAAGTTGGGCCACAGCACTAGTTGCATCCGAAGATCCGTCATTAGTTCAACTCAAGAAGAGTCAAGCAAGCATACTCATTTGGGACTTTATCACACCAAGACCTTATCCTTCGCGACCTCGACGGCACCGCAAGACATTACTGCATCCTTTGACATAAGCCCTCAGCCATTTGGGTATCGACCACAATGAGGCCATTCATCTCCCCAGTAAGAGCAAGAAGGAGATCTCTATCAAGAATTCTACCAAACGGTACATCCGCTCTCAATGCCAAGCCAATCACGAGATAATTTGATGCTTTACAATAAAAGGTCTTCACATCCCACCATCTACAAGACCACGACACTTGGGGCTTTGCAATCTCTCGAAGCTTGGCATCAACGATATCCTCTTGGAGCTTGCTCACTACAACAACAAAGAGCTGATTTATCTTGGAGCTATGCAAGTCCCTCAAGATTTGGCATCAAAGGCATTCTAGGGGCTTTACAATCAGCAACCCCTCATCTCGGCGTCAAAAGCCTTTTGAAGCCCCATAATCGACAAATCTCTTGGGGCTAGACATTAATCTTCGTTGGGCACACCAGCAACAACAGAATTCAAGCGAGGCAATCCGGACTTCGACTGAACATGACTTGATCTTGAGTTGGCTTCATAAGCACACAATGGTTAAAATGGTTCACCCACGAACTAAAAAAAAAAAAAAATCTTTTCCTCACATGTGTGCATATTCTTTCCTTTCTAATCTAAAAAAAAAAAAAAAAAAAAAAAAAAAAGATTTTTCTTTTTCTTTCTCCCTCTATGTGAAAAAGTATGTGCTTTACTTTGCTTTGCTCCTAGCTTCTCCTCCAGCATTCTCCATCATCCTTGAACTACGCTGGTCTGATTCTCTTGAGGGGATACGTAGGCAGCCTTTTGGCACGACCAACCCATCTCGCCAACCCAACATCAAGGGCATTCTCTCATCAACATCTAAAGAATGGACATTCTCCATCAAAGCATCCTCCGCGGACATAAAGAATCCATCTCCACTCAAGCGGCAATGGTAAGTGAAGGTATGAACATCATCCAATGCTTTCCTCAAAATCACACCGCACACAAGATCACTTTCTACATTCTTACTTCTCTCTCATTACAAAGGTGCTTTTCAAATCACAACGCACCACAAGCACAATTTCACACTTCACACAAGCACGTATATTTGCAAAGCACACACATAACAGGTACCACAGCAAGTGCGGCTTCAAACAACATACAGGAAGTGCGGCTTCAAACAGCAAGCAAATGCGGCTTCAAACAGCATACAGCAAGTGCGGCTTCAAACAGCAAGCAAATGCGGCTTCAAACAGCATACAGCAAGTGCGGCTTCAAACAGCAAGCAAGTGCGGCTTCAAACAGCAAGCAAATGCGGCTTCAAACAGCATACAGCAAGTGCGGCTTCAAACAGCAAGCAAATGCGGCTTCAAACAGCATACAGCAAGTGCGGCTTCAAACAGCAAGCAAGTGCGGCTTCAAACAGCATACAGCAAGTGCGGCTTCAAACAGCAAGCAAGTGCGGCTTCAAACAGCATACAGCAAGTGCGGCTTCAAACAGCAAGCAAATGCGGCTTCAAACAGCATACAGCAAGTGCGGCTTCAAACAGCATACAGCAAGTGCGGCTTCAAACAGCAAGCAAGTGCGGCTTCAAACAGCATACAGCAAGTGCGGCTTCAAACAGTAACTTTGGTCCATGGTGGACCGCTCAAATCACCATACCTCTTCCATCAGTAAAAGTCGCTCACACAGGGAGCGCATTTCTATCCTTTGTAATTTCAAATTCCTGCTTTATCGAGTCTTTGTTTTCTCTTGTCGATGTCCTCGGCGGTTGTCTTTCTTTCGTCGACGCATTTTGCTTCGCAATCCACGTCGCCGAGGGGCTCTGTAGACACCCCGCCTTGGACCTCTCATGTCCCGATTGCATACACGCTCTCTATCTTCCTCTCTTCTGTTATGTTTTGTTACTTTCCGTTAACTTTTGTTACTTTCCGTTGAGTTCTTGACTTACTCCGTTAGTCTTGGATTTGACTAAGTGACAAAGTCAACCTTTAGTCTTTGTTTCATTTATTTTTGTTGACTTTCGTGATGTTCGTTAAGTTTTTGGACTAATTCCGTTAGTTTTGGGGCTTAACTGCATAACGGGGTTAACTTTTGGGCTGAAATATGAATTTCCTGAAGCTGGGATGCGCACGCCTTTGCCCTCCTTTGTGGGAGGCGTGATCCTCCCATAGGGGGAGTGGGAAGCGCGCGCTTCCCGCTTCCAGAATCTCAGATTTTGCCAAATTTCCCTCATTTTCTGATTTGTAACCCCCAAGACCATTATGCCTTGGCTTGATCCGGGGAATGGCCATCTTTGTGACCACAAACACTTCTCCAACACCTATATAAACCTCTTCATTCCATCATGAAAAGGAGGATGATTTCTTAACACAAAAATACTTCAAAACACACAAAAGTCTATTTTTCAAGAAGTGGTCAACACAAAGATTTGGTTCTTCTCCGTTCAAGCATAAGGTACAAGGTTTATTCTCTTCTTCTAAATTCTAAGTCTTATTTCCTTTCTTCATATTCTCATCTCTTCTAAGTGAGTATGCAATCTCCATAAAAAGGGATACAATCAAAAGGCCACTTCACTATTGAAGTTTGACCAAGGTTACATCCCAACATTCCAAACTACATTTTAATTCACCATTTTCATCTCTTCATGTAATTGTCTAGCATAATTATTACATGTAATATTTAGCATTAAATCAATAAAATCATTCTTTTCCCCTTTTCTTTACATTATAATTGTTAGCATTGTTAATAAATTGAAGGACATTTAGCATTAGAACACCAATAGTAGCAAGACCCGCATAAGCGGGGTGGAGTGGGTGTTTAAGTACTTCCCACTCCGTCACCTAACCCCCGAACCCTTCTCTCCCGAATCTCTGGTTTTGTACATAAATTAGGCTATTTCTAGGTTTTTCTTATGTTCCTTTAAAAACATAGGTGGCGACTCTAAACAAATCTAAAACAAGTTAGACATCCTAGGATAATTCACCGCTCTAGCCAAGCCGTGGTTCCCCGGGGTATCTACATCAGGATTCTCCCATATTACTTGGGCATCCATTTATGGCTACTACTAATACCATCATTAATGTGGGTGATGGGACTTTATCTATGTGTGTGGCTAATGAGAAAATTGAAATATCTGTGTTTGATGTCATGCAAAGTCCCATAGATGATGAGTCTTGTAATTGTGTAGATGTTGTGGAGGATTGTGTGAGTGAAGTCTTGTGGCATGAGAGAGACTGTAAAGAGTTAGAGTCTTTGTCAACTGGCGGTGAGAAACTTAGGGATAATGCGGATGTTCAACTGATGGATATGGAAAAGGCCGACGAACACCATCCTAGCGATGGCCCGATTCACTCCCTAGGTGTTAGTACCCGACCTGAAAATGAGTTTATTAGGGCTTTACCAAAAATACAAGGACTTTATAGGAATTAGAAACCTTGTAAAGACTTGTCCCGGATTCCCGAAATATCTCATTTATGACAAAATCTATCAAATTAGGTAGTAAATGGTTTCCTTGAAACCATGCAGAAACCCTAGCTTGAAAATCACGTCAGCCTGCATCCTTGGCCACGCGGCCAACCTTGCTGCGCCTCCGACCTTGGCCACGCGGCCACTCTTGTCACCGGCTTAAGTCATGGCCGGGCGGCCAACTTTGCTCCGGATGATCTCAGCCGTCAGATCTTCCCCTCAGTTTACTATATAAACCAATCCCATGCTATTAGTTTAGGGATCCGAATTTGAGAGTTCTTAAACACAATTTTGCTCTCTAATTAGCATTCAAACCTCCAAGAAGATCAAGGTTTATTTCTTGCCAACATAGGTAAGTTTTCTAACTTATTTCTTCACGTTCTTGCATTATTTCTAATGTAGATCTTTAATATTCATGTTCTTGCATGTTTATTCATAGTTTCTTCATATGCTTCGCATGTTTATTCATATGTTCATATATGTTCTTCATATGTTCATCGTGTTCATAGATTAAAACCTTATTTATGCTATATTTAGGGTTGCGATCTTCATGTTTGCATGTTATTTCATAGCCGATGATGATCGAGGGTTCATCAACCCGAGGACGATCTAGGAACTACATCTAAACCCTAATCTTTAGGTAATTCCCCCCTCATTATGCATGATCCCGATTCTTCTGCCTATTCTAAATTCTTCTCGAACTACGCTGACCTGATCTTCTCACATTGAGAGGAACGTAGGCAATCTTCGAATCCGGTCTCAAACGCTAACACACTACTAACACATTCATCATGATAGAAAGACCGATCATTCGGGCAATAGGAGTGATAACGTTCAATATTCTACTCTTGTTGTAATTTGACCCCCGAACCCATTAAACATGCTTTTTTTAAAAGTTTTGGCTATAATTAAAACGGCGTGGCGACTCTCATAATTTTAATGTTACTATGAATATTCTCAAATTCAAACACACGTATTCACAGTGGCGACTCTGCTGGGGACTGCTTTGAAACTTTTTCAAACTTAGTGTGTCTAACTTTCGTTTACATCATGATGCTTGCCATGTTTACACATGCACACACTTGCCATGTTTACACATGCACACACTTACCATGTTTACACATGCACCTCACACACACTTGCCATGTTTACACGTGCACCTCACACATACTTGCCATGTTTACACATGCACACACTTGTCATGTTTACACATGCACACACCTGCCATGTTTACGCATGCATGCACACACCTGCCATGTTTACACATGCACACTTGCCATGTTTACACATGCACACACCTACCATGTTTACACATGCACACACCCGCCATGTTTACACATGCACACACCTGCCATGTTTACACATGCACACACCTGCCATGTTTACACATGCACACACCTGCCATGTTTACACATGCACACTTGCCATGTTTTCATGTGCCCCCTACAGTTAAGCCATGTTTACACATGCACCCGCGCACTCCGCCATGTTAATACTCGTACCTTGTACCTTGTACCTTGTACCATATACCTTTGTTATTCTTGCCTTAGTATTAGGGTCAAACAAAACTCTGCTATGCTCCCTTGTACATTATTTTCCTTCTCATGCATTGCATTGGCATCATCCTAACATTAAAAACTTCTCTCTTTTCTCCCTAAAAAAAGAATTAGTTTTTACCACACACTACCACTAGTCTGTGTCAGCACTGCACAGGTCCCCATTACCCGGAGTATTCGATGTGCAGGAATTTGTGCGCTACTGCCGCCCCCTTTTCGAGTCACTCGTCTACTCCACTCACCGTGTACGTTCCGCGAGCGGTGGGAACCTTTTACCTAATCCGTGTCAACCCACACATAGAGATTAGGACACTCCTCGGACCACCCATTTAGGATGTAAAAAAATGCAAAAACTTTTCGCAAAATAAAATGTGCATTACATCTAGGCGACCTCTAAGGTCCATCGCTCATCCGTTAGGCCATCATTGCGATCCATTTGGGTCTACCCTTCACCTTCGACCGCCTAGGTCAACCTTCTCAACCTTTGACCGCCTAGGTCAACCTTCTCAACCTTTGACCCCCTAGGTCAACCTTACCTACCTTTGACCTCCTAGGGTCAACCTTTGACCACCTAGGTCAACCTTCCCAACCTTTGACCCACTAGGTCAACCTTTGACCTCCTAGGTCAACCTTATCACCCTTTGACCTCTTAGGCCAAACCTTTGACCCCCTAGGTCAATCTTATCCGTTTAAGTCAACCTTTGACCCCCTAGGTCAACCTTACCCACCTTTGACCTCATAGGTCTACCCTTGACCTCCTAGGTCAACCTTATCACCTTCGACCTCATAGGTCACCCCTCGACCTCTTAGGTCAACCTTTGACCCCTTAGGTCAACCTCATCCGCCTTTGACCTCGTAGGTCAACCTTTGACCCCATAGGTCATTCTCATCTGCCTTTGACCCCATAGGTCAAACCTTGGACCCCTTAGGTCAACTTTATCACCCCTCGATCTCTTAGGTCAACCTTTGACCACTTAGGTCAACCTTATCCACCTTTGACCTTTGAGGTCAATCTTTGACTCCCTAAGTCAACCCAATCACCTTTTGACTTCTTAAGTCAACCTTTGACCCCTAGGTCAACCTTATCCGCTATCGACCTCTTAGGTCAATCTTTGATTCCATATGTGAACCCAATTACCTTTGGTCCTAACCCCCTTAGGTCGAACCGTCATATTGACCCACCTAGGTCATTATTTGACCCACCGTCGTCCAGACCAACCTAGGTCAACCCGTTTAGGTCCAACTTGTCCGTCTTAGGTTAAAACTACCCCTTCACCTTTGACCCGTCAAGGTCAACACGTGACCTGCTTAGGTCGACTTACCTATCTTGGATCCATCTAGGTCAATCTCCAACCTTCCTTAGTCCACCAACCCGAATAGGTCAACCTTAGACCCGCTTGGGTCAAACCATGTCTATCCCGCTTAGATCATCCCATAGGCGAACCGCTACAACCCGCTATCTTGATTCATTCACCATATAGGTCAATCCAACCCTTCTCATTTAGGTCGACCTATCCTTTACCCATCTAGGTCAACCCACCATTATCGTCGCATCCTAGCTTGAACCATTTCTTGTCTCAAACATTAGGTCAAACCTTAGGTCAAATTTAGGTCAAACCTTAAGTCAAACCTTACCCAATTCCTATAGGTCTTCCTCACCCATGCTTGACTACAGACCGAGTCATCTCCCTCTTTTTGACCCCTATGGTCATCTCTCACCTCTTTTTAAAAGTCTAACTTGACTCGAACTACGGCGACCTGAGCCTCTTATTGTGTGGGACCTCTCCCTCATGGTAAGGGGAACGTAGGCAACTTCGGCCCGGTCAAACTTTCAAATTCTTGTCAAAAATGCATTTCAAAGTGTGGAGACCGACTATATTCCAAAAGTGATTTTATAACGATGCCTTGTCATTAATTATAAATCTAAGCTCAATTCAAAGACATAATTCCCCCACAACTATTGTAGATCCTGCATCATGTCTGTTGAAAGAAACATCCAAGTTGCAAATGAAGCTATTACCCAAGGGCTCGAGACAACTCTCCACACCAATACTGATCTCAATGAGCAAGCGCTGCATTTCGAGACCATCCTCAACGAGCAAGCAACCCTCTTCCGGACCGCTCTCGACGAACAAGAAGCCTACTTTGAGACTGTCCTCCTCAAGCAAGTCGACCGCTTTCAAAAAGTGATGTGCAAGGCTCTAAAGGACACCGAGAAGCGCCTTCACTCTGATATTTATTGCATTTATGATTACCTCGGCCGAGTTCTCCCTCTTGATCAATTTCAACACCCATACGCTCCTCAAATGTATGGGCCATCACAGATTTCCCCCCTTGGGATGCCTCCTAAGACTACTCATCAACGACAGGTACCGGTACCTAAACCACCCTCAAAGACAGTTCGGAAGGACGAACGCGAGTACAATGACTTGGGTATGCCGTTAGCCAAACTCTTCAAAAGTCTAGTTCAAGCCGGCAAGTTGTCTCCTTTGTTTAACTATGAACCAAGTAGGGTGAAGCAAGGCTTGGATCCCTCCAAACACTGCCAATACCACCAGTACATTGGGCATGACACCAAAGATTGCCTCCAATTGAGGAGAAAGATTCAAAGCCTCATTGACAGCGGAGCCATCACCCGCCAACGGAATACATGGGCATGGGCAAATCGGGGCTACCTCCATTAAATAAAAGAAAAGAAAAGGGTCATTCAGTCTTCATAGGTTCTAGAGTGTCCTTAGTCAAAAGTCCACCTTGGACGATTTTTGTTTCTTTAAGTAAAAGTCCACCCCGGACTAGTCGGTTTAAATCTTTTAGTTCCAATAAAAGAGTCTTTATTTCTTTTCTCTCTAGACTTGAGACATGATCTTGCATAAATCAATTCCATGAAAATTGTCTTATTCACCATCTTCACTTGATTGCTATATCTTTATATGATGAATTAATCTTAATCTTACTCATTAATGACGACTCATTAAAAGGTAAATGGACCCACAAACCATTCACATAACTAAGAAAACGATTAATCCCAAAATAACAAATGCTTCGATCAATTGGGATGAACGAATCACTTTCTCTTCTCTCTACATTCTACCCCCATACACTCTCTCTATACACTCACCCCTTGTACACACTTCATGTACACTCTCTATATACACCTTCTCCCATACACTATCCTCATACGCCTCTCATCCCACCATTAGACCCCTTTTTATAAGGTCGTGACAAAGAAATGGACTGCGGTTGCTCATCATCAAATAGACATCCATGCTGCCACAATTTAAAGGGTTGGTTTGTTCCCTTCATGAGTACTACATGCCGTTACACTGGGGCTGTCCGTATTCCATCACAAATGTAAGACAAGTGCACGAAGTCATTCATGCCATTAATTGGTGTACGTGATAATCCAATGGAGCTCTACCGATGAAAATCAAGGGGCTAGGATGCCCGCCGCCAGCAAAAGGCCGCTTGAACTATAAGGAAGCTACCTCGCAATCGAGAGAGGCGAAAGCAAACTAGGGGCTTGTCTTGCCCAATGTTTCATGTACAAATATATAAAAAAAAAAAATATGGCTCGCTAGGTTGAAACCCAAAAGGGCGACCTAGGCAAAAGTTAGAGCATTGCACAAAAAGAAGCCCGCTAGGTTGAAAACCCGAAAGGGCGGCCTAGGCAAAAAAAAAGGGTGTGCACAAAGAGATAAAATAAAAAAGAAAAAGAAAAATAGAAGGGGCTATCACCATGGAAAAGTAAAAGTCCCATTTTCTTTTCACCTCAAATGTTCTATTTTCCTTTCTTTCCTTACAAAGTAGATAAACGGCAGCAACCCATGACAACTACGATGGAGCAATCCACTGCAACAACTACAAAGGAGTAATCCACCGCAATGAGCTACAAAGAACAACTCACCTCAAACGAACCTCACACCCCTAAACTCAAAACCCAACTTCATCGTCAACCGGGCAACCACTCAAAGCCAAACATAACCTACATTGGGCCAACTTTCTTTCTTTTCTTTCCTCCCACACATACCCACTGAAACCCGACACCATCGTCAAGCGGGTCATCCCCGAACTACGCGGACCTGAGCTTCTCACATTGAGGAGAACGTAGGCAACCTTAGGGTCCGGTCCAAAATATACACAACCCACCTCGTAGCCAATTTTCCTTCTCTTCTCTCTTCCCCCATATTTCTACTCCTGACTTCTTCACTCACAATTGATCAAAACATTTATTAATTTGAGGCTACTTGTTTACCAATTAACCATAACTCATTAACTAATCAACGAGGTCCATTCTCGAGCAATCAAATGAGAATCTTGAATAAAACAATTTTCAAATGTCTCGACAAGTCTTCCGTTCTACAATCTAGGAAAGAGCTAAACACTTACTTTCTGTCAAAGCAGGGGCTTCCTCCCTTTTGTACATATATACCCTCAGTTGCTCAAAGAGTCAAAATGTGAGTACTATCTCTCTCTCTCTCTCTTACTCTCCCCAAAATGCCCCCGCATGTTTTCAAACAATTGTTTTTTCCTTTTTGAGTCAACTGAATGATTTCAAAAAAAAAAAAAAAAAATAAAAAAAAAAATATAAATAAAAAAAAAATGACGCTAAAGAGATGCCCGCTAGATTGAAAATCCGCAAGGGCGGTCTAGGCAGAAAAAAGGGTGCGTCTTAAAGTAGGTAGGATACCCCGCTCTACACCCTTATCGAACTAGGGTTTCCCCAACAGAATGGGTCGACTATGTGGTTTCTCAGAGAATATTGAGGCTTCGATAAGCACATACTTAGAAGAAGGGCATCCCTCATCATCAAGCTCGACGTAGAATTTCTCAAAGGAGTAAGGGTACCCGCTCACCAAATTAGAAAGTCCCCGATGGAATGGGTCGACTATGTGGTTTCCCAGAGAATACCGATGCTTCAACAAGGATGTACTTGGAAGATGGACACCCCTCATCGTCAAACTCGGCACGTGACAAACTATTTGAATTAGTTAGAATCGTAATTAATTATAAAGCATCTTTATAAAGTCATAACACTTTCAAAAGTTTTCTCTTCCACGACACTTTGTTTATAAACCCGCACTCTCGGTCTCCACAAAATTTGTATAAACCTCCTCGGTCCACTCTGAGACCCATCTTTGTGATTCTTGAACCGACTCAGTCCTTCACCCTATTTCCAACACAATAGGATACCCTTAGGTCCCAACCTACCTGGTTCAAAACCTTCGGTCCCAAGCCTACCCGATCAGTCTTGCCTAAGTTACACCATAAACTCTCTAGGTCCCGAGCCTACCCGATCAGTCTTACCTAGGTCCCAAACCTACCCGGTGAGTCTTACCTAGGTTACATCATAACCTCTTAGCTCGACCTTTCGCAAGTCCGTAGCATGACCCTTCGGCCTCAAACCGGTTCTACCCAAAACTTCAGACCTTAAACCAGTTAACCAAAGCCAAATCCTTAGGGTGACCCATTAGGTCCCGAACCTACCGGTCCCGAGCCTACCCGATCTCCTAGATCTCAAACCTACCAACACATACTCATCGTTACAGGTCCAACCTCTTAGGTCTACCCAGTCTAACCTATTGAACGATCCCTTAGATCCCAAGTCCATTCAAGTCTACCAAGCGCCTACCTTGTAGGTCTCTAGCATATCCGATCCACACTTTAGCTCTCAACTCCTAAACCCTTTAGATCACAAAAATGTCTACACTCTAGGTCTATAACCTTAGATGTCGACCCTTAGAACTCTTTAGTTCCCAATCCTGCTCGGTCCAACCAAAACAATGCCATCTGCGCCTACCGTCATATCCAAGCCATGGCCCTACCACTCTTAAACCTACCAAGTACCAACCTAGTGTCATTCCTTAGCTTCGAAAGGCTTCCTAGTCTGACCTTAAACCCCCTAGGTCTCTAACCTACTTAATCCGAGCCGAGTCCAAACCTCGCCACCTACAAGGTACACCCTTGAACTCCATGGATCTCAAACCTTTCCTCCCCACGAGTCCAAACCTCAAACATGCTCGAACGCATAGGATCTCCTGCGTACCGCGCCATGCCATAGACCCGTCCGGTCAGAACTCGTGCGCTTAACACCTCTGGGGTCCCATCCTTAGCATACCTTCACAATCGCCGAATGAGCTTGGTCACGTGCAATGACCTCTAAGACAAACTTAGGTCCTAAGCATACCCAATCCAACTTAGGCACCTATTGTACTCGAGCAAAGTCTTGGACACTCAATCCCTTTACCTAAAGCGCAAACATGGTCACATGTCCAGACCCATTTCTCGCACATGACTCACACCTAGCACACCTTAGAGCCCAAACCCGACATGCGTATTAGGGACTAGGATCATCCAATCCCAATCGATTGCTCCTTGGCCGACCTCAAGCCTGCTTGGTCCTAATCCATAACGCGGTTTCTCTAGGACAAAAGACTTACCCGCTTGAAAGCCTTATGTCCCAACGCTACCCTGCGTAGCCTTCGATCTCCTAGATCTCAAGCCTACCATTCCATTAGGCCCCGGTCTCCTTAACACATGTCTGAGTCTTACCCTAGCTAAACCCTAAAACTTTAGCCTAGGTCTAATCTATCGAGCCCATCCAGCCACGAGGTATCAAGCTCATTTGCCCCAAACCGCAACTCTCTTAGACCTCAAACTTGCTCGGTCTAAACCAAGACAAACCTTCAAATGCTTTCGGTCTCCAAACCCTAGCCTTAAACCTAGGTAAACACATTCTCTAAGCCCTAGCCTCAAGCCTAGGTAGTCATATCATTCTCTCTGAACCCTAGCCTCAAGCCTAGGTAATTACATCCTTTCAAACCCTAGCCTAACGGCTAGGAAGTTACATCCTTCTTAAACCCTAGCCTTGATCCTAGGTAGTTACACCCTTCCTAAACCCTAGCCTTGATCCTAGGTAGTCACATATCCTCTCTAAACCCTAGTCTTAAGCCTAGGAAACCGCAACATCCTCTTTAACCCTAGCCCAAGTTCTAGGGAATTTCCAAAGCCCCGCATGAAACATCATTTCCAAATTCCCGAAACCCTAGTCTCAAAACCTAGGAAATTTACAATCTTAATCCCCGGTCTTATTGAACCCTAACCCAAACCCCAGGATACAATGCCCTGTCCAAAACTTAATCAACCCTAGCCTCAGGCCTAGGAAGCCGCATTCGCTCTAAACCTTAGCCTCGAGCCTAGGTAGTCGCATTTGCTCTAAACCCTAGCCTCGAGCCTAGTTACTCGCATTCGCTCTAAACCCTATCCTCGAGCCTAGGTAGTCGCACTCTTTCTAAACCCTAGCCACAGGGCCTAGGAGACTATATCCTCACTAAACTCTATCATCGAGCCTAGGATTCAACATTCCCTTCAAACCCTAGTCCTAGACCTAGGAAATTCCTTCACCTTAGTCTCAAAATATAGGAAGTTTACAGTCCTTAGCCTTAAAACCTAGCCTAAAGCCTAGGTTACCACGAACATTTCCAAGCCATAGTCACCAACCCCGGAAAATGGTAAACCCTAACATCAAGCTTAGTGGACCTTCCACAAAAGCAATCCCTCTTCCCAATGGTCCATAGTCCTAAACCTAAGAAAGTCATGGTCCTTAAACACCAGTTTCCAAACCCTTGTTCGAAACCCTAACATCTAGGAAGTTCCCAAACCTCAACCTTTCCAAGCCTTAGCACTAAGCCTAGGATAGAATACTCTCCTCATACTTAAATGAACTCCAATCCCTAGCCCGTAAGCCTAGGAAACCCACATTATATTCAAGACATAATCTAAAGCCCAAGAAGCCGTGACATCTTTGGCATCCCTATCTCAAGATTAGGAGATCACCATCTTCCTTATTCCCCTTCCTTAAAAAGCCTTAGGTCCTACCTCTAGGCAACCAAGAAAAATGTCCCTTACCTAACACCTTGGTCTCAATGGCTCGTAGCCTCATTCCCTCCTAAATTAGGATAAGCGGAACCCAGATCATTGTTTCCCATATTAGCAACTCCCCGAGAGTCCATCTCCTTCGCGTCTCCCTAAAGGTCCTTTGCCCTTGTGGCTCACCAAAGAGTCCTTTGTGACTCCCCGAGAGTCTATCACCTTTGTGACTCCCTGAGAGTCCGTCACCCTTGTGACTCCCCGAGAATCTATCACCTTTGTGACTCCCCGAGAGTTCATCCCGTTGCGACTTTATAACAATCCATCATCTTTGTCTCCACATGCAAAATTTTAGTTTTACCCCTAGTACATTCCCCTTTGATTCATTTTAGGTGCCCTTAGCGATATTTTGACTGATGTTCGTTATCTTTGGGTACGGGAAGCCTCTTAAAATTTCCATTCTTCACCGAATATTTGCTTAGGATTCGTATGGTTGTAGAGACTTCGGCGCCTCTATGACATACGCATCCTAGATCGATCGCGATTGGCAGAAGCCTCGGCGTTTCTGTTAGCGAGAGATCCAGCATCTATTATTTTAGCATTTCCTAATATTTGCTTAGGATTCGTATGGTTGAAGAGACTTCGGCGCCTCTATGACATACGCATCCTAGATCGATCGCGATTGGCAAAAGCCTCGGCATTTCTGTTTGCGAGAGATCCAGCATCTATTATTTTAGCATTTCCTAATATTTGCTTAGGATTCGTATGGTTGTAGATACTTCGGCGCCTCTATGACATACACATCCTAGATCGATCGCGATTGGCAAAAGCCTCGGCGTTTCTGTTTGCGAGAGATCCAGCATCTATTATTTTAGCATTTCCTAATATTTGCTTAGGATTCGTATGGTTGTAGATACTTCGGCGCCTCTATGACATACGCATCCTAGATCGATCAAGATTGGCAGAAGCCTCGGCGTTTCTGTTTGCGAGAGATCCAGCATCTATTATTTTAGCATTTCCTAATATTTTCTTAGGATTCGTATGGTTGTAGAGACTTCGGCGCCTCTATGACATACGCATCCTAGATCGATCGAGATTGGCAGAAGCCTCGGAGTTTCTGTTTGCGAGAGATCCAGCATCTATTATTTGCTTAGGATTCGTATGGTTGTAGAGACTTCGGCGCCTCTATGACATACGCCTCCTAGATCGATCGCGATTGGCAGAAGTCTCGGCGTTTCTATTTGCGAGAGATCCAGCATCTATTATTTTAGCATCTATTATTTGCTTAGGATTCGTATGGTTGTAGAGACTTCGGCGCCTCTATGACATACGCATCCTAGATCGATCGAGATTGGCAGAAGCCTCGGCGTTTCTGTTTGCGAGAGATCCAGCATCTATTATTTGCTTAGGATTCGTATGGTTGTAGAGACTTCGGCGCCTCTATGACATACGCATCCTAGATCGATCGAGATTGGCAGAAGCCTCGGCGTTTCTGTTTGCGAGAGATCCAGCATCTATTATTTGCTTAGGATTCGTATGGTTGTAGAGACTTCGGCGCCTATATGACATACGCATCCTAGATCGATCGCAATTGGCAGAAGCCTCGACGTTTCTGTTTGCGAGAGATCCATCATCTATTATTTTGGCGGTCAGCAGAAGCCTCGGCGTTTCTGTTGCGAGAGATCCAGCATCCATTATTTTAGCACGATCGGCAGAAACCCGGGCATTTCTGTTTGCGCTTACCTCATCATTTATTAATCCACCTCAGGATTATTTAGACAACGTAGTCTTTATTGTCCCATTATCCCTCTTGCTTCAAATGACTTCATTTCCTAACGGATGTTCGTTCTTCATACAGGATAGTGCCCGTAGGTTTATTATCCCTAGCAGAAGTCCGATAGCTCGTTTTTCCCTAATCGCTCTGAACTACGACCGGCTTGATTCCTCGGAGGATACGTAGGAAACCTGAAAAGGTCCAGCCACCCGACCGACGCGGTCATCTCTCATCCCCAGCAGGTGCATTTTCCCCAGCAGAAGACGTTGCTCCCCATCAGAGGACAGTCATTCCCAATTTCCCATCAGATACGAACTACGTTTGGCTTGATTCCCCCGCGGATACGTAGGTCGCCTATCAAGGTTCAGCCGTTCTCTTACCTTTCATCTGTTTTGAAACTCATGTTTCAGACGGATCCTTCTTTTATCGTCGACCCCACATTGCCTTGCAAGAAGCGTCGCCGAGGGGCTACTGTTAGTACCCGACCTGAAAATGAGTTTATTAGGGCTTTACCAAAAATACAAGGACTTTATAGGAATTAGAAACCTTGTAAAAACTTGTCCCGGATTCCCGAAATATCTCATTTATGACAAAATCTATCAAATTAGGTAGTAAATGGTTTCCTTGAAACCATGCAGAAACCCTAGCTTGAAAATCACGTCAGCCTGCATCCTTGGCCACGCGGCCAACCTTGCTGCGCCTCCGACCTTAGCCACGCGGCCACTCTTGTCACCGGCTTAAGTCATGGCCAGGCGGCCAACTTTGCTCCGGATGATCTCAGCCGTCAGATCTTCCCCTCAGTTTACTATATAAACCAATCCCATGCTATTGGTTTAGGGATCCGAATTTGAGAGTTCTTAAACACAATTTTGCTCTCTAATTAGCATTCAAACCTCCAAGAAGATCAAGGTTTATTTCTTGCCAACATAGGTAAGTTTTCTAACTTATTTCTTCACGTTCTTGCATTATTTCTAATGTAGATCTTTAATATTCATGTTCTTGCATGTTTATTCATAGTTTCTTCATATGCTTCGCATGTTTATTCATATGTTCATATATGTTCTTCATATGTTCATCGTGTTCATAGATTAAAACCTTATTTATGCTATATTTAGGGTTGCGATCTTCATGTTTGCATGTTATTTCATAGCCGATGATGATCGAGGGTTTATCAACCCGAGGATGATATAGGAACTACTTCTAAACCCTAATCTTTAGGTAATTCCCCCCTCATTATGCATGATCCCGATTCTTCTGCCTATTCTAAATTCTTCTCGAACTACGCTGACCTGAGCTTCTCACATTGAGAGGAACGTAGGCAATCTTCGGATCCGGTCTCAAACCCTAACACACTACTAACACATTCATCATGATAGAAAGACCGATCATTCGGGCAATAGGAGTGATAACGTTCAATATTCTTCTCTTGTTGTAATTTGATCCCCGAACCCATTAAACATGCTTTTTTTCAAAGTTTTGGCTATAATTAAAACGGCGTGGCGACTCTCATAATTTTAATGTTACTATGAATATTCTCAAATTCAAACACACGTATTCACACTAGGCCACTTCAATGAGAAGTCGGTGCCTTCTATTGTAACCCCTTCAGCTCTTGAGCTGAAAACCCTCCCCTCAAATTTAAAGTATGTTTTTCTTGGGGAGGGTGAGACTTTGCCAATGATAATTGCCGCTGATTTAACCCTAGAGCAAGAGGTCAAATTGATGAAAGTGCTCCGTGAGCATAAGTCGGCCATAGGATGGACCTTAGCAGATATTAAAGGCATAAGCCCCTCCATGTGCATGCATAAAATTAATCTTGTGGATGGTGCTAAGCCATCTAGAGAAAGACAGAGGAGGTTGAACCCTCACATGGAAGAGGCAGTTAGGAAAGAGGTCCTAAAGTTGTTAGATGCGGGCATTATCTATGCCGTCGCTGATAGTGAGTGGGTGAGCCCGGTTCAAGTTGTTCCGAAGAAATCGGGTTACACTATCACCACTAATGAGAAAGGTGAGGAAGTGCCTACTAGGGAAGTGACTGGGGCTAGAATGTGCATAGATTTGCGCAAACTTAAGGCTGCAACAAAGAAAGATCACTTCCCTTTGCCCTTTATTGATCAGATTCTAGAGAGGTTAGCAGGACATGCATATTATTGCTTCTTGGATGGTTTCTCGGGATATAACCAAATTCCTATTGCACCAGAGGACCAAGCCAAGACGACCTTTACTTTTCCCTTTGGCACATTTGCTTTTAGGAGGATTCCCTTTGGGCTATGTAATGCATCTGCGACCTTTCAAAGGTGTATGACCTCCATATTCTCTGAGTTGATAGAAAGATGTGTCGAAGTATTCATGGATGACTTCTCTGTATTTGGTGACAGTTTTGATGGGTGCCTCGAGAATTTGACAATGCTTTTAAAATGTTGTTGTGAGACAAATTTGACCCTTAGTTGGGAAAAATGTCACTTTCTCGTGAGGCATAAATTGATGGAATTTCTAAATTACCTCCCCCTGTGTCGTTAAAGGTGTGCGAAGTTTTCTGGGCCATGCGGGTTTTTATAGGCGTTTCATAAAAGATTTTTCCAAAATTTGTAAGCCTTTATGTAACTTGCTCGCTAAGGATACTGAGTTCATCTTCGACCAAGAATGCTTGGAAGCATTTAATTTTTTGAAAGAAAAATTAACTTGTGCCGCCATTCTGTCTAGCCCCAATTGGTCTCTACCTTTTGAGATCATGTGTGACGCGTCTGATTTTGCGATTGGGGATGTGTTGGGGTAAAGAGTGGACAAATTACCTCATGTGATTCATTATGCAAGTAGAACTTTAAATGATGCACAACTGAATTATACTACCACAGACTTGATGGATAAAATCCTCGTGTAATAAAAACCTTGCAAGTGTACAAGTGCCGAAGCAGCAGTATACAAAAGTAAGGGTCGAACCACAGAGACTCGTGGATAAACAAGTTGATTTAATTAATGTATAGAGTAACCAAAAGGGGGGTTTTAAATTTTTGTTATGATACCGCTTGGTCCTCTCCTTGTACAATTTAGCACTCTCATAACTATCTTGCCTCAACTCTGCCAACTCATCCAAATCAAGCAACCTCTTCTCTCCCGCTAGACCTAAATCCATGTTAAGATCTTTGGTTGCCCAATATGCTTTGTGTTCCAACTCTACCAGAAGATGGCACTCTTTCCCATATACTATGCGGTACGGACTCATACCAATGGGAGTTTTATATGCAGTCCGATACGCCCACAGTGCATCACACAACTTTAAAGACCAATCCTTACGATTTGGACGTACTGTTTTCTCAAGCACTGCTTTAATTTGGCGATTGCTTACCTCCACTTGGCCCGAAGTTTGAGGATGGTAGGCCGTAGGCAACTTATGACCAACCCCATACTTCTTTAGCAATTGGTTGAAAATACGGTTAGTGAAATGTGTCCCTTGGTCACTGATGATGACTCGTGGCACTCCATACCTGCTAAAAATATTGTCACGAACAAACTTGCAAACAATGTTAGCATCATTTGTGCGGGTAGGAATTGCTTCCACCCACTTGGACACATATTCAACAGCAACAAGAATGTATAAATAACCATGGGAAGGAGGGAAGGGACCCATAAAATCAATGCCCCAAACATCAAAAATATCAACAATTAAATTATGTTGTAGGGGCATCTCATCTTTTTTCCCTATATTTCCAGTCCGTTGGCATCTATCACACGTTACACAAAATTCCTGAGCATCTTTAAATAAGGTGGTCCAATATAGCCCCGCTTGAAGCACTTTCCTAGCGGTCTTTTGCCCACTAAAATGGCCCCCACATTGGAGCTCATGGCAAAACCTCAACACACTAGCCTGCTCATACTCAGGAATACAACGCCGAATAATCTTATCCGGACACACTCTCCACAGATAAGGGTCATCCCAAATATAATGCTTCACATCCGACTTAAACTTTCATTTTTGGTCGTAAGTTAAGTGTGGTGGCATCAAATTAGTCACAAGATAATTCACAAAATCAGCATACCAGGGCTCTTGGACATGTAAAGTGAAAAGTTGCTCATCCGAAAAACTTTCATTAACCGGAATCGCCCCATCAATAACACTCGTGAAAGTGAAGTCCTCAAGCCTAGATAAGTGATCCGCTACCACATTTGCGGTCCCCTTTTTGTCTCTAATCTCAATATCAAACTCCTGCAGTAGGAGCATCCACCTAAGAAGTCTAGGTTTAGCATCCTTTTTATTTAACAAGTATTTTAATGCAGCATGATCAGAGTAGACAATTACCTTGGATCCAAGCAAGTAAGAACGAAACTTTTCAAGAGCAAACACAACCGCTAAAAATTCTTATTCAGTGGTAGTATAATTCAGTTGTGCATCATTTAAAGTTCTACTTACATAATGAATCACATGAGGTAATTTGTCCACTCTTTGCCCCAACACAGCCCCAATCGTAAAATCAGACGCGTCACACATGATCTCAAAAGGTAGAGACCAATTGGGGCTAGACAGAATGGGGGCACAAGTTAATTTTTCTTTCAACAAATTAAATGCTTCCAAGCATTCTTGGTCGAAGATGAACTCAGTATCCTTAGCGAGCAAGTTACATAAAGGCTTATACATTTTGGAAAAATCTTTTATGAAATGCCTATAAAAGCCCGCCCGCCCTGTCACGAGCGCCCACTCGATGCGCCGGAAAGGAAACCCGAGTCTGATCAAAATCGGGATTGGGGAGTATTTATCCCTAATTTCCCCATCTTCCCCATATTCTTCCTCTCTGTAAAAACCTACCTCACACCCATCTCTCTCTCTCTCTACAAATCAACCACCCAAACCCACCATATTTGACCAAATTCTACCCTTTCCTCACCTAATATCAAGAATCCAAACCTTAAATCACCATTAGATCTGGGGAAGTGAAAGTTTTTGTTCAACTTTGAAGGAAGGGGAACGGGTTGATTTGAAGGTGTTCGGGGTGGAATTTAAAGGTGCTACAGAAGGGTAAAGTGATCGCTGGGTTACGAGCTTCCGGGAACTATCATCTTTCCCAACTTCGGCGATATTCCGGCGAACTCAGGCGAGTTTTTCCAGCGACCCTCCGGTAAGAAATGTTCAGTTTTTTTTGTAGAGCTTTGAGTGGGCTGATTGTGCTGTGATAATGCCGCCTAAGGGTAAAGGTCGTGTCCCCCCACCCCAAGTGAACGTAAATTTTGACAATGCCCATTTTGTCTCTCGCAATTCGGAAGAGTATTTTAAGAATAAACAGAATAATGGGGTGACGGTAGAACGGAGATTTGACTTGAAAGAATGTGGGTTAGATGAGATAATCAATTTTTACAAGTTAAGGCGATTATTGGCTAAACCAAAATAGACAGGGTCTAAATTGTTGATATAGGAATTCTACACGAATTTCCATTCGGCAACTGAGGCCACCAACGTCTGGGTGAGGGGACATAATGTCAATGTGTCCACCTCAGCCATCAATGCTTATTATGGGTTGTCTAATGAGGAAGAGATTGATGATTGTAACTATTGGAGATTGAAGAGAGAGTTGCAGGAGAACCTGGATGAGACTCTAGCTCTGTTCTCGGCTTAGTTTAATGTGCATATTGATAGGGCGAATATCAGACATGGGTATTTGTTTCATATTAGGGAGTTGGGTTTGGAGTTACGGGCACTGTACTGATTTATCTGTGAGAGGATCATGCCTACTTCTCACTATCAGGAGGTCCATTAGTACAAAGCCCCTTTACTGTATGCCATGATGAGGAGGATGCCCGTGAATATTGGGGGCATAATGCGCAGTGAGATGGGGGACCGGGCCAAAAACCTGGAGAACAAGAATTATCTGTTTCCGATCATGATCACGACTATGGCGGATAGGGCAGGGGTACCTATGGAAGGATTTCCCAAAACCTTGACTCCCGGAACCACAGTGATGAAATCCACCATTGACAGTGAAGGAGCAGGAGGACGAGGATGGGCCCCAGCCCCAGTGCAGATGGATATGGATGAGGACCCACCGATGACTCAGAGAGAGAGATGCAGTATTATGTGTCTGGGCAAATCCATGGGGTGGATGAGAGGCTGCAGGAATATCAGCAGCAGCAAATGCTAGCCAACTATCATCGTCAGTGCCGAGAGGATGATAATGATGAGAGGCTACAAAGACTGGAGGAGGCATTTTATGCCAACCAGCAGGAGGAACAATATTTCAGACCCCGGATGATGGCGCACCACTTTCCTGGAGAGCAGTTTCCTCCTATGATCTACCCGCCACCTCCGTCTCAGTATACACCACCACCACCACCTAGCAATGCTTGGGCTGGAGGCACTTGGGACCAGTTCACTAGAGGACCGGATCAGGGGTCGAGTTCAGGTTCGGGTATGCCGGGTCCTTGGGACCATTTTTTTCTGCCTCCGCAGTGATTTGAGGTATCCCTACCCTTTTATTTCCACTTTATATATGAGAGCATTGGGGGCAATGCTCAGTTTTGGTTTGGGGGTGGGGGATACCTGTTGGTTGATTGATGTTATCACCTGTATAGTTAGTTAGTTAGTTTTTATTTTATTAAAAAAAAATTGAAAAGAAAAGAGAGGCTAGGTGAAAACCCGAAAGGGCGCCTAGGAAAAAGGAGAGGAAGAGAACAAATACCATGGCGTAGGAGACACAAGGGAGGTTTGGAGTGTTGGGTAGGATTTTATTGTGGTGTAGGAGGTTTGAATTAGAGGCGATAGGATAGAAAATCCTCATATTTCTTTTTGGAGTAATAAGGGGCGTTGGAGCTTATTATGAGGTAAATCATTGCTAAGGGTTATCCTAGCTTTGATTTCTTTTTGAGGGAGGATGTAGTGAAAGATAAGCGTGGGGGAAACATAGGTCATTTTAGTTCCCCCTAGCTTTGGTGTGTGGGCCCGAGTCGGATATGATTTTATTTGCTTATTAATGGTGTTGATATCGATTAGGGCCATTGCTACTCATTTTTGTGAAGGTATAAGGAGACGGAGTTCTTTTTATTCCGTGGTGTAGTTTTTTTTTTTTTTTTTTTTTTTTTTTTTTTTTTTTTGGCTTGGTTGATGGGAGATGTAGAGGAGTTTAGGCGTCATTTTCCTCCATGCTACGCTTATACACCGGTGCTTAGATGTGGGGTTAGGAATATTACTCTGGGACGAGTAATGGTCTAAGCGTGGGGGAATTTGATGAATCGATTTTATCATATATTATCTCTACATTTTCAAATTATTTTTATGGACTTTTGATGTAATTTAGAATATTTTAATGTAATTTTTGGTCTATTTGTATTTGAGGAACTTTGTGAGAATTTGTGCATTTTGAGACTCTTTCCGGTGTTATTATTTTTTTTTTCTAATTGCAAAGTCCTAGTGCTTTAGTGTTGAAGACCATGATTGCTTAAGTCAAAGTCCAAGTCAAAAGTCAACTGTCCAAGTCAGCAGTCAACAGTAAAAGCCAAGCAGGAAAAGAAGAAGAAGACTGGAAAAGCAAGTCAGGCGCCCGCTCGGTCTAAGACAGGCGTCCGCTCGCTCAAGCGGCCGCGTGCCTATCTGCAAGCACCCGCGTGAATTAAAGTAGCAAAACGGCCCAACGTACTGGCAACTGGAGCGCCTGCTTGCATGACCCCAGGCGCCCGCCTGCTACCCTCGCCAGGAATTTCGGGATTTTATTATTTTCTACAATTTGGTTAATTCCTTCCCTATTTTGGACTCCTCTCTCATGGATAAAAGGGATTAGGTTTTCAGAACATTTTTTCTTATGCTTTCTTTTAGGTTTTATTCAAGTTTTCAACTGTAATCAAGATTTTGGGATCTTTCATCTTCAAGCGTATTAATCCAGGTTTATGAATTTTATTTATGATCTTGTGATTTATGCTATGGGTATGAGTAGCTAATTTCTTTGGTTTGCGGATTGAATGTGATCAATTACATGATCTTTGTGTTATGAGATGATATTCAATGTTTTAGTTTAACACAATAATTTTAATTCCGTTTTTGAGTTTCAATTATATAGATAGATATTTTTGGCTCTTTAACTATTAGGGTTAATCTCTTGCACTTGCGTGGAGAGTTAGACATAGACATTGTTGTATTGAATAGTTTAGATCTTGGACCTTGCGGAAAAAGAGACAAACTAGGTTTTTATATTCTTAAGATCTTAGTAAATTCTGTGTGTTTTAATTGGACCTTGCGGAAGAATTAATTTACATAGGATAATAGAATTGCAATCCGGCCACCTAACCGTTCCAATTCTTAAGTAAGTGAATGAACCCTAAAATCAAGATTAGTATGTCATCATCAAAATAGTATAAAGAGAGTGTAATTGTGATCGCCAATCTGTGAACTGTTTGTTTTTCTTGAGTGCAGTCTTTGCTTGAATTTGCGATTTTAAGTCTTTAGTTTATTTTTATTGTTTAGTAGGATATTTGTTTAAATCAATCAAATCAAAAACCCCCATTTTGGTTACTCTATACATTAATTAAATCAACTTGTTTATCTACGAGTCTTTGTGGTTCGACCCTTACTTTTATATACTGCTGCTTCGGCACTTGTACACTTGCAAGGTTTTTATTACACGAGGATTTTATCCATCATTATCCCACATTGCTTATGAACACAAGTCCTAGGCAATGAAAATTGTATAAGTGGGTTATGTTGGGTATGCTTATTTCTTAACCCTCCCAATTTATGTTAGAATTGATTGATACCATCACGTAAGTATATTTTATGGACTTTAGGATCCTATGTAAGAAGTTTTATAACTTCAATTTTTAGCTAAGTCCAATTTTATAGAATAGGCTTAGTGGTTAGGGCTTATGCTTAGAATTGAGGTTTCAATTACTAAAGACCAAGTATAATGCGCAGGACATTTCATGCGTACAACATCATCCGCTCATTTTCATGCGCAGTAAACACTTCCTCATTCTCCATGCGCAGAGCATCACTTGCTCATTCTCCATGCGCAGAGCAACACTTGCTCATTCTCCATGAACAGAGCATCACCTGCTTATTTTCCATGCGCAGAGAAACACCTGCTCATTCTCCATGCGCATAGCAACACCTTCTCATTCTCCACACGCATAGAATTACCTGCTCATTTCCATGCACAGAACATTGTCTGCTCCCTTTCATGTGGAGAACAACACTTGCTTAGTTTCCATGAGCAGAACGTCTGCACATTCGCTATACGCATGAATTCTATGAGCAGAGCAGATTAACTTGGTCCTTATGCTTATCTTTCAACAACCTCATATTCTTGAAGCTTGCAAATAACTTTACTTTATTTTAAGATTTGAAGAAGACTAAGGAGCAAGCATGAAGACCATGCACAGATCATCATCTGCGCATCCATCACTTGCGCATGACTCCCATGCGCAAGTCCTTCAGACCTGGTCCTTAACACTTCAACAGCTTTCTTATCTTACACTTTGAATTTGAGATCTCATGTGTAAATGACTAAGTGTGATGCGCATGGCCTTCATGCGCATCACCCATCTGCGCAACTCAAATGCGCATGGCTTCTATGCGCGCGCAGATTTTGCTTAGTCAATTCTCTCATTTCCTGACCTCATTCTAGAAGCTTGGAAAGCGTCAAGTCAAGCTACGCTTTTTGGAATGAGCCAAAGTGCTGATGTGTACATACGACAAAACAAGCACACTCAGCATACACATAGATGGAGACGCGCCTCAGTTTGAAATTCAAAATGAAGACAGTTGTCATCCTTCTAGAAGAAGTTTGAAGTTTGTCCACTTGCTCTGTCTCTAACGGCTATAAAGGACACCTGCGCACCAATCACATTGTGCCAGCTCATCGTCCTTGCTCAGAGCTCCAACGGCTAGTTTTCGAAGTTCCACTATAAATAGCCTTGCTCATCCTCATTTCCAAGATGCTTGAGTTTTTGCTTCTAAAGAGAAACTTTGAAGTTTTGAAGATTGCTTTCTCATTTCCAGAATTCTTAAGAACAACCTTCATATCTTCATACCTTACCAAGCCCAGATCCTAAAGCCTTGTATCACCCCGAATTCTTTGTGCTCTTTATCTCATAGATTCTTAGAGCCCAGATTTCTGACACACACACACCTCTTGAAGTTTCAATCTCATCGATCATACTTCTAGAGATACACCGGTTTAGTCTAGGATTTGTTCTTCATAGAATAGATTTTGATTTGAGTTTTGATTCCTTGTAATCTTGTAAAAGCTCCTCATATCAATATAAATCTCATCGTTATAAATCCAAGACTAACCATCTTGTTAGAGGACGTAGATTTTTCTGATCGAACCTCTCCAAATAGCTTGTCTTATTACATTGCTTTTCATTCTACATTTAAGCTTTTCTGATATATTGCTTTGTTTGATCTTTGTAAATTGTCTTGCACTGTTTGAATTGTGTTTGTTTGCTTTCTGCCTTAGAAAATTTTGTGCCTCTCTTTAAGCCAAATTTAGTGCGTGCGTTTTTACACTCGTGCGAATATACCTGCGCATTAGTGATTGCTTTAAGTTTCCGTTGTGCATTTCACACTCTTATTGCGCGCTATACTTAACCAAAATTAGAGTTATGCGCATTTTCCATTGATCTGCAAAAGGGTTTGAAATGAATTTTAAAACGCTATTCACCCCCTCTAGCGATTTTCATACCCTTGTTGCCCCTTTGGGACCAACAAGTGGTATCAGAGCAAACACCTTCATAAAACTTGTTTTTGTTTTTCAAGCTTAATAGTTTGGGTGCCGATTCAAGATGGCTTCAAAATCTTTGGCAATGGCTAACTATTCACATGTTCCTGTGCTCAACGAAGATCACTTCGACATCTGGAAGCACTGCATGCTTACTCATTTCTCTTCTATTGATGAGATCCTCCACGACATCGTTCTTGAAGGACCCTACATCCCAATGAAGGCTAATCCTGATGCTGTTACCAACAAGGACAATCCTACCATCAACAAGCCCAAGGAAGAATGGACTAATGAGGAAAAGAAATGGGTTGGCTATGATGGAAGAGCAAGGAACATCATCCTAATCACCATGGACCTCTCTACGCACAATCAAATTGTGAGCTACGCAACTGCAAAAAAGATATGGGATGCTATTGAAGGCTATGTGAATAGAGGCAAAGTTATCAAGGAAAATAAAAGATTTGTCGTGCAAAGAAAATTCAACTGCTTCATGAAGATAGATGGTGAAACCCTTTGACAAACTTATGATCGCACTGTGCTATTGTAAACTTTTGTATATCTCTGGGAAAGACTTTCACCAACAAAGAAATTAATGTTCAATTCTTATATGCGCTTGGTTCTAGATATGTGCACAAGGCAAGTCATCTGGAAGATTCTGGATTTCTGGATACTTGGCCTCTGCGCAGTTTATATGCTAATTTGAAAGTGTTCGAGTTAAAACTTGATCGAATTGATGAAACATAAGGAAAAGGAAAAGAAATCTCAATGCTTGCTCAAAAAGAACCTGTGCCTGCTCAAACCTCAGACAAAGTCTCTACTTCATCCTTACTTGAAATGGATGACGATGACTTCGCTATGTTTGTAAAGCGATTTCAAAAATTCAGAAAATTCTCAAAACCCTCAAGTAAAGCTCCAACTAAGTTCTCTCGTGGAAGAGACTCAAAGAAAGATGATGACTTGGTTTGCTACAACTGTAGAAAGCCTGGTCATTTTGCATCAAAATGTCGTACTCCAAAATTTGAGTACATGAAGAGGAATAGTGCGCAGAGATCCTCTAAGCAGCGAGGAATGGTTGCTGAAGAAGACTGCGCAGACAAGGAGCTCAAGACCTGGATAGAGACTGACACTGAAGACAATGATGATGATTCTAAGGATGGACTGCTCTGCTTGATGGCCAATGCCGATGATGATAGCGACTCAGAAAATGACGTTCCAGATATGAACGCACCGAATAAGCCAAGGAAGATAGCAAAGAAGAAAGGTCCCACTATCACCGAACTGGTAGAAATGGGACATCTGACTCCAAGTAGACAGAATGGCAAGTATTTATTTGCCAAAGCAGACCTATTAAAGAAATTTGTATCTGCGCCTCCGCGTAAAGAATCTCTTGAAATTCCTGCTAAAATTGTAAAAGTGAATGACCCTGTTGCTGAACGCGAGTCTGTATTTCAACAAGCTGAAAAGGTAATAAAAAGATTTAATTCTATGAAAGAAGCAGTAGACTTATCAATTGGAGAAATTTCACAGCTTAAGACAGAGAAAACTCTTTTAAAATCTGAAAACACCCTCCTTAAGGAGCAGATTAAGAGCATGACTCCTCTTACTGAAAAGAACCGTTTCTTGACAGATCAAAATGCGCTATTTAAAGTAAGAAACGAAGAGTTGGCTGCTCAAGTAGCTGATCTCACAAAAATCACTGATGAGTGGACCAAATCTCGTGTCACTATGGATCAAATTCTAGAATCCCAAAAAGCCAATGGAGATAAGGAAGGCTTGGGGTTCTCAACTAGTGAAAAATTTAAATGCTCCGTTTGCTCTGAAAGAGAAAATGATTTTACACCCCAACAAACTGTTGAAATTCCTAAAGCAAAACATTCTTCTTCAATGGGTAAAGGACAGGAGAAAGTCCAGAGACAAAATTTCCATTATGTCTACCCAAAGAAGCAAACTGGGAAAGCCAAGGGTAAGGCTAAAGTTGAATCTGCGCATGACAACTCATATTTTGACTATGGTTGCGTATCTTCTTCAAATGTCAAATCTGCGCAAAAGGGCCATGCGCATGAAATCCATGCGCCTCAACGCCAGATGCGCATTCTTAAGAAAAACGCACCCAAACCTCAGAAAATGATATTTGTCAAAGCTAGTTCAACTGCTCCAGTTCAGAATGCTAAGCCAAAGAAAAGTAAAGAGTTTGTAAAAAGTCAATCTATAAGTGGCTTACATCATTGTGTTATGTGTGATGGTTTATGTCACAAGGCTGCAGAATGCCTTTTGTTATTTGCTCCTAATGCCAAAGGATGTAAAAATCCTAAGGTCAGACAGGAGTGGGTTATCAAAAGTTGCTAACTCTAGGACCTAAGAATAAAGGTGACCTGTGTTTTTAATGTCTATCTTTCAGGTCTCCTGCTTCACTGCGCACTCTTTGCAAGCTAAAGCGCATATATGGTATCTCAATAGTGGATGTTCTAGACATATGACTGGAGATATCAACAATCTTGAAGATGTGCATAAAGGAAGAGGTGCCTCAGTAACTTTTGAGGACAACAACAAATGGCACATTGTTGGATATGGAAGAATCAAAAAGGATAAAGTGTGCATAGAACAGGTCGCGCTCGTTGAAGGCCTCAAGCATAACTTGCTCTCCATATCACAATTCTGCGATAAAGGTCTAGAATGCCATTTTACTACAACACACTGCTATATCAAAGATGGCAAATCCGTACTCACTTTGCTCACAGGGACTCGTAAGGCAAATGTTTATATCATTGATCTTACTGCTATAAATTCTATCACTAATCGCTATTTTGTAGCAAAGAATGTAAGTGAAAGCAGCTGGTGTGAGAGCCCGCGCCCGTACCCGCGTGGGGATCCGTGCGAAACGCGGCTGGAATCCGCTCGGTTTCTCAAAATGGTTACCCTACTTTGGTTTTGAAAAGAAGAAGAGTCGCCACCTCATTTTATTTAAGGAAAATAGAGATAAAACCTTTTGTTTTGAAAAGAAGTGGGTTCGGGGGCTATGTTACGAGAGGAGAAGGTGTTAGGCACTCCGCTCGCCCTTTCGGTCTCTAGCATGCTTCCGCCTACGCTTGATTTTAGTGCCTTTTGAAAATGTGTTTTATGTCCTAACTTATAAAAAAATGTGTGTGTTTATGTATAAAGGAGTCTCCTATTCTAGGTCGATTCATTTTATCACAACCGGGAACCGGTTTAGGTGGATTCCCGATTGGTTTTGAAAAAATGTTCGAATCATATATACAAGTATGAGAAATTAAAGGGGGAAGGGGGAATATGTACAGTAGGGATATACATGTATACACAAAAAGTGGGAAACAAATCCCATAAATAAAATGAATGTCCTCGCGACGGAGCGTTTGTGGATCTTGGCGTCGTCGTTGTCCGTCCCGAGCCGCGGTACCTATCCTAAAGTAACCCAAATCCAAAACTACAAATTGGGGATTTCTCCCTGAATGTTAGATATCATTGTGAAGTTTTTATGGATTTTTTAGGTTAAATTTAGACCCCAAATATTGACAAGAAAGTGCATCACAAAATCTGCCCAGAAGATGTTCACAGGAAACATGGCACATTGACCACCAATTTTAACTATCTTAGCTTATGAATATGACAAAACACCAAGAATGAAAGTTGAAGGAAAGATTTAAAACATGAAGATTCCAAAATTTTGAGTTCATAAGATGAGTTTATGTTGTTCAAAAGGCCTCTGACATTTTAATGTCAGAGACTGGAAATGCTGAAACTGAAGCTTGAAGGCTGAAACAAGTGAAAAAACAGAGATTTTCCAGTGCTCCAAAAAATGTTTAAAAAATATGTTAATCTTCCTGAGTTTGTGGATAACAAAATTCATGTTTTGACCTTTGTTCAAAAACCATGTTTTCATTGAGTTTTAAGCACAAGAACAGAGCATGGCACACATGAAAACAAACAGGACAGCATGTCTGTAACTCAAATCTATGCATGAAAACACGACCTAACCATGTAATCTGAACATGAAACTTTACGAGCATGAACTTCATCATGTGATGAACAACTTTGGTGTTTCGACTTAAGCCCAGAAACCACTTTAATATGGAGTTTTAAAAGCATGAAAAACGTTGGTCTGAGCAGAGTATGTAAAAACTGGAAGTTTAAGCCATGAAAATGGGTTTCAAAACATGACCAAAACTCAAAACCAAATTATGAAACTCATCGAACTTATTATTTGACATGTTGAGAACATTATCCAAATGCCACTTTGCATTAAAAACCAAGTTTTGCATGAATGTGCATAGAAATGAAAAGAGAGGACAGATTCATGGATTTTGGAAGAAGATGAGAATTTACATGGAAATCTACAAAGAAATGAACATATTAATGCTCATGAAAGCATGCACACTTGAATGATCTGAATATTAACAACAAAGATCCATTATTTATATGTACACATTGCAAGTTTTACATAGTAAAAATATAAAAGGATGAAGGGAACCTAGCCATTAGTTGGCTAGGCCCCGAACTTAGTCACATAGAGGTTTACATTGCTAATGTTTTAGAATTCACAAAGAGACTTTTAGCTAGCTATCAAGAGGGTGGTGTGCTCCCTTTGTCTCCGAGGGGAGACTTTCCTTTTTTGTTTGATTTGAGTTGTTGTTGAGATTGATTGATGGAGAGTATGCTTGTTGTTTGCTTTGAGTTTTTTGAGAGTGATTGAGGTTGTTTGAGTAGTTTGTTTGGAGTTTTAGGTGGTGGTGGAGTGGTAGTTTAGTGGTGGAGTAGTGGTGGTGGAATGGTGGTGATGTGGTGGGGGTAAGAACAAGAGAGGATGAGGGGAATTGTGGAGAGGAGAATGAGGTCCATGAATATGTCCCCCCTTCTTGGATCAACATGGGAGTATATGAGGGAGGTGAGTGCTTCTTTTGGTGACCAAAATGCCCCTATACTAGGGGTAGAGGAGGGAGATGGTTGCTTGCCCGGATGGTCTTGATGGAGGTCGGATGAGTCGATGGAAAAGGTGATGGGAATTATTGAAATGTAATGAGTAGGTGGGAATAATTGATCACAAACAAGCTTTTGACTAAGCAATGGACTTTCCTCAGCAAGCCACGTTTAAACTTCATGCAAAAATGAGTTTGAGTTTTCTTTCCGGCTCCGTATTTCTGCTCCGCAACTGTCTCAATGTGCGCGCTCCGGTGGCCCGGTTGTCCGCGGGCCCAACATGAAAGTTGCTCGGAATATTTTTCTGACCACGCAGGTATATCTGAAATATTTTAATAAGCAAGGAATATTATAAATATAATTTTAAATGCATAAGATGACCTGTAAAAGGCTTTTTAGGGTGCAGGACCTGCTCCGAGGTCCGCGCGCGCTATTTTTTTAGAATGTGCCTTTTAACTCGGTTTTGAGCCCTGATCATGAATTCGGGCTCGGTTTTTGCATCCGATGCACCGATAAGGCGTACGGTAATCCCGAACGGCCAAATCTATGGTTTTAGGTCAATTATCGCGCTTAGACCAATCAAATGGTTGGTTTTAGGGGTGCGAGATCGGGGTGTCTACAGAGCCCCTCGTCGAATTCACTTGTGATGTAAAGTGGATCCGACGATACAATATAGACAACCGATCTCGTCTAGGGTTCGACGGCTGAGCCCAAAGTAGGGCTTCCTACGTATCCCTTGCGGGAATCAAGCCTCCGTAGTTCTACTCAAGCAAGCAAGTAAACACAATCATATGGTCGAACTCGGGAACCCGAGATTCCTACGTATCTCTTGCGAGAATCAGACCAATCGTAGTTCGGATGGATGCTGGGGATGCATTGAGAAACTGAATTCTCTTTGCTGGGGATTGGAATGGGTGAACGGCTTATGGGTTGGTGAGATCACATACATCTCTGAGCCGGGGTTGAGGTAACATCAATTCGATAGAACGTCCGACTGAAACTCTTGTTATCGAGCTGCCTACGTATTCCTTTCGGGAATCAATTCGGGGCGTAGTTCTGAGGGAGGACCAACCCGAGCGCTCGAGCAGACCAAAGAGTAACCAAACTTTTCGAGGGGGGTCAAATCCGGGGGTGACCGAACAGATCGGGGTAACCAAGCATTTTGAAAATGTCAAATTCGGGGGACGGCCGAATAGACCATAGTAACCAAGCATTCGAGGGGGGTCAAATTCGGGGGACGGCCGAACAGACCAAAGTAACCAATTTTTTTGAGATTCAAGACATTTCAAACACTCGAGAGAAATATCATGAAAGAAAATTCAAGGATACGCTGCACGTTGTGGTTTTGCTCCAATCCTTTATCTTTGAGATTGCAACGTGATGAGATTCTGAGCTTTGCCTTACAGTGAACCACTGTTAAGCGGGAACGGAGTTGATAAGCTCGGGAGCGCACCTGTTCAAGCATAAACATTTACAAGCCACAAAAGTACTTATGCTAGTGCCAATTGCATTTGATTTTTGATTGTGACCTAGATGCACAAGTTTCTTTTCTCTTTTAAAAACTCACATTTTTACCAAAGATTATGATTAGATTTGACGTGATGGTGGCCGCAATTACGATGTTAGCATGGTAAGTATATGGATGTGAAAATGACATGCTGGGGATGGGGGGTGCAACATTGTATATGACATTACATGATAATGGCATGATAGGAACAAGATGATCTAAAATTCAACACACATTCATATTTGATAAATCAAGGATACGCTGCAAGCTGCTGCCATGGGGGGATCCTTTGGCTTTGTAGTTGCTGTGTGATGATATTTTTGATTCTTGGCTTGAGGAGAACGATCCAATTACCATGCTTTCATGTCTGGAACTGTTTGGATTTATCGGGGGGCCATCTCGGGTTTCTGAAAGCTGCTTCGATGAGTGCATGAACAAACTTGCTTTGGGATATTTTGAGGCGTTTGTGGTCAAGCTCCCCGTCTCAACATTTTGATGCGTTTTGTGGCCGGACTTGCGGTGCCAAGATCTCCATTGCAACGTTTTGATGCGTGTGTGTGGTCGGACCTGAGGTGACAGGCTGCCTACGTATCCCTTTCGGGAATCGGACCTTACGTAGTTCGAGTTTGTGAAAAACTCGAAAAACACATTTTGTTTGACAGACAATTTGTTGGAGATGACCCTTCTTGCGATGGGGTACCTGCATGGGATTAGATTTGGACACCTGCAAAAGATTTTCACAAGTATGCAATATCATAGCGCGCATTTTTCACTTCAAAACTTCTCATTGTCATTGATGGTTGAAAGACTTCAAACGAGGATTTCCTTTGCAAATGATTTTGAAATTTAAATCTTGCCATCTTTCTTTCAGAATTGAAAACACTCTATTTTTTTCATTTTTTTTTTCTTTTGACACGTGTGCATTGCTTGCATTTCAGACTTTGCTTTTTATAAAATGAACAAAATGTTTATGAGCAAAGAGGGAGAATCGGGAAAAGGAAGGAACTGTGCATTTTTCTTTTGAAAACTTTGCGAGGAACAAGAGTCATGGTGAGATATATGGTGAAGCGAGGTTGGAGGCCTAGCGCGAGTACTCGAAAGGTCAATTCTCTACACCCATTTGATCAAGTTTACTCGACGGTGTCTCTCCTAGTGGATTACTTTGCCTTGCCCCCCAGATGTCGGTTGCGGAAGCCCAGTGCCTTTTCAGAATCAGCCCCCAGATCTTCAATCATGAAAGCCCCCACTTTGTCAAGGATCAACCCCACATTTGACGAATCATTTTCTGAGGACCTCGCTGTTTGTAAAAGCAGTCATAAGTTCTGAAGCCCCTACTGCTATCCCAAGGTGATTCTTGTACTGTTTATCAGTTTGAGGCAGCTCCATGCCTTGATACTCATACTGCTTTGGGACCTAACTATCGTTGAGATTTGTTACAGATTTGATGTTCCACTGCTGGGAGTAACTCACACAATGTGATAGTCACATTCACATTCGACGCTTTGATGGTGGAACTCAACTGTCTTCAAGAATTAACCAATTATACACAGCCCCCAGTATTACCGGCGATTGAGCTTTGTGACCTGTGGCCCAAACTACTAATCTGAGAAACTTCCCTCCGATGATTCTCTTGAAAGGGACCTAACCATCTGTGACGGTTGTCTCACAAATTCTGATGATTTTTTATGTTAAAACTTCCAAGGACCAACTATCTGTGAGAGTTGTCCTACCCCTGAGACGTTTTGCATTAACGGGGAACCCATCTATCATTTCTGAATCCTGACGCGCAGCCCCAGATCACATTCATTCATTTGAGCATACATCTCGATTTTGGATTTTGAGAGTCAGAGGATCACATTCCTCTGTCTCCCCTGCTGTGACAAATTACAGGAATTGACTGCGGAAGGCACAAGGCCAGTGTTTTGGGAAAAGCAAATAAAGACCCCGTGAGATCTTTGACATCGTGTTTGCGCAGAAAAAATTGACGGAAGGACGAGAGTAGGGGGAAGCCCCTAGACTCGAGGAAATTGCTCGCATTCGAAATCAATGACTCAAGATTAGAATTCGCATTAATGGTCAAGTGCTTCAAAATCAAAAAGTTAATTTCTATTTTTAGAAAAGATTTATTTGGACTCAAATTAGACCGTGACAAATCGAGATGAGAACATCGTCCAACAATTGTAATTAGCACCGCCTGTTGACCTCGTGGGTGGGAGGTCCTTGTCGTCGTTGTCGCACTTTTTGAGATTGATTAGAGGCTGTATGACCTTTGGCCGCTGGGCTCCTTCAGTGTAAGGGTTTGGCAGAGCATGTTGGTCTCCAACAAAAGACACCAGTTGTCGTCGTTGATGGTGCTTGCCCAAAGTTGAAAGATCGAGATCTTCTTTAGTGCAGATTGGCTTCGCATACGCGGTGCTCCTTGAAATTGATGACGTCACATGAGATTGTCGGACCCTCGGTCCATGCCTTGCCTTTGTGCAACAAGTGATAAAATCTTCATAATGAAATGCCAATTGCCGTCGTTGACGGCACACACATGAATTTGTAGTGTCGCGATATCCTTTCTAAAACAATTGAATTAAACAATAAAGCAAATGGAATATGTACCAAAATAAATGAATAATGCTTCTTCTTCTTTTCTTTTTTTTTTTTTTTTTTTTTTTTTGACCGCCCCTTTTTTTGCTCTCTTTCGATTTTTTTTTTCTTTTTTTTTTTTTACCTCCCCTTTTTTGCTCTCTTTCGATTTTTTTTTTTTTTTTTTTTTGCACTCAAGAAGAAACATCATAGCGTGCGGGATACAACAATTTTTAAAAAAACATAAACATACAATATGCGAGAATTTACAATGCATCATACATTAAAGGAAAATCGCCGACACTTGCGTTGGCATGACTGTGATAATCTTCGGCATTTACCATTTGATTGGCCTCTTTGATTATGCCCTTGATTGCACCCTGAAATCTTCGTTCGTCGGATGACTTTGTCGATCGCCTTCGTGAACTTCATTGATTGCCTTCGTTTGTGAATCCCATAGAGCACCGTCAACCCTAGTTCTCACCTCAATTAATCGCAATCTAAAAGTAGTCCATTTATTATCGTTTGCTTTTAATTAAGTGAGATTAATCATTTGTGGGACCAAATTTACAAAATACGTGATTATGAAGGCACTTGATTATAAAGCAAGTTCATTAACTGAAAACGTGTATTTACAAGACAAGCAAGCAAATAAATATATTACAGAAAAGATGACACGCAAGCATGGAGTTGGAAAGCAAAAGAAAGAGTGAGCATTTTTTTAGAACGGGCCCGAAAGCAAAAGGGATAAGAGTTTGGGCGGTGTGCCCTATTCACAGCAAAAGAAGACATAATATCCCTTGGGTCAGTAAGCATTCCATCATTAGCAAAACATTTCCTTGAGTTGATAAACTGCGGTCATCATCTAACAAAAGAGAACTCCTTCCTTGGGGCTCAGTGAGCCCCTAGGATGACACCTTCGAACTTGAAGCCTTTGGGGGAGGCTTTGGGATAGCTTCTTTATCAATAAGGTCCTGGAGGGCGTGCTTGCGAGACCAACACGAGTCTGTATCGTGACCCCAAACTTGATGATACATGCAGAGCTTTGAGGGGTCCCAAGATTTAGGCAACGGGTTGGGTAACTTATACCCTTCCATGGGCTTCATGATTCCCTGAGAAACCAAACTGTAAAAAACACTGGATATCGGGGCTCCAAATTCATCGAATTGTCTATCCTCCTTTCGAACCAAACTCTTCTCCTTAGCCTTGCCAGATGGGACAGGATTGTAAGCTTTCGGGGTTCCATACGGGTTTACACAATATGGAGTCACAGGCCTTGGGGCGTTACGATTGTCATAAGGCGGGTTGATTTGCGGTATGGGCTTCTCAATGATTTCCTCATCAATAAGGTTTTGGATTATATGATGGAGTTGAAAGCAATTGTCTGTGCTATGCCCTCTTGACTGATGAAACTCACAATGCACAGAATCATCCCAACATTTTGGCAACGGATTTGGCGGCACATAACCTTCCATAGGTTTCAATAAGCCTCGAGCCATCAAGTCGTGGAGTATCACACTCATGGGAGCATACAATTCATCAAAGTGCCTATCATGACGACTGAACCTTCTCTATGAGCGACTTGATTTTTGATCCCTAACATTATGCAAACTTGAATTGTCATTTGTCATCTGTTGCGCATTATCATTACATGTCATGAACCTCATATCTCGGGGGGAAGAAGTGTTGAGATCGAAACCGATATTTTGGAATTGGGGTGCCTGGAGCACGTTGAGATCCAATTTACTTTGGTCCCTCAAGAGGCTTGCCATCTGATCCAACATCCCTTTCTGAAATTCTTGCAAAAGGCTGGTCATGCGATTGGTGTGTTCGTTCAAGCGCCATTCCAACCATTGTTCCACTGCATTCCTCGACTCAATGTTAAGTGAGCCCCTAGCCCCATTTCCTGATTTTTGTCCGCTGTTGGCCATGCTTGATGAGAAAACCCGGAGTAGACCTTGATCAAAGTAATGTCTGGAACTGACCTTGAATGTCGCGCTAGAAAAAGAAGCGAGATTCTCCCTCTACAAAAATGGATTGGAAAAAGAATGTTTTAAATTTTTGAAATGGGATTTCTTTTATGTACAAGAATAAAAGCACAAAGAGAAGAAAAGTATAAGGAACAAAATCATTTTTGAGAAAGGTTGAAGCGCAAGCAACGCACAAAAACCTAAGAAGCCGGACAAGCACTGTGCTTTGTTTTGACACGTTCAATGATTAAATCCTGGAATAGTGGATACTGTCTCCAAAGTATAGGACCGACGTTTTGCACCTGTACTAATGGCCGTCCGAAGCCCCTAGCGAAGGGCCTATACTCTTTCTGGGATCCACCATTCGGGTTACGGTCTATGTGAAGGTCTTGATAATTTCGGGTCAACCCAATCGTTCCAAAATATCCACACTTTAGGTTGTTTATAACCTTTTAGGAATGCATAGGGTTGAAGAGAAATTATTAGACAAAAACCGGCTTAAAGTCGAGGACGTGTCATTTTGAAAATTCGGACATCGAGGCTTTTGATGGATGGCTTGCATGTGGCTTACACCCGCAGCGACGACTAGTAGCCGCGCTTTGGGGCGGGAATGTCAACCGGGAGCCCTATCGGAGGATCGGTGACCCCCCTTCACTCACCTGGCTACACCCCCTAAGGTTTGTATGGTTTCTAAGTCGCAAGTTTGAAAACGTGAACCGTGTGTGAAGTCTCTAATTTTGAAAAATGATTTTTTGAAAGAAAGAAAGGAATTTTTTTTGTTTTTTGTTTTCTTTTTATTTACACAAACAAAGAGAAGGTAAAAAACCTGCAAAACAAAGTTAGGACATGTATATACAACGCAAAAGCAAATAATGGCGGAAACAAGCAAAATTGAGTCTAGCCCACTTTTTGAAAATAATCCCCGGCAGAGTCGCCACTGTGAGAGCCCGCGCCCGTACCCGCGTGGGGATCCGTGCGAAACGCGGCTGGAATCTGCTCGGTTTCTCAAAATGGTTACCCTACTTTGGTTTTGAAAAGAAGAAGAGTCGCCACCTCATTTTATTTAAGGAAAATAGAGATAAAACCTTTTGTTTTGAAAAGAAGTGGGTTCGGGGGCTATGTTACGAGAGGAGAAGGTGTTAGGCACTCCGCTCGCCCTTTCGGTCTCTAGCATGCTTCCGCCTACGCTTGATTTTAGTGCCTTTTGAAAATGTGTTTTATGTCCTAACTTATAAAAAAATGTGTGTGTTTATGTATAAAGGAGTCTCCTATTCTAGGTCGATTCATTTTATCACAACCGGGAACCGGTTTGGGTGAATTCCCGATTGGTTTTGAAAAAATGTTCGAATCATATATACAAGTATGAGAAATTAAAGGGGGAAGGGGGAATATGTACAGTAGGGATATACATGTATACACAAAAAGTGGGAAACAAATCCCATAAATAAAATGAATGTCCTCGCGACGGAGCGTTTGTGGATCTTGGCGTCGTCGTTGTCCGTCCCGAGCCGCGGTACCTATCCTAAAGTAACCCAAATCCAAAACTACAAATTGGGGATTTCTCCCTGAATGTTAGATATCATTGTGAAGTTTTTATGGACTTTTTAGGTTAAATTTAGACCCCAAATATTGACAAGAAAGTGCATCACAAAATCTGCCCAGAAGATGTTCACAGGAAACATGGCACATTGACCACCAATTTTAACTATCTTAGCTTATGAATATGACAAAACACCAAGAATGAAAGTTGAAGGCCAGATTTAAAAAATGAAGATTCCAAAATTTTGAGTTCATAAGATGAGTTTATGTTGTTCAAAAGGCCTCTGACATTTTGATGTCAGAGACTGGAAATGCTGAAACTGAAGCTTGAAGGCTGAAACAAGTGAAAAAACAGAGATTTTCCATTGCTCCAAAAAATGTTTAAAAAATATGTTAATCTTCCTGAGTTTGTGGAGAACAAAATTCATGTTTTGACCTTTGTTCAAAAACCATGTTTTCATTGAGTTTTAAGCACAAGAACAGAGCATGGCACACATGAAAACAAACAGGACAGCATGTCTGTAACTCAAATCTATGCATGAAAACACGACCTAAACATGTAATCTGAACATGAAACTTGACGAGCATGAACTTCATCATGTGATGAACAACTTTGGTGTTTTGACTTAAGCCCAGAAACCACTTTAATATGGAGTTTTAAAAGCATGAAAAACGTTGGTCTGAGCAGAGTATGTAAAAACTGGAAGTTTAAGCCATGAAAATGGGTTTCAAAACATGACCAAAACTCAAAACCAAATTATGAAACTCATCGAACTTATTATTTGACATGTTGAGAACATTATCCAAATGCCACTTTGCATTAAAAACCAAGTTTTGCATGAATGTGCATAGAAATGAAAAGAGAGGACAGATTCATGGATTTTGGAAGAAGATGAGAATTTACATGGAAATCTTCAAAGAAATGAACATATTAATGCTCATGAAAGCATGCACACTTGAATGATCTGAATATTAACAACAAAGATCCATTATTTATATGTACACATTGCAAGTTTTACATAGTAAAAATATAAAAGGATGAAGGGAACCTAGCCATTAGTTGGCTAGGCCCCGAACTTAGTCACATAGAGGTTTACATTGCTAATGTTTTAGAATTCACAAAGAGACTTTTACCTAGCTATCAAGATGGTGGTGTGCTCCCTTTGTCTCCAAGGGGAGACTTTCCTTTTTTGTTTGATTTGAGTTGTTGTTGAGATTGAGTGATGGAGAGTATGCTTGTTCTTTGCTTTGAGTTTTTTGAGAGTGATTGAGGTTGTTTCAGTAGTTTGTTTGGAGTTTTAGGTGGTGGTGGAGTGGTAGTTTAGTGGTGGAGTAGTGGTGGTGGAATGGTGGTGATGTGGTGGGGGTAAGAACAAGAGAGGATGAGGGGAATTGTGGAGAGGAGAATGAGGTCCATGAATATGTCCCCCCTTCTTGGATCAACATGGGAGTATATGAGGGAGGTGAGTGCTTCTTTTGGTGACCAAAATGCCCCTATACTAGGGGTAGAGGAGGGAGATGGTTGCTTTCCCGGATGGTCTTGATGGAGGTCGGATGAGTCGATGGAAAAGGTGATGGGAATTATTGAAATGTAATGAGTAGGTGGGAATAATTGATCACAAACAAGCTTTTGACTAAGCAATGGACTTTCTTCATGCAAAAATGAGTTTGAGTTTTCTTTCCGGCTCCGTATTTCTGCTCCGCAACTGTCTCAATGTGCGCGCTCCGGTGGCCCGGTTGTCCGCGGGCCCAACATGAAAGTTGCTCGGAATATTTTTCTGACCACGCAGGTATATCTGAAATATTTTAATAAGCAAGGAATATTATAAATATAATTTTAAATGCATAAGATGACCAGTAAAAGGCTTTTTAGGGTGCAGGACCTGCTCCGAGGTCCGCGCGCGCTATTTTTTTAGAATGTTCCCTTTAACTCGGTTTTGAGCCCTGATCATGAATTCGGGCTCGGTTTTTGCATCCGATGCACCGATAAGGCGTACGGTAATCCCGAACGGCCAAATCTATGGTTTTAGGTCAATTATCGCGCTTAGACCAATCAAATGGTTGGTTTTAGGGGTGCGAGATCGGGGTGTCTACAGCTGGCTATGGCAAAAGTGCTTAAGTCATTTGAAATTCAAGTATTTGGCTAAGCTAGGACAGGAAAATCTTGTCAAAGGACTTCCAAAAGTAGCTGACCATCATGACAGAAAATGCGCAGCATGCCAGCTTGGTAAACAACCTAAGCAGTCTTTCTCGAGCAAGATTTCTTCTTCAACTTCCAAATGTTTACAACTACTTCACATGGATTTGTTTGGACCTGTATCCACCACGAGCATTGGAGGAAACAAATACACCTTAGTTGTGGTGGATGACTACTCAAGATACACATGGGTTGAAATGATGATATCCAAAGATGATTGCTATGATATATTGACCGCTCTCTTTCGAAGGCTCCAAACTCAAAAGGAAGACGACATCGTGATCGTTAGATCAGACAATGGAACTGAATTCAAGAATAACGGTGTTGCTCAATATTATGATGACCATGGAATAGATCACAATTTTTCTGCTGCTGGAGTTCCTCAACAAAATGGCGTTGTGGAAAGGAAGAATCGCACGTTGATTGAGGCTGGAAAAACAATGATAGCAGAAGCAAAGCTTCCAAAGTATTTTTGGGGAGAAGCTGTCAACACTGCTTGCTTTACTCAGAATAGATCCCTCATCAACCAAGCCTATAACAAAACTCCATATGAGCTATGGAGAGGAAGAGCGCCCAACATCGCTTTCTTCGAGATTTTTGGCTGCAAATGATATATCCTCTACAACGGAAAAGACCATAGAGGTAAATTCAACGCCAAATCAGATTAAGGTATTTTTGTTGGGTATGCCAAACATTTTAAAGCTTTTCATGTTTTTAATAGAACTACTCTAGTAATTGTAGAATATGTACATGTTACTTTTGATGAACATTCTCTCCTTGAACCACATTTGGCTCCAAATGATTCTGATGATTCTGCTGAGAATGTTGAGACAGGTACGCAGCCACAAACTGTACCTGCGTAGAATGATAATCAAGCTGATCACAATCAGAATCAAGCAAGTCCATCTCATACGCCAACTCCGGATGCTGCGCCAGAAGTGACGACTCCTGATGCGTAGACACCCCCTCCTGCGCATGATGTTTCTCCGCTTCAGCAAATCACTATTGATGATCTTGATGCTGAAGCAAATGAAGTTCCTATTGAAGATCTTCGTATTCCTACTACTCAACCAAACTTACCTCCTGAGGTTCGTGAAGTAAGAGATCATCCAACAACAAATATCATTGGTGATCTCAATGTAGGGGTTCGTACAAGGAGAGAATCCAACTTTCATGCATATAATTCATTTATCTCTCAAATCGAACCAAAGAAGATTGATGAAGCGCTCCAAGATTCAAGCTGGGTTATTGCTATGCACGAAGAGCTTAACCAATTTGAGAGCTGCAAAGTTTGGACTTTAGTACCCAGACCTCATGACCAAGGAGTTATTGGTACAAAATGGGTATTCAGAAATAAGATGGATGAGAATGGAAGCATCACCAGAAACAAAGCAAGGTTGGTTGTGCAAGGCTATAGGCAAGAGGAAGAAATCGACTACGATGAAACGTTTGCGCCTGTAGCAAGACTTGAAGCTATAAGAATTTTCTTAGCTTATGCCTCTCACAAGAAATTCAAGCTTTATCAAATGGATGTGAAGAGCGCATTTTTAAATGGTGAACTCCAAGAGATGGTCTACGTTGCTCAACCACCAGGATTTGAAGATAACAGATTTCCAAATCACGTCTTCAAACTTCAGAAAGCTTTGTATGGACTTCAGTAAGCTCCAAGACCATGGTACAATACTCTATCAAAATTCCTACTAGAGAAAGGCTTCAAGCGCGGTAAAATCAACACAACTCTTTTTATTGCTAAGTATAATGATCATTCTTTACTTGTTCAAATTTATGTCGATGATATTATATTTGGTTCTACTATTGAGTTACTTTGTAAGCACTTTGAGAAGCTCATGAAAAGCAAGTTTGAAATGAGTATGATGGGAGAACTCACATTCTTCCTCGGACTTCAAATCAAGCAATTGAATGATGGCATCTTCATAAATCAAGCCAAGTACACAAGAGACCTAATCAAGAAATTTGGACTTAAAAATACTAAAGCATACGACACTCCAATGGCCACCGGCAACAAACTTGACAAAGACTTGAAAGGTAAGAAAGTTGATCAAACTTTATATCGAGGTATGATTGGCTCTCTCCTTTACCTTACTGCTAGTAGGCCAGATATTATGTTTAGTATTTGTGTCTGTGCGCGCTATCAAGCTGATCCTAGAGAAGCGCACTTAACTTCTGTTAAACGTATCATTAGATATCTTTCTGGAACTGTTAACCTTGGACTTTGGTATACCAAAGATTTGAATTTCGATTTACTAGGTGATTCATATGCAGATTACGCAACATGCACGATTGATAGGAAGAGCACAAGTGGCACTTGTCATTTCCTTGGAAATAGACTCGTTGCGTGGGCAAGCAAGAACCAAGCTGCTGTGTCCATCTCCACAACTGAAGCTGAATACATTTCTGCTGGAAGCTGCTGCTGCCAAATCCTATGGATGAAGCAACAATTAGTGGATTATGGAATTCATGAAGCAAACTTTCCAATTTTCTGCGACAACATGTCTACCATTGCAGTCTCCAACAATCCTATCATGCACTCCAAGACAAAGCACATCGACATCAAATATCACTTTCTCAAGAACCACGTGGAGAAAGAAAATATTCATTTAGAGCACATGGGACAGATAATAAAATTGCTGATATCCTCATAAAGGCTCTTGACGTAAAGAGATTTGCTTTCTTGAGAGGAGAAATGGGTATGCTTGAACTTAGCTAAATCTTGTCCATATGATTTGTCAATACTAACGATCTTGTGTTTACTTGATAATATTCTAAGTTAGGCAATGCCTCATGCGCCTGCGCATATGAAGCGCATAAGGCAAAATATTTCTGAGTTTTCAAAGAAACTCTACGCATTCTATTGCTGCGCATGAACCTCATGAGCATGCTAAGTGCACCTTAGTATATCATTCCTCCGGTTTCTGCGTAAATCCAACACTTTCTGGTGGTCACTGCGCAGGTAAAGATTCAAGAGCAACTGGATGCGCAGGCTGCTAGGCTTGATGCGCAAGCCAGTATGCTACATGATATTGATTGTGACATTAAGGGGGAGAGTAGTCTAACAAAGGCAAAAAGTGATGCTCCCGCTTCTGATATTGAAACTCTGCGCAAAGCAATTTGGGAAGCTACAAGATGAAGTGCGTAGAGCTCTCTCAAAGCTCTGCGCAAAGCAATTTGGTAAGCTAGAAGATAAAGTGCGCAGAGCTCTCTCAAAGGTGAATACTAATCTTATAATGCATCATTGCTTTTCCCAAAACCTTTTTCAATTTAAACTTTTCATTTGTGGAACAATAAACGAATTATTTCAAACTTCATGCGCATAAACTTAACTGCTCATATTTCGGCGCATGATGTTTAAACATTCAGTTTAAACGCATACTTAAACTTAAACTCATATTATTTGTATGCGTTGAATGATATTTCTATCTTTCTCATATTGTAAGTTCATTTCTTTTGGATATACTATAAATCTATAACACTGGCTAGTGTGTGCATTGACTTGAGGCATGATTTACCATTTACATTCTTATGGATATGCTATTATCAAGTACAATGAATTTCCTTTGTTATAGTAGGTAATGACATTAATCATTTATGGGGAGATTGTTGGGTATGCTTATTTCTTAACCCTCCCAATTTATGTTAGAATTGATTGATACCATCACGTAAGTATATTTTATGGACTTTAGGATCCTATGTAAGAAGTTTTATAACTTCAATTTTTAGCTAAGTCCAATTTTATAGAATAGGCTTAGTGGTTAGAGCTTATGCTTAGAATTGAGGTGTCAATTACTGAAGACCAAGTATAATGCACAGGACATTTCATGCGCATAGCATCATCTGCTCATTTTCATGCGCAGTAAACACTTGCTTATTCTCCATGTACAGAACATCACTTGCTTATTCTCTATGCGCAGAGTAACACTTGCTCATTCTCCATGCGCAGAGCATCACCTGCTTATTTTCCATGCGCAGAGAAATACCTGCTCATTCTCCACGCGCATAGCAACACCTGCTCATTCTCCACGCGTATAGAATTACCTGCTCATTTCCATGCACAGAACATTATCTGCTACCTTTCATGTGGAGAACAACACTTGCTTAGTTTCTATGAGCAGAACATCTGCACATTCTCTATACGCATGACTTCTATGAGCAGAGCAGATTAACTTGGTCCTTATGCTTATCTTTCAACAACCTCATATTCTTGAAGCTTGGAAAGCGCTTTACTTTATTTTAAGATTTGAAGAATACCAAGGAGCAAGCATGAAGACCATGAACAGATCATCATCTGTGCATTCATCACTTGCGCATGACTCCCATGCGCAGGTCCTTCAAAACTGGTCCTTAACACTTCAACAACTCTCTTATCTTACACTTTGAATTAGAGATCTCATGTGCAAATGACTAAGTATGATGCGCATGGCCTTCATGTGCATCACCCATCTGCGTAACTCAAATACGCATGGCTTCCATGCACGCACAGATTTGCCTTAGTCAATTATCTCATTTCCTGACCTCATTCTAGAAGCTTGGAAAGCGTCAAGTCAAGCTACGCTTTTTGGAATAAGCCAAATTACTGATGTGTACATACAACAAAACAAGCACACTCAGCATACACGTAGATGGAGACGCGCCTCAGTTTAAAATTCAAAATGAAGACAACTGTCATCCTTCTAGAAGAAGTTTGAAGTTTATCCACTTGCTCTGTCTCCAACGGCTATAAAGGACACCTGCACACCAATCACATTGTGCCATCTCATCGTCCTTGCTCAGAGCTCAAACGGCTAGTTTTCGAATCTCCACTATAAATAGCCTTGCTCATCCTCATTTCTAAGCTGCTTGATTTTTTTCTTCCAAAGAGAAACTTTGAAGTTTTAAAGATTGCTTACTCATTTCCAGAATTCTCAAGAACAACCTTCATATCTTCATACCTTACCAAGCCCAGATCCTAAAGCCTTGTATCACTCAGAATTTTTTGTGCTCTTCATCTCATAGATTCTTAGAGCCCAGATTTCTGACACACACACACACCTCTTGAAGTTTCGATCTCATCAATCATACTTCTAGAGATACAACCGTTTAGTCTAGGATTTGTTCTTCATAGAATAGATTTTGATTTGAGTTTTGATTCCTTGTAATCTTGTGAAAGCTCCTCATATCAATATAAATCTCATCGTTAGAAATCCAAGACTAACCATCTTAGTAGAGGATGTAGATCTTTCCGATCGAACCTCTCCAAATAGCTTTTCTCATTACTTTGCTTTTCATTCTACATTTAAGCTTTTCTAATATATTGCTTTGTTTGATCTTTGTAGATTATCTTGCACTGTTTGAACTGTGTTTGTTTGCTTTCTGCCTTAGAACATTTTGCGCCTCTCTTTAAGCCAAACTTAGTGCGTGAGTTTTTACACTCGTGCGCATATACCTGTGCATTAGTGATTGCTTTAAGTTTCCGCTGTGCATTTCACACTCTTGTTGCCCGCTATACTTAGCCAAAATTAGAGCTGTGCGCATTTACCATTGATCCGCAAAAGGGTGTGAAAATAATTTTAAAACGCTATTCACCCCCCTAGCGATTTTCATGCCCTTATTGCCCCTTTGGGACCAACAGGTTATCCCACATTGGCTATGAATGGAATGCCTAGGAATGGAGGAGTATTATAAAATTGGAGGGCAAGCTAAACTTGGAAGGTAGCCTTAGAGCGCCTTGCCAACCTAGTGGCGCCTTGCCCGCCTAGTGGCTCCTTGCCCGCCTAGTGGCGCCTAGTCCCCTTCTAGTGGCTTAAACGCCTAGAGTGGCCGATTAGCCCTTATTCGCGGTGGCGTTGGTCATCCTAGCGACTAGGCGCCGCCTAGACCGATTTTTAGAACACTGTCTTCATATATGCATGTTATAGCTGATGATGGTCTTATCAGATCTAGGAACTACTTCTAAATCCTACTTTAGGTAAATACTCCCATGATCATTAACTCTCCTAGGATGAGTGATGATGATCACATATCAATCTTATCGATGGTGTAACCATCACTCTAGGATGTGATCATCTTGCATGTTTCTTTCTCCTCCCCCTCTTATATGCATGATCCCGCTTCATCTCTTTATTCTCAACTCTATGTACGAACTACGCTGACCTGAGCTTAGGGATGGCAACGGGGCGGATACGGAGCGGGTTCGCTCATTACCAAACCCGCCCCTCAACCAAGCCCCCTTGTACCGAACCCGCCCCGCCCCGCCAACAGCCAAACCCGCTGCCGCCCCGCCCCGCCCCGTAAGCTGTAAAATCTTACTAGATTTGGGCTTTGGCCCAATCTTTAAAAAGCCCAGGAAGGCAAGAGCCCATTCTTACTACTTTTTCTAAGCCAATGGAGCATATATTGAGGTAATAATTGAAATATGTTAGGGACATTATAGTAATTAAATGCATATATTAGTATACGGGGCGGGGCGGGGCGGGGCCCCGCGGGTTTTAGTGTGCAACCGTACCCGCCCCGTGACCCACCGGGTTTTGAAAAAAGGTTACCAAACCCGCCCCGCTGCGGTGCGGACTGTCACGGATACGGAGCGGGTTCGGTCAAATTGCCATCCCTACCTGAGCTTCTCACATAGAGAGGAACGTAGGCAATCCTCGGATCTGGTCTAAAACACTAACACACTACTAACACATTTTATTCATGATAGAAAGTCTGACTGCTTGGGCAATATGAGTGATCACATGAATATTCTTCTCTTATTGTAACATGACCTTCGAACCATCTCTATTAGTTTTTTTTCAATATTTTAGGTCATTAAAACGGAGTGGCAACTCATAAATGCTAACTTGAATATCCTGTCCCATAGAAAAGATAAAATAAGATAAATAATAAAGAAACTTCCCATGCGTCGTTGCATCGGAACGGGGTATTCACAACCTTGGTTATGCCGAGTCACTGCAATCCCTAAAAAATAACTTAATTTGCTGAAAACTTTCATAGCAAATTCGGACCCAAGATAAGACATAATAGACTTGCAAAGATTCTCTTGGGAAGTAATCAAGATGATATCATCTACATAAAAGAGAATATATGCCATAACTGTCCAAAATTCGTACAAAAATAAAGAAGTATCCACTCTACTAATTGTAAAACCCAAAAAAGTCACATAAGGGGTAAAACGCTTATACCAAGCGCGGTATAAGAGTGGGGAGCTTGCTTCATACCATATAATGACTTCTTCGGTGGCAAACAAAACCTGGAGCATTCTTATCCTGAAACTCTAATGGTTGATGCATGTAGACCGTCTCTTGAAGACCCCCATGAAGAAAAGCATTTTTAACATCAAGTTGATCGATTAACCAATGCTTAGACAAAGCGAAAGGTATGAATCATTGCCGGTTCAATAACAGGATTAAAGGTCTCACTACAATCAACTCCCACCTGTTGTGTTTTACCATATCCCACCAAACGGGATTTAAGTTTTGCGAACAATCCATCTTAATTTTCTTTATGAGTAAAAATCCAAATGGATCAAATCACATTAACCCCCTAAGGTCGAGGTACCAATTTCCAAGTTTTATTTTCAATTAGAGCATTATATTCATCTTGCATGACCATTTTCCAATTAAGGTCATTAAGTGCCAATACTGGACTCTTAGGTAAATGAGACTTTGAAATACTAATGTTCAAATTAAAAGGAACCTTAGTCTTAATAATCCCATGTTGACTACGAGTGACTGGACGATGGGACGAAGCCAAAGGAAGAACATATGCTTGCTGGCCAAAAAGTAAACTGGGAACAGAAGGAAGGGAAGTGGGTCGCTCAGGTGACTCGACTAAGAGGCAAGTGGAGAGCCAGGCATTGGGCTGCCTGGGCCAACATCATCCGGAAGGTGAGGACTGGGGGTAGGTAGACCAGCAGTAGGCTGGCCCAGGGATGATATTTAAGGGCCAGTAGTGAGTTGGTGAGACTGTTCTGCCCAGATTTGAACCAAGTGTGGAGGCAGACCATGGTCCAAGAAATCATAGGACCGAATGATAGGTTGATGAACCATGAAAACTGGAATTTTTGTTCATAAAAAATGAAATGCCGACTCAAAATAATTTTATTTGATGACATATCATAGCACTTGTATGCTCGATGGTTAGAGGGATAGCCCAAGAACACACATGGTGTAGATCTTGGTTGGATCTTGTTTATGGTAATGGAAGGAAATAGAGGGTAACATAAACATCCAAACACACGAAGATGGTTATGAGGGAATCCGATTGTAAAAACAACTAACTTGAGAAGAATACGCCAGGCCTTTGATAGGCAAAATATTTAGAAGATATGTCGACATTTGTAAAGAGTGATCCCAAAAAGAAGGAGGGATCGAAGCATGAGTGATAAGAGTGTAAGACATATTATTAATAGTGTGTATTTTCGGTTCCGCTTTCCCATTTTGAGATGAGATGTGGGGGCACGATAGTCGGAGTGATAGACCATTAATTTTGCAAAAAAATCCCAAAATTGACGATTGTCAAATTCTTTCCCATTATCACTTTGAATATTCTTTATATTTCATTCAAATTTTGTTTTAACAAATGATTGGAACGACAAGAATGTAGAAAAAGATTGGGACTTATTCGCCAACAGAAAAGTCCACAAGTAATTTGTGAAATCATCTAAGATATGCAGATAATACTAGTGTCCAGAAGCACTTAAAGTACGGGACATCCAAAAGTATGGGACGTCCATAGACTACAATGCAAAATATAAAATGGTAAAATAGTACTTGAATTTGAACTATCATAAGGCTGTCTAATATGTTTCGCGAGAGAACAAGAGTGACAAACAGAAGAAATACGAGCTCTATTACATTGAATACTTTTATCAGATCTAAGACGGGAAATAATCAGAATGATGGGTGCCTAAGCGATCATGCCACAAACTTGAAGATACAATTGCAAAAGAAAATAGAGAACTGCTAGATGATGAAGTGATGAGGTAGAGGTCGCCATGATTGTTGCATCTCATGAGACATTTACCTATCGGGAACATCTTCAAAAAAAATCCATATGGAACAAATTCGACTGAAACAGAATTATCGGAAGTAAACTTCCTAACTGAAACTAGGTTTTTTAGTAATTTAGGAATGTGAAGAGTGTTTCATAAAACTAAGGGATGATGGGGAGGGGAGAGACGAGCATGACCTGAATCGGAACAGAATGACCACTACCAATAATTATGTTTTTATGATTGCTCGAATTGAAATAGGGAAAAAGATTACCTGAGGAGGATGTCAAGTGATCCGTTGCACCGGTGTCCATAAACCAATTCACTAGTGGAGGAGTCAATCCCATTGTATGCACTGGTCCATCAATATCATTAGAGGAGTGTGGTCCAGAAATGAAGTAGGAATGTGGGGGTCGAGGTCCGAGAACACTACCATTGGGTGGTTGTCTCTGATTACCGAAAGCAGACCGAGGCCAGCCTTGTGTTGGGTACAGACACGAAGGAGGAGTCCACCCCCTAGAACACTACCATTGGGAGGTTGTCTCTGATTGTCGGAAGCGGACTGAGCCCAGTCTTGTGTTGGGTACGGATATGGAGGAACATTCCACCCCCATTGATTGTTAGAGCAAAAGTGATTTTGAAGATGAAGTAGCAGCAGAAGAGGAAAAGAAGAAAGACACGGTGAAGCAGGAAAGAGATCCGGTCGGGTGCTGTGGAAGATCCGGTCGGACATGATGAGGTCCGGCAGGACCAAGACCAAGACCTGGGCGGACCTAGACTAAGGCCCGGGCGGACCATGTCCTAGACCCGGGCGGACCAAGCTCTCCGAGGTGTTCTGAATTCTGGCGTTGTTCTGGCTGTTGTGGAAAGTATTTCAAGTCCGTTAAGGATTTGATTTAGGACTCCTTCTATCTTCTAGTTTAGGTCTCTAATCCCAATAAATACTAGCCATAAAGTAGTATTTGTCTGTGCTTGATTCAATTGACATGGAGAGAGAGATCAGTGATTCTAGATCTAGGGATTTGCATAACTAGGAACTTTTTGATCAAAGTTCATGCAAACATAGATTAGTGTGATTATCCTCATGTAATTGTTTCTCCGCCATAATAATATTTGTTTCCCTTTGCCCGTGGAGGTAGCCAATAGAGATTGGTGAACCACGTATATTCTGTGTTGATTTGCGTTCATTGTTATTTATCTCTTAGGTCTGATTTACTAACAAGGTTGTTGCCAGCCCCACTGCGAATTCTGGTTCTCGCAATTCTGTAATTGATTTCCTTGACTGCATGCCTGACCCCCGGACTGAACCCCACGATTTCTGCCACCATTGTTATTTATTCTTGCTGGTCCACCTTAAGTCCATTGACCACTGCCTTTGTTTCCCTGGCTCCCTTTCTTATTCTTACATTTTCCGCCTTTAGAACTGGAGCTTGAGATAGAGAAGCCTGTGATAAGGATCCTATAGTCGGACCAATCCTTGAAGCAACCATTGAATCCACCATCGATGCCTTTTTATTCAAACCTATTTATTCCAAAAAAAACCATGGAGCTTGATAAAAAGACGGAATTGGGTTGCTCTGTCAGATCATTGTACCCACACCATTGAAAGCCTCCATCAGACCGACAACCATTTGAAGAACCAAATGATCGTTCAATATAGGAGCCCCAACGTTCTTCAACTGATCTGCCAATTCCTTGAGTTTCTAAGAATAGGCGGTGGCAGACGAGAATTCTTCCATGAATGTGTGCGAAAATTCTTTTTCCAATGCAACGGCAAGAGAATTTTTGTTATCCTGGAAGATGTCCCGCAGACGATTCCACGTCTCCATAGCAGTGGAATCGGGCTCAAGAATGGTGGTAAGCAAGTCTGTCGAGATTGTGGAGTAAATCCACCTAAGAATCGTAGCATCAAGGGTTGACCACATGTCAAATTCCTCGTCGGTTGACGGAGTCTTCTCATTTCATTTTCCAGCTGGGATAATATGGTGGAGAACCTTAAGATCCCTAGCATGCGTCTTGAAAACCTCAACCGATGTGGCATATTAGACATTTTCTATCTCAATTGTGATGGTGATCACATTCTTGATGTTGGAAATTGCAAGGCCGGATGGTACTTAAAGGTAGAAGAGGAAGACATGATTCAGCCGGTGGGGAGAAAAAGAAGATAAAACACCAACGGTATAACGAGAGTGCTAGGGTAGCGGAAGCGAGAGAAGAATGTCCCTAGTTCTCGCTGATACCATAAAAAAATTACATTCCTTGATCAGCTCTAATGTTTACACATATGTATATATAGACGATACACTGAGAATCCTACTCTATCAATTACTCCACTGTTCTAGGCATATTTGAATACTTCCTCCGTTCTAGATAAGTTGAAACATTTACTTTGGAGTTGGGAAATTAAGGATATAATATTATATTAAGAATGAAAGGTAGAGCGGAAGAGAGAGAATTAGTGGGGGTGGAAAGAGAATGAGTGAAGAATAATGAGTGGTTGTGAGGAAGAGAGAGAATGAGTGGAGGATTATAAAAGTAATAAAAAGCTTCCATTTTTGGATTGTTGCAAATTTTGTGATTTACCCTAAATGGAAAAATGTTGCAACTTCCTTAGAACGGAGGGAATATGAGATAAATATCATTCTGTTTTCGCGCGTGTTTCTTCGAGGCGGTTTTCGTCCTTCGTTTTACCTTTTTGATTGTTTTGAGAGTCGCCACCATGTTGTTGTCGGAACATGGACCGAGATATCTGGATTCGGGGGTTAATTTATGAATTAGGAAGGTCAAGGAGCACTCAATTCACCCAATCTAGGATTGGTCTTGCTAAGAAATCATCATCATTGTTTCAAAATCATGTAAAATGTACACAAAAGGAAAACGAACAAATAAATAATTGCTTATTTATTTGGAATGTTGGATCATGTGCTTCGAGACCATCTCCATGGATTGGAGAGGCTCTAGGCTGATCCTTTAATGGAATCACACTTCTTCAAAGACAAAGAAGGAGATGAGAAGGTAGAAAACAAAGAGTTTTACCTAAGCGTTCTTCAAGAATCCTATGGATGGCTTTGACTAAAGGCCTTGAATATCCAATAAACTTGGCTTGAATGGTGTTGTGGAGGCTTGGATTTCGTGGGTGAGGAAGAGGGACTGATTATGTGATGTAGCGTGATTCTACAATAAGAGTAATGTCTATGACGAATTTAAATAATCGTCGTAGAATCGCAGCGGAAAATCAACCCCTAAGAAAACCCTAAGGAATTCTTGAAACCAACTGAATAATTTCAAAGAAATCTTCAAACAAGCCAAAAGGCTTCAAAGTAAAAACCCCAAAATTGCAAAGCAATTAAAATTCAATAATAATCAACATATTTTCGGATTACATAATTAGGCCTATTTATAGTGCCCATAAGACTTGAAAAAGAAGTTAAAACCTACCTAAATTACTCCTAACCTATATAGTAACTTAATATGACTCAAAAACTATAAAATCTCCTCAAAATCTATCCTAGAAACCTCTAAAATTATCCTACTAAAAATAATGACGAAAATAATAATTAAAATACTAATTACAACCTAACTAATAATAAAATACAAATATAATTATAATGTCTATTATAATTGTATTTTCGTCCCGCATCATTCTCCCCCACTTGAAAAGAACTCGTCTCCGAGTTCAGTCTTGAAACTTGAAATCACCCACTCCATTTGAAGAGATATTTTGAGTAAACACGGTCTCTCCCAAGCTTCAGTATTTCTGGGATCCCTTGATGCAGTGGCCTAAACATACTTGATCCGGGCGGGTGTTTTGTATGGGGCGGTCGGACCTTAACAGCTGGTTCGGGAGGGTAGTTCGCCTGGTACGGTCGTGCGTGCAACAAAGCACGGTCGTGCAAGTGTTGTCAACTGTCTCCTTTTTTAATCCAATTGGTGCTCGGTCGAGCATTAGAATTCATGCGATTGAGCACTGTAGAGGTCCGGGCGGGTGCTTGACTGGGTGCGGGCGGATAACGACCCTAGGTCGGGTCGGGTCACATCTCTGGTCAGGCCGAGCACGGTCGTGTGTCTCCTCCAGCACGGTCGTGTTAAACAGTTCGAGTCATGCCTTCTTGGCCTCCAACTTGTGCACGGCCGAGTCTTGTACTTTGCACAGTCGAGCGAGGCTGGATCCGGTCGGGTCTGGCCCAAGGTCTGGGCGGATCGGAGCTGGGTCGGGGAGTCCTGGGCTGCAGTCGGCCGAATTGTTGCTGGGTTCTTAGGACTCATAACCTGTGTTTCCTCTTGACTCGCGTCTAATGACTCGGTCGCACCTTCATCCTCCACCACCACTTCAAAAAGTGGCTCCGCTGATTTCTGTTTTGGAGCAATCTCTCCACCCACGGAAAAAGACTTCGTAAAAATTGTTTCTCTTTTGAAATCCTCATCAATCCTAACAATCGGATTCTGATCAATGGGTCCATTGATATGAGTTTCCCCAATTGAATCAAAATCGGCGCCTCCGGTTGGCGGAACAGGTTCGCTATGAACTGCCGCTCGTTGCCGTCGGACTTCACGACCAAGCCGCAAATCCTGGAAAAATTTTCTTGACAGCGCATCGCGTTCTTTTTCTAATAGTTGACACTAGATCTGCATACAATCTTTGATTTCACGCCAATATGGACACTCAACCAAAGATCGTGCTCTGCATTCCCTGTCTCGAGCTTAGCTTTCCTCGAACCGATATTTCCTCAACTCTCCCCAGATACGTGCAGTCTGGTTGTCTGTGTTGTCCCCGTTATTGCCGGACATCGTTGAAACTTCCAAGGATCTCCCCTTTTCTGATACCAACTGATGTAGTGTGATGCTACAATAAGAGTAAAGTCTATGACGACTTTAAATAATCGTCGTAGAATCGCAGCGGAAAATCAATCCCTAAGAAAACCCTAAGGAATTCTTGAAACAAAACGAAGAATTTCAAAGAAATCTTCAAACAAGCCAAAAGGCTTCAAGGTAAAAACCCCAAAATTGCAAAGCAATTAATGTCGCGCCCCAGACCCGTGGTTCTACTTGGCCCCACGCTCGGGACACGAGTGGAAGACGTCATAAAATACTTTTGAAATTTTTTCGAAATATATACCTTCATAAAGTTTAACAAAATCGCACTTGAAGTTCACAGACTTCCACTAACTTTCAAACAAACTTTTCAAACAACTTTCGCAAACGAAAGTATTTAGCCCGAAGGCTTACAAACTTTTATACAAATGTACAAACACCGATATTATCCAATATATAGGTGTTACAAGATGATAAAGTCAATGAAACTCTACCCAAAAGGTTATACATCTAAGTAATGTAACCTTGACAAAACTCATATCCCAAACTCTTACCACCACGACGTCCTCCCGTGCAATTATCCTATTCCCTGGACTCGCCTTTATCTAAAACAGTAAACAAATAAGGGATGAGAATGAATCTCAGTAAGCTACTAAAATGCAACTACGTTACATGCTGATATGATAATCATAAAGAAACAATATCAACAAATAATCATATAGCACATAACATGAGAGGCTCCCTATCGCCAACCGTCCCATACCGGTTGGAAATAACGACCAACTCATCATACAACACATAGTGTAGGAGTAAACACTCCTACGGGAATACCAAGCCAAGGTTTACCCAATAAACATAACTGTCTGAGAATACCATCTGAGAAAACCATATGAGAAAACCATCTGAGTAGCATAAATAGCTAAAGCCGGGATCCCGAAAACCAAACCATAACCAATAGAACCAAAGTAACCAGAGAGAGAAATATGACATATAGTCATAACCCAAATGCTCACCAAAGGGAGCGATTCATCCCATCCAAGGCCAATCTGGAATGGGGAAACAGAGAAGGCACAGTGGACACCTTATAGTGAACTTGGCTTGTGTGCCACTATAATTCTCCCACCGCCTGACACAGAAGCTACCAATGCAAAACCTTATAGTGAACTTACTTGTACCACTATAATTCTCCCATTGCCTGACTCCACAACAAGACCAGCTGGACTTTCCAAGAGCACAGTAATAAATACTTGCTAAACAACAACAACCGGGCAATGATTCTAAAATAAGGAACCAAGCCAAACACATCACAAAGATGAACCAATCCAAACCACATCAAAAGATGTTCAACAATACCCCATGTAACACTTATTCATATTCCCTAACACATTTGTTCACAAAGGAACCAATTTCAAATACTAGGGTGTTCCACAACAACCCTCTAGGTACTCTAGGATATCACCTAAGACCTAGACCAAGATTGAACTCTAATTCACTTGGATTTCAACAACTCAAACTTTTCAGCAGCACTGGGCGGTCGCCCATTCCAGACTGTACGGCCGCCCAAAACACTCTGTCTCAAGACAAAAATCTTCCAGATAAGTGTGCGGCCGCACGCCCTATTTGGGCGGCCGCCCAACACACCCGCCAGGCCAAAACTTGAACAAACTATACTCCTTTCGTTCCACCGTTCCACAAGTATAAATATAATTTTTCTAATATACTAATATACTCATTTAGGAATACTTTCATTCATTTTCCCGTCCCAAAAATAATAGTATAATTTTTATAATATACTTATTTAACATTTAACTCAAGTTAATATTTTACCGTCCCACAAGTAGGAGTATACTTTCAAACACTTATACTAACATTCTCAGGATATAAACATACTCCATATAAGCATACAAACCAAGTCACTTACCCAGTATAATTATACTCCCTTTGTCCCAAATAAACAAGTATCACAAATAAATTCTTTTCACAATAATTTCACCACATATCACACATATAGCAAATATATGACCATTTTACTATTTAAGGGGAATTAGTAACTTACCTATTTCTGGAAAAAGTATCGCAGAAATATGTTTTGTTTGGGTAGAAATGACCTACTCAACGCCCTGATCATTTTTATATAATTAGATTTTAAAACGGAGTAGTAAAATTAAAATGAAGAAATTAAAGAAAAGCATGAACCTTACCTTTCACGAACCAGAGAGAGTAAACATTTTGCCATGTGTAAGTGTTTGTTTCTTCATTCTCAGGAAACTTAAAATGAAGATAAGCATGCTTTCTATTTATAGCCTTCAACTTAAATCATTAACTTTCATTCTTAACACCTAAACCCCCAAACTTTAAAGTTACACTTTGGACCCTAAAGTTTCAATTAACTCATTTATCTCTTTTAACAAAATTATTTCTATTAACACATTAACTACCACATATGCTCAAATAATATATAAGTCATAAAAATATTTTCTAACACATAAAATGCACACATAAGTTCAAATTAAAATTCCCAAAAATTTATAAAATAAATAGGAACGGGTTTTTGGGGTCGTTACAATCACTCCCCCTTTAAAAAAATTCCTCCCGAATTTTAGGGTTTACTTACCAAACGAATCAAACAACCAAGGATATTTCCTCTCCATTTCAATCTCGAAGCTTCCAAGTAGTTTCACATTATGATTTCTCTATACAGCTCGAACAAAAGGAATACTCTCATTTCTCAATTCTCGAACTCTAGAATCAATCACATGAACTGGATGCTCCTCATAGGACATACTTGGCTCAATATTCTCGGGAACCTCAGATAACACATGAGATGGATCATACACATACTTTCGAAGCATCGAAACATGGAACACATTATGAATCTTGTCAAGAGAAGGAATACAAGCCCGATCTCTAACTCTTCCCCATATCTCAAAAGAACTGATATATTAAGAAAACTCCACGAGAAGTAAAGGTATATCCCACGAATTCTAAGAATCAACTGAACAAGTTCTCAACATGTCCTCAAGAATCTGAATGGTTCTTTCTGACTGGCCATCTGTCTGAGGATGAAAACTTGTACTAAATCCCAATTCTGAATTCAGAGCCTTCTGAATTGCTTACTAAAATCAAGATGTAAATAAGGAACCCATATCCAATACCATGCTCGTAGGCATCCCATGAAATTGAACTATCTTCTAAAAAAATAAGTAACAACTGGAATTAACATTTATACCCTCAAAATAGATAAGGTGAGAAAACTTAGTAACCAATCCTCTATCAATCAACATTATTGGTCCCATCTATTCAGTGTAACTCCTTCAATAAAACATTTTGCAATAGATTCATATCCACTCAGAAATCTCAAAGGCTTATCACAAACCGACTGATCACTGATATTTTACTTCCATATTATTCGCAGCTCAAGGACTTAGTTGAATGCTTAGAATTTCGCGTGTCAAACAAATCAAATGTAACTCTTCAAATTATCTCAATACTCTACATTTACTTGGATTCATAATTAAATTGGTCTTGTGTATCTCTTCAAGTACCTGTAGTTGAATTCCGTTATGCATGTTGGTTCCACTAAGTATCGACTACATACTCTGCTACAAAAGTTAAAGTTCCATCACTAGCAACGAACAAAGTCGTTTTGTCTATCATCATTCATTCCACTAGTAAATTTCTATAGTTGAAATCATTGAATAGAGTAGAAACTTAAAGCTTCCACAATCGCAAAATCACACCATGTCTCAACTCACAAGGACTCCAAAATGTTAATTCCTCTAATATTCCCCATTTAGTTTTATCAAAGATGAACTATAAGTCAATGTATCCTCTAACACATTACCTTTCCCGGATGATATAACATGGTACTCTACCTGCATTATCTCATGTGTAACTCTCTTTAAAAAAAAAAAACCAATACTTCAACTCTCATGGTCGGTAGACACTTCAAATATGGCTCTACAAAAGTCATTTACTATTCCAATGAATGTATAATTGCAATCAACCTCAAGTTATGGTGAGGATAACTTTGTTCATAAGGAATCAATCTTCTCGAAGCATACATAACTGTCATACCATTCTGAATGGATAAACATCTCAATCACTCTTCGAGGCATCACCATGAACAATGAGTTGATTAAATCCATTATAATAGTAAAACTTGACATATCCACTATAAAATAGTAACACTGATCATATCCTCTAGATAACTGTAATACTAGTCAAATCCATTAAGCAATATCAATACTGAAGTTGTCATCAACTCTCGTTTCAACAATTAAAAACTCGTTTCACTCTTACAAATCCATCGAGAAAGTGTATCTTCCTGTGTCATATAGTTAACGGTGTAGCTACCTTAGAAATCCATCAATGAATCTCTAACCATATGCCAATCTCAGCAAGTTACATACCTCTGCTACTGAAGTAGGATTTTTCCAATTACTGTTGCTTCCATATTTGAAGAATCAATAACCATGCCTGAATTGAAACTTCATTAAAATAATATATCCTCTAACAAGAAGACATAATGCCTTGATTTCACAACTGTTGCCTCTCACAAAGCAATCCAATTACAGCTACAGATACAACTCAGCATATCCAACAATACCATTGAAGTAGTTGTTAATTCAAACACTATGACCACAATTTATGATGCTCATACCTGGTATGAAAAACCGTTTTTGAAATATACCCATCTCAAATTTTCAACTGATAATAATCACTTCAAGTCAAACACTGAATAAACCACTGATCTCTGAAGTTGATCAATTATATCCCCCATATAAAATAACAAGTGATGATTCGTTATAGTCATCTGGTTGAGCTCTTAGTATGCAATATACAATCGCAAAATACCATACCTTTTCATAATAAACAATACTGATACATCCCACGTAGATATACTAAACATAATGAATCCCTTGTCAAGAAATATCTCAAGTTGAATCTTCTACTCTTTTAACTCAACCAATGTTATGGATATATTTCACTAGATATCAACACTATAGCATTATACCGAACAACTCAAGATAACCCAAGGTTTTCATCAATCATGTACTACTCAATAAAAAACATATCTGAGATCCCACAAAGGAAGTGTACATTCTCTAGTTTAGCTATAGACACTCTGCTACCAACCCCATAACCCAAATACCAGGCATTATCTTATGATAAAAAAAAATTCAGACTTTAATGCACAAATAGCATGAATGCTAAACACATATATCTACCATGCTTAATTAAAGCATACTATCATATAAAACTCCACCACAATAATATCAAAATCTTGCGATGGCAAAATCACTAAACCAGCAAGTAAAACATGCTCACAAATTTGCACATCACAAGTGCGCAACACTCTATCAATCACCAAACACTCCCCCTTAGGATAGACACTTCTAACACCTAAGGTAGAGAATCAGGAGACACATGTAATCGAGAAGCAAAATGCACAGACACATAAGAATACGAAGAGCCAGGGTCTATAAGTGTATGTGCTATCAAACTAGACATAGAAATTATACCTCCAATCACATTAGAAGGATCTGAAATCTGTTGTTGATTGATGGCAGAAACACTACCTTGTACCTTAAGCTTCCCTGAAGAATCCCCCTTCTGGCCCTGAGAAGACCCAATTACACTTCCCGATAACTGATTCTTAAATCTAGAGCAATTCCTCTGAAAGTGACCCAACTGACCACATCTCATACATTTATCTTGTTTCTTCCAACAAATATCTTCTAAATGCCCTTCCTTCCGACAATAGCTACATACTCGTTTGCCTTGAGTTCTTCTATTCTGTGGCCCTTGAAAAGATTCCTTAGCTTGCGAAGATGCCCCTTGGTATTCTTTACTATTACCACGCTGGGGTTGTGGTTTTAACTGTCCTCCTCGTTTTGTCACATCTGAGGCTTCAACCTTGCTTTTATACTCAACTATATCGTCAATTGTTTTCATTACGGTTTCAAACATACCTTGGAACATTGTTCGAACCTCTTCTCTAGCATTACCCAGCCCTGAAGGCCCCGACTGATCACCCTCTGTTCCAACCATCTTCAGTGATTACCTGCATAAAACACTCAACGTTACTCACTCTATACCCAACTACCCTCCTAGGTCACTTAGACATTCTAGACCATCTACAACCTAGCTCTGATACCAACTGTCGCGCCCCAGACCCGTGGTCCTACTTGGCCCCACGATCGGGACACGAGTGGAAGACGTCATAAAATACTTTTGAAAATTTTTCGAAATATATACCTTCATAAAGTTTAACAAAATCGCACTTGAAGTTCACAGACTTCCACTAACTTTCAAACAAACTTTTCAAACAACTTTCACAAACGAAAGTATTTAGCCCGAAGGCTTACAAACTTTTTATACAAATGTACAAACACCGACATTATCCAAAATATAGGTGTTATAAGATGATAAAGTCAAGGAAATTCTACCCAAAAGGTTATACATCTAAGTAATGTAACCTTCACAAAACTCATATCCCAAACTCTTACCACCACGACGTCCTCCCGTGCAATTATCCTATTCCCTGGACTCGCCTTTATCTAAAACAGTAAACAAATAAGGGGTGAGAATGAATCTCAGTAAGCTACTAAAATGCAACTACGTTACATGCTGATATGATAATCATAAAGAAACAATATCAACAAATAATCATATAGTACATAACATGAGAGGCTCCCTATCGCCAACCGTCCCATACCGGTTGGAAATAACGACCAACTCATCATACAAAACATAGTGTATGAGTAAACACTCCTACGGGAATACCAAGCCAAGGTTTACCCAATAAACATAACTGTCTGAGAATACCATCTGAGAAAACCATATGAGAAAACCATCTGAGCAGCATAAATAGCTGAAGCCGGGATCCCGAAAACCAAACCATAACCAATAGAACCAAAGTAACCAGAGAGGGAAATATGACACATAGTCATAATCCAAATGCTCACCAAAGGAGCGATTCATCCCATCCAATGCCAATCTGGACTGGGGAAACAGAGAAGGCACAGTGGACACCTTATAGTGAACTTGGCTTGTGTGCCACTATAATTCTCCCACCGCCTGACACAGAAGGTACCAATGGAAAACCTTATAGTGAACTTACTTGTACCACTATAATTCTCCCATTGCCTGACTCCACAACAAGACCAGCTGGACTTTCTACAAAGTGCACAGTAATAAATACTTGCTAAACAACAACAACCAGGCAATGATTCTAAAATAAGGAACCAAGCCAAACACATCACAAAGATGAACCAATCCAAACCACATTAAAAGATGTTCAACAATACCCCATGTAACACTTATTCATATTCCCTAACACATTTGTTCACAAAGGAACCAATTTCAAACACTAGTGTGTTCCACAACAACCCTCTAAGTACTCTAGGATATCACCTAAGACCTAGACCAAGATTGAACTCTAATTCACTTGGATTTAAAAAACTCAAACTTTACAGCAGCACTGGGCGGTCGCCCACACCAGACTGTGCGGCCGCCCAAAACACTCTGTCTCAAGACAAAAATCTTCCAGATAAGTGTGCGGCCGCACGCCCTATTTGGGCGGCCGCCCAACACACCCGCCAGGCCAAAACTTGAACAAACTATACTCCTTTCGTTCCACCGTTCCACAAGTATAAATATAATTTTTCTAATATACTAATATACTCATTTAGGAATACTTTCATTCATTTTCCCGTTCCAAGAATAATAGTATAATTTTTATAAGATACTTATTTAACATTTAACTCAAGTTAATATTTTACCATCCCACATGTAGGAGTATACTTTCAAACACTTATACTAACATTCTCAGGATATAAACATACTCCATATAAGCATACAAACCAAGTCACTTACCCAGTATAATTATACTCCCTTTGTCCCAAATAAACAAGTATCACAAATAAATTATTTTCACAATAATTTCACCACATATCCCACATATAGCAAATATATGACCATTTTACAATTTAAGGGGAATTAGTAACTTACCTATTTCCCTAAAAAGTATCGCAGAAATCTGTTTTGTTCGGGTAGAAATGACCTACTCAACGCCTTGATCATTTTTATATAATTAGATTTTAAAACGGAGTAATAAATTAAAATGAAGAAATTAAAGAAATGCATGAACCTTACCTTTCACGAACCAGAGAGAGTAAACATTTTGCCAGGTGTAAGTGTTTGTTTCTTCATTCTCAGGAAACTTAAAATGAAGATAAGCATGCTTTCTATTTATAGCCTTCAACTTAAATCCTTAACTTTCATTCTTAACACCTAGACCCCCAAACTTTAAAGTTACACTTTAGACCCTAAAGTTTCAATTAACTCATTTATCTCTTTTAACAAAATTATTTCTATTAACACTTTAACTACCACATATGCTCAAATAATATATGCAAGTCATAAAAATATTTTTTAACACATAAAATTCACACATAAGTTCAAATTAAAATTCCCAAAAATTTATAAAATAAATAGGGAAGGGTTTTTGGGGTCGTTACAATTAAAATTCAATAATAATCAACATATTTTCGGATTACATAATTAGGCCTATTTTATAGTACCCATAAGACTTGGAAAAGAAGTTAAAACGTACCTAAATTACTCCTAACCTATATAGTAACTTAATATGACTCAAAAACTATAAAATCTCCTCAAAATCTATCCTAGAAACCTCTAAAATTATCCTACTAAAAATAATGACGAAAATAATAATTAAAATACCAATTACAACCTAACTAATAATAAAATACAAATATAATTATAATGTTTATTATAATTGTATTTTCGTCCCGTATCATTTAATTGTATTTTCGTCCCGCATCATTATGGGGACCTCTTTGATCAGATTTGGAGTGGTTTTTTGGTGAATGAGGATTCTAGCTTCTTTTTTTTTTTGTTCAAGAAGCTCTATATTTATAGGGGTTCTGGACCTAGGGTTTTGGCCAAGAAGGTGTTGTGATGGGAATCCAAGACTTGATTCCCACATAGGTATTTTTGGACGTTAGGATCGTCCATTAGGTTTTCCCGGATTGCTTAAGTGTTTGCCAAGAAAAGGGGTCAAGATCAATAAGAAAACTGACTAAAACCCGACTGTCAAGGGGGGATACCTCGTACGAGACATCAATGTCTCGTACGAGACATCCATGTGCTGGAATCACATTTTTGCCCTCTGCAGCAGTTTTACTGTTCATTTTGGCCCCTGACTAACGGAGTCAGTCGGAAACTTAATGAAACATGTCCAACTTAACGAGTTTCGACCCAAATGAAAGGCGAGACACAGAAGTAGTGTGATTATGGATGAATGTCCAAAATTGGGTGTCTAGAGAGTCCCTCAGCGACGATACTTATGGATGAATTAACGTCGTCGATAGAAAATACGCCATTTTGAACTAGGGGTATGGTCGTGCTAAAAAGCTGCCTACGTATTCCTCGGAAGGAAATCTGACCAAACGTAGTTCGACTCTAAAAACACCCAAATATTGAGGTTTAAGGTATTTTGAAAACCATTTTTGAAAACAATACTTGCGGTAAGTAAAGTTTAGAGTTTAGAGAGTAACCCATACTGAGGAATCAATGGCCTTGACCTAATTCTGAATATACTTCTTTTTGTTGATGACGAACCGTCTCCAGTTGCAATCCATACTGAGGAATCAATCTCTTTGACTCCAATTCTGAATATACCCTGTTGTTGATGATGAACCGCCTTCAGCTCTGGTGGGAATCCTATGTTATTAACGTACGTCTTGATAATAATTATCGGACTCGGGTTTAGAGACGCCAATTACTTGGATCCTTGCTTCTCTTTCCTACGAGATTGCCTCTCCGCCAAAAAATATGAATCTTATGCCATTAGCTTACACCTTGATGACAATTATGGGACTTTGAGGGGTGTGAATCCTATGTTATTGGCGTACGCCTCGATAACAATTATGGGATCATTGGTTGTGGAGATGCCAATTACTTGGATCCTTGCTTCTCCTTCCAACGAGATTGCCTCTCCGTCAGAAAAGTGAATCATATGCCATTAGCTTACACCTTGATGGCAATTGTGGGACTCTAAATGGTGGAATCCTGTGTTATTAACTTACGTCTTGATAACAGTCGTGGGATACCCGGTTGCAAATCCTGTGTCATTGACATACGCCTCGATGACAGTCGTGGGACGCCTGGTTATAAATCCTGTGCCACTAACATACGTCTTGATGATAGTCATTGGATTCAGAGTTTGCTGATGTAGATTTTGTTGCTCACCCATGATCTTGGATGTGCGGTGAGAATAAATTCGTACGAGACAACTTTTCTTGTTCCAATTCTGAAAATATCCATTTGTTGACGACTCAATGTTCCATCTTGAACCGGGTTTAGATTTGACTTTTCAGTCTAAAGCAGGGCTTTTTCTGACCTTTCTGTTAAAAAGCATGGCTTTTCTGGAGTTTCTGTCGAAAAGCAGGGCTTTTCTGATATTTCTGTTTAAAGCAGGGCTTTTCTGGAATTTCTCAAGAAAACATGGTTTTCTGAGGAGTTTCTGGGGATATCTCGTACGAGCTATTGATGTCTCGTACATGACTTCTCTGTGCGTACCCTAGGCAAGGGTGTCCCTCTGAAGGCCTTGAGGGAGAGGGTGGATACTTATGTTTCCATTAATGCAGGCCAGATGCATCTTACTGCTACTCGTATTGCAGCCGTTCGCGGCTTTCTGTGGTGGGCCTTTTCTGAGATGCTATTTGCTAATCATGCGTCGACAGCCTTGTTCACTCTCCTGAGTGTGTTGAGGGACATGCAGCATGTCACTGATGCTAGCTAGGGTTCAGCCGGCTTGGCCCACTACTATGTGACGCTGGATGAGAGTTCGCGGGATCGGGCGAACGCTGGCTTAGGTGGCTACAGTCATGCCTGAGAGGTATAATACTCATCTTCTTCTGTATTCCTCCTTAATGTTAGCCCCAGTTTACTTTCTGTCTCGGTAGCTCATTCAGTTTTGACATTTTTCTATATTTCTCCCACTTTGCAGGCTTGGGGATACGCTATGTTTGGTCTCTTCACTTTCAACCTTCGAGACAACACTGTTATGTTCCCAGATACTTTGAGATGGCGCCGAGGTAACAGGGATACCTATGATGAGCAGGCAGAGGGGGCTGATATGCCAGTGGAGAGCATGCGGCTCTATTTTGACAGATGGGAGGCCGTCCCTGAGTCAGCTGTCGCTTTATTTCCTTGGCGGAGTTTGGGCATTGACTATGTTTACGGGTTTACTGGTATGAGAATTATGATGATCGGCCTCGGTGGGGGATGCTTCTATTTAGGAGAGGGAGTCTCTCGCCAACAAGGTAGTGGCAGACTTGATGTCGTTGTCCCTCTGGACCCACCGGCTCACATGCTTAACTCTTATGCCATCGCGGAGGAGGAAAGAGGGGACCTCATCATTGGTTAGGATGCTTTTAACCATATATCTCTGGAGGCCGATTATCAGGACTTTCTTGCTCGTCTCATGCCCCGGTTGATTATAGAGGGTGATCAGGCTCAGGCCCAGGGAGTTGTCCATGTTCCTTTTCGTCCACAGCTTGGACCGGCTTCCTTTACCTACATCATGGCTAAAGGAATAGAGAGAACCGAGGACCTTCCCACTGATTACTATATGCCTGACGGACTCGTACCTCCCGCTGACGCGACCATGGTATGACCTATGACCCTTTTTCGGTCATTCCTGTCATTCTACCATTTCATTTCTCTGTTTATCATTTATTCGAACATCTTGAAATCTATATTTGTTTCTTCTCAACAGGTTCCCATTGCTGAGTATAGAGAGGTCGCGGGACGGCTTGCCCAGTTTATGGCCTATGCCAAGAGGGTGAAGAGAGAGACTGCGGATCTCTTAGACCGATTGGCTCGCCAGACAGCAGAGTCAGCTTCTTGTGGGAAAAGGTCTCGAACTGATGAGTGATCACATGGCGGAGGCGATGTCTCCTTTCTTTTGATGCTCGAGTAGATAGGATCCCCCATTCCCTCTTTTTGTTGATGATGTATTTATTGCCTCGGCGTAGGCGAAGACAATTTTTCTTTTTGTACCTATGCGACACTTATTTCCTAACTCTAACACATAATACTTTTTGTTAATTTTAGTTTTTATTTCTGACTGTGTAAATGGATTGATTCACATCCGGTTGGTCAACCGAGGGGTAATTTTATGAGATGGATACGTGTTGGGTCATTTGTATGTGATGTATGAACTGTTTCGGGTGAGTTTCTGAGGTGATTAAGACATGTTTTGACTTGCCGGGCAACCTGGGATTTGAGCAGAGTTGTTGCTGTTCTGAACTGGGAGATGCCTCGTGCGAGACATCGATGTCTCGTACGAGCCATCCCGTTAGTCTGCGGCTGTTTCTCCTTTTTCCTTGAGGATTTTGTGTCCAAACTTGTATATAAACACCTCTAGTCCATCCTAGAATACCATGCAGCCTTGAATCAGTTCTGGGAACTTTTCTTTTGGGGTAAAATTCTCAACCTTTTGTTCCTAATGGCCCCAAGTAAATCCATCCCTTCATCAATAATTGTTGATGAGTTGTCATTGGACTCAGAATTAGTGGAACGCTACAAGGGTGATTTAGCAACGTTCTTTCATTCATTCAATAAACCTCGCCAAGAGAGATTCGTGGAGATGTTCGGGTTTAAGATTCTTTTCACCTTGAATAATCTAAAACCGGAATGGGACCTTTTAAAAAGAGTTGCACGCTTTTGGGATCCATCGACTCACCTCTTCAACTTTTCACTTAATGAGATGGTCCCCACTGTAGAGGAGATGGCAGCTATCTTGGATATGCCATTGACAGGGGTGATTGCGGTTCCTAATTGTGACAAGGTACCGGCGGAGTCTCTTAGGGACTTATTGAGTATAGGCCTTCCCGAGGCGCAGAGTTATATTCATAACCGCTATGTCGATCTCCACTCTTTGCCTAGGAGATTTAAAGGTCAGGTGACTCGTGGTCACGGTGTGGATTCCCAGTCCTGCCTCTTGGCATTGTGCTTATTTTGAAGCGTGCTTTTCATGAGAAAGTGTGGCATGGTGAACACGGAGCTCGTGGACATCGTTCTGCAAGCTAGAGGATGGTCCCTCAATATAATTCCTCTCATCTTGGGGGAGACCCTTCATGGCCTTGATGAGCTACACCGAACCAGCTCTATGACTCGGGGAAGTCCATTTTTGTTGACTATTTAGCTCAGAGAACATTTCAATTTGTTGGACTCTCCGATTGAGTATTCTCCTTATACTTTCCATAGACGGAGGCTGTTGGTGAAGGGTCTTAGCATTGAGGAGTGGGCCCATATTTTTGCTAAAGCGAAGACTGATGATATTGCTTGGTGCCCATCCTTTTGGAAGGTGAAGAGTTTCGTAGCTAATACCCTTGGGTACGACAGGGTCGTCCTTCCGGGTTTGAAGGACTCCTCTTTCTATTTTGCTCGGAGGGTAATACAACAATTCGGTCAACAGCATGACACTTTCGTGTTAGGGGGAAGATCTCGAGACATTTCTTTCATGGACTCAGAGTTCTCTACGAGCTTGGCTCGTGCTTGGGGGCAAGGCATCACTATGGATCATTGGACCAATCTTCATCATGATGGAGGGAGCATCTATTTGTCAGACAAATATTTGGATTGGTTTCTGAAAGAACTCCATCCCAGTGTTGAGGGCATTGATGAGATCCGCCGCTCTCTGTTGGGGGACTAATTCGAGCCTAGCTTGAATTTGAGGAAGAAGGAAGCTAAGGAGGATCCTTCTAATGTCAGAGTAGATGCCACTCAAGATTTTCTAGATAGTGACTTTTACGAGAAGAGAGCGAACGGACTTCCCGGTAAATTTCAAGCTCTAGATAGGCCTTATGTGTTTGCGAGACTGACTCCCTCGATGTTCAGTAGACTTGATGTTCCTCCCGGTTTTGAGATACCTTTGGACAAGAGGAAGAGGAATGATAAGGCGGATCGTGGTCAAGCCCCTACTAAGTCAAGGAAGAAATAGATCCTTAGGAGTATCTAGAGATTGCCATAGATAGACCAATGTTTAGATTTTTAGTATTTTATTTTTCTTTTGCAAGTTGGTATTCATGTTAGAAATTTTCTTATTGCTTTCTTGAAATGCATTCAATTAATAAGAAGACAAGATTTTGATTTTATTTATTGAATAGACCGGACCAAAAGGATGCCTACGTTCTCCTTTTACATCAATTAAATAAGGAGCTCAGGTCATCGTAGTTCTTGTTTAAGAAAGAGAAAAATGCGTCTGCTGACTGACATGTCTCATACGAGACATAGGTGTCTCGTACGAGGTTGTCCCCTATTATTTTTTTATGCACACCCTGATTTTTTACTAGACCGCCCTTTCAGGTTTTCAATCTAGCGGGCTTCTTTTCTAGTGCTCTCTGCTCTAATTTTTGCCTAGGCCGCCCTTGCGGGTTTTCAACCTAGCGAGCTTTCCTCTTTTCTTTTTGAAATAGGGGACGGACTTAGGAGTAGTACTTCTTTATCTTGTCCATGTTAACGGGCTTCGACAGTTGATCTCCGTCAAGGTCTGCGAGTTGTAACGCTCCTCCAGAGAATACTTTCTTGACTATGTAAGGGCCTATCCATCTTGGTCCCCACTTTCCCATTGGATTGAATGGTCCAGGACGATGTTCACATAGGACAAGGTCCCCTTCTTTGATGTTTCTGGACTTGACTTTCTTATTAAATGCTGGGCCATTCTTCGTTGATATGCTTGGATATGCTCGGCGGCTCGAAGTCGTCGTTCATCTAGCAGGGCTATTTGTTCATAACGGCTGTCTAACCATGCGACTTCATTCACTTGGTTTTCTAGGAGAACCCTTAGTGATGGTACTTCTAATTCTATTGGTAGCACTGCTTCCATCCCATAGGCTAGGACGTATAGAATTTCATCGGTGGCGGTACGGATCGAAGTACGGTAGCCCCAGAGTGCAAAAGGTAGCTTGTCGGGCCAGTCTCTGCCAGTCTTAGCCATTTTCCTGATGATGGTCTCTATGGTCTTGTTAGCAGCTTCGACTGCCCCATTGGTATGTGGTCGGTATGGTGACGATTTATGTCTCTATCTTGTACTCTGCAAGTAATTGGTCACATTATTTTTCAAAGTGTGTGCCATTGTCAGATATCATCTCATGAGGTACCCCATATTGGCATATTATGTTGGTCTTAATGAACTCAACCACCTTTTTGGCATTCAAGACTTTGTAGGATTGAGCCTCGATCCACTTAGTGAAGTAATCAACAGCGACTAACACGAATGAGTGTCCATTATGACCTGTCAGTGAAACTTTGCCAATGACGTCTATTCCCCATGTAGAAAATGTCCAAGGAGATGTCATGGGGTATAACGCGGACGGTGGTGTGTGTTGTAAGTTGGCATGTATCTGGCACTTATGGCATTTCTTAACCATGTCGGTGCAGTCGGCTTCCATTGTAGCCCAATAGTACCATAGTAGGATGATTTTCTTTGCTAGCATATTGCCATTCATGTGGGTTCCACAGACTCCTTGATGGACTTGGTCCATGATTTCTATGGCTTCGTGCTCGTCGGCATAGAGTAGACACTGCTCGTGGTATTTCTTGTAGAGGCGATCACCTAAGATAACGAATTGGGCGGGAAACCATTTGAGGGCTATCTTTGCTTTAGGTGATGCGTCTGATGGGAATGTTCCGTCTAGGAGGAAATGCCATACATCATTATACTGAGGTTTATCGTCCAAGGTATTTACGGAAACAGAGTCACACTCTTCTTTGCAGTCGTGAAGGTCTATGATTGAGTAATAAGCGGGAGTTGTTCGTCTTGCGACTTTAAAGGTTTTAACCTCAATCAATTCGGGAATCTCCACAAGTGATGCTAGCATGGCTAGTGAGTCTGCCAAGCGGTTCTTATCTCTAGGAAGATAGTAGAAAGTGACCTCTTTGAACTATTTGACCAAGTCTTGGAGATGGTCGTTATATTTCTGGAGTGTAGGATCTTGTACCTTCCACTTCTTGAGTGACTGATAGATTATAAGTTGTGAATCTCCGTACACTTCTAGTTCGGTCACATTTTTTACTAAGGCTGCTTCAAGCCCCGCTATGCAAGCTTCGTACTCGGCAATATTGTTAGTGGCCTCAAAGTCAAGGCGGATTGCGAGTGGAGTGTAGAAATCTAAGGGATCTACTAGTAACATGCCAATGCCATATCCCCGTTTATTAGCAGCACCATCGAAAAATAATTGCCACTTATTTTCTGCTATTGCCATGATGTCCTCATCAGGGAATCGCGGGTCTGGCGGATTGCGAGTGGAGTGTAGAAATCTGAGGGATCTACTAGTAACATGCAAATGCCATATCCCCGTTTATTGGCAGAGCCATCGAAAAATATTTTCCACTTATTTTCTGCTATTGCCATGATGTCCTCATCAGGGAATCGCGGGTCTTACCCTTCGCTTCATCACATGGAAATTCGGCTAAATGATCCACGAAGACTCTTCCTCTCACGGATTTTTGTGTGATGTAAGTGATATCGTACCCTGCGAGCATAAAGTACCACTTAGCTATCCTAGAGGAGACATGCGACTTCTCGAAAATGTACTTCATTGGGTCCATTCGGGCAATCAGTTGTACAGGAAACGCTTCCATGTACGGCTTTAGTCTCTCAGCTACCCATACCAGTGCAGCACACGACTTTTCTAATGCAGAGTAATTCAATTCAGCCCCTTGGAAGCGACGGCTGACAAAGTACACAGCATTTTCTTTCTTCGAATCGGGTTGCTCTTGTGCTAGCATAGCCCCTAGTACAGTATCATTGACTATGAGGTACAAGGTCAACGGTTTCTCTTTATGCAGTGGGGCCAATACTGGCGGATTTCTAAGTACTCCATGACCTTTTCAAAGGCTTCTTGGCACTCTTCGGTCCATGCTAGGGATGCATTCTTCTTAAGGAGCTTAAAATTGGGCTCGCACATCATCGTGAGTTGATTAATGTACTGAAGGCGACCCATAAATCCCTTGACTTATTTTTGCGTCTTAGGTGGAGGCATATCAATGATGGCTTTGATCTTAGCGGGATCCGCTTCTATACCACGCTCGGTGACCATGTACCTAAGAACTTTTCCTTTGACTACCCCAAATGTGCACTTGGCCGGATTAAGTCTCATCTTGTAGTGTCTCAACCTTTCAAAGAACTTTCTAAGGTCGACGAAGTGCTGCCCATTGGAGCCTTTGGAGTGTATGATCATGTCATCAATGTACACCTCCATCTCTTTATGTATCATGTCATGGAACAGCGCAGTTATAGCTCTCTGGTAGGTGGCTCCAGCATTTTTAAGTCTGAATGGCATGACCGTATAATAGAACGTCCCCCAAGGTGTGGTGAACGCTGTTTTGTGTTAGTCCTCCTCGGCCATGAGGATCTGGTTGTAACCGGCGAATCCGTCTACGAATGAACGAACTTCATATTTTGCGGTATTGTCAACGAGCATGTCTATGTTTGGAAGAGGAAAATCATCTTTCGGAGATGCTCTGTTGAGATCACGGAAATCAATACAGACGCAGACCTTTCCATTTGCCTTGGAAACTTGTACAGTATTAGCCAACCAGGTTGGATACTCTATCACATTGATGAACCCAACACTCAGGAGTTTCTCTATCTCTTGTTTGACTTGTACTGACCACTCTGGCTTAATTCTGCGGAGTTTCTACTTGACTGGTTTTTGAATCGGGAAGCAGCGGTATCTTGTGCTCAATAATCGAGTTGGCTAGCCCTGACATATCTTTATAGGACCAAGCGAACACATCCACGAATTCTCGGAGAAGCGCTATGAGGGCTTGTCGGTCTTCCCCCTTGAAGAAACTGCCAATCTTGGTCTCTTTCGGATCATCGTCCGTCCCCAGATTAACTATTTGCATTTCTTCGGCATCAATAGGACCATTTCCGCCATGACGACCTACTTGCTTATGTAGATACCCCGGGGAACCACGGCTTTAGGCTAGAGCGGTGAATTATCCTAGGATGTCTAACTTGTTTTTAGAGTCGCCACCTATGTTTTGAGGAACATAAGAAAAACCTATAGATTGTAGCCTAAGTTTGATTACGAAAACAGAGATTCTTTGTTTTGAGGTTCGGGGGTTAGATTACGAGATGGGAAGTACCGAAACACCCATCTCGCCCCACTAAAGTTGGTCTTGCTTGATCAAAATCTACATGAATGAAAATGTTCTTCTTCTTCTTCTTTAAGTCATGAAAAGGGGGGATTTAAAATAGGATTTGGAATGTAGGAGATGACTCCTTAACCAACCTCAATGAGATGAGGTGATCATTAGAGTCATGTCCCAAAATAATTTGGGTGATTGCACATTTGATTAAAGTAAAAAGAGAGAGGAGATGAAGTAGAAAAGGAATGAAAAGATGGACTTTTACCTACAATTTGAAGACCTTCAAATATTTCTTGATGAAATCCTTGGAGAACCTTTAGAAAGTGATTTTGGTATAGTTTTTGTAAGTTCAATTTTCGGTCTAAGTCTTCGATCCTTGAAAATGGAGGTAAAGAGAGGTTTTTATAGGTGAAAGAGGGGTGTTCTTGGTGCCAAAACTCAGTCACCAAGAAATCCTTCCCGGGCAAAATCTTGTAAATTGAGCAAGGGAGGGAATCCTGGCCAGAAATCTGTAACTGACGCCCAGAGGCGCGCGCTTCCTGCTTTGGGGGCGGGAGGCGCGCGCGCCTGGCTCCTCCTGTCGGAGGCGCGCGACTCAGAGAAGGCAATTTTGACAGAATGGACTAGAAAGTCAGCCCTGTCATTCAGTTTAGTCCCTGGACTTAACGAAGTCAGTCAGGAACTTAACGAAAGTGACATAAACTAACGAGAAACACTTAAAATGGGGAGAAACACAAAATCAAATGTGCAATCGGGGTGAGCGGTCCAAGGCGGGTTGTCTACAGCTTATTAATTTCTTTTAAGATTTGTTCATTTTCTTGATCTATCTCGTCATATGACTCATTATTATCTAATTCGTTAAAGTTATTAGTTAATTCATCATTTAGGACGCTGGCAATCTCAGGATACTCAGAAATATCTATGTTTTCATTAAGAAAGTAGGGGAATACACGTTCCGTGATGGCATCCAAGTCCTCTTGGGTGAGCTCATCGGTAGCGGTATCTGACTATAAGGTAAGAGTTACAAATTTCCTTTCTCTATGGGGATGGGGAGTACATCATAATTCTTTGATCAGGAAGTCTTCACTTGCTATGGGTCCCCCAGTTGTATACCAATTCTGGATAGGCTTGTCACTCTTCTCGATGAGCATGGTGTAGTCTTGGTTCAGAGCGTCCCCCTTGTCTATTGCATTGATCTGAGTGTCCTCTAGCTTGCAAAGGTTGAGAAATTGGCGCAGTAGGTCTTCTCCTAACACAAAGTGCCACTCACTGAATGCTTCGGCCTTGGTACCCCCTAATTCTCGAGGTAGCCATGAGAATTGCATCGGTTCTGTTTCAAGTGAGTACGGATCACAGTCACTGAAGATTTCAAAGCCCGGTTGGCGCTTCCCCTTATGGTCGATCCATGGTTCAGGGAACATAAAGTATGGAAAGTTTTCGCCTTCGCGTGTGAAGTTATCATTGTTCTTACTTAGTGTTTGATTCCAAGACAACATGTAGTAGAAAGAAACTTCTTTATTAAAATTTGGAGTACTCTCGCCCCCATTTGGAACTAGGCAAGTAGTCTCCTCTTCTTCACTAGCTATCTCTATTACATTGATCCCTCCTCCAGTAGTTGGGAGAGGGTTTGTCACTACATTAGGAACCCCTAGCTTCTTAGAGTCTATGAGATCTTGAATCACATCTTTAAGGTGGTTGCAAGTATTGGTGTCGTGGCCGGTGGCTTTGTGGAACTTGCAGAAGAGATGATGAGCATGATTGAGAGGAAATTCTTTGGGAATAGTAGGCTTCCTTGGTGTGATCTTGCTGGCTTCTATAAGGGTGTCGAACATTTGACTTTGGCTGACACCTTCTAGCTTGCTATAGGTCCTCTCCTTGCTTTAGCTTTGGATTCAACTTCCATCTTGTAACATTCCCTTTGAGCTAGTAGACATGCTTAGAGCGTGTTGACCTTCTTTTCATAGTATTCCTCTTGCATGAGTAAGCCATTTGAAAGTGCATTGACCTCCTCTTCTCAGGCTAGCAACTGATTTTGGAGAAATTTGATTTCTCTGTCGAAGAATTCCTTTTGTGTTCGCAGTCGGGTCATGAATTCTTCTTCTATCGCTCTCTTGAAGCGGGCGTACAGGACCGTAGCGTATACTTCAGAGAGTTGACCCACTTCCCCCTCTAGTCGAGCTTTGAGGTCGTTGAGTTCTTGAGTAAACTTGGCGCTTGACATTGTGTTGGGAGTGTGGAGCTACTTTGCTGATCGGACGGACCTAGAGTGCAGAAACTGATGGGGTTGACCAACACGGCAGACTCACAGAAAAGGAGAGATGTCTCGTACGAGACAATGGATGTCTCGTACGAGACATCTAACCTAACAGTCAGATTTGCAGATTTTAATCCTATTGGTCGGATGGAATTTAATCCATTTTGAGAGGTTACTACTCTAGTTAATCCTGGAACAGTGGATTCTGTCACCCTAGAATATGAGCCCCTTGTTTTTCACCTGTATTGCACTCTCCCAAACGGAAAATTCGGGCAAGGGTCCCATATTCTCATCGGAATCCACCATTCAATTAACCAAACCTAAGTGATTCCATAGTTGTTTTGTACTTTGTTAAACAACGCATTAATGCAGTCAAACCTTGTGAATTTTAAGGAACAACCGAAAGGGACATGTTGAACGGCGCGGTCGAAACTAAGCCAAAATGGCATCCACAATCCCGCACAGAATAATGAAAGTATGAAAACACAAACTCGGATTTCCGTAGAGAGGTTCTCCATTCTTTCAAAATCCTTTGTTCAACATTTTACCGAAGGGACATTCGTCATATTTACAAGGGAGGATTATAGATTGTAAGGATGCGTTATCTTGGGAAAAGATTAAAACAACCCTAAGAATCAAACCGACCGGTCTCGAGGAGTATCTTATTAACTAGTATGTATGCATGAGGTTGATGCAAGGCTTACGGCTAAGGCTCCCCATGAACACAGTCTAGGAGCGTGTCACGGAGTGGGTACACCATCTTTGGAGAGACCGGCAAGGGCCATTCGTTAGAATGGGGGTGCTGACCGACATCCGTCCTCCGATTGGGACCCGGGTTTATAGGGTATGTAGTGCAATTATTCTACATGTGTGCGCGTGTGTGTGAGAGTCAAGATCTAGGTGACAAAGAAAAAATAGAGAGTTTTTTTTTTGAAAATAAAACAAAAACATGCAATGGCCGGGCCAAGTGGCTGCCTACGTTTCCCTCTTGTGGAGGAACTCAGGCCGTCATAGTTCACACATAAAGCAAACGCAAGTAAAGCAAGGAATAAAACAATTAGCAAGTACTCCTGGAAAACAAAGGTTAGCTTTACGATACATGGGGAGTTTCTTCATCGTTAGGAAGGTCCTAAGACTCAAAAACAGAGGGGAGAGCGGATCTGAAACCTTGTGTACGTGTTTGAACTGAACAAAAATTCTTTTTCAAACCAGGGAGTCAGACCAGCCGGACAGAGGTGAGATGTCTCGTACGAGACAAATGATCCCTCGTACGAGGCATCTCAGTATGGGAACAAATTACAGTGCAGAATGCAGAATTTTGAAACAACGATGATTTCTTTCGAGGCAAGTCTAACCCACTTACTGTGATTCTCCCCAGCGGAGTCGCCACTGTTTGCGCGCGTGTTTCTTCGAGGCGGTTTTCGTCCTTCGATTTACCTTTTTGATTGTTTTGAGAGTCGCTACCATATTGTTGTCGGAACACAGACTGAGATATCTGAATTCGGGGGTTAAGTTATGAATTGGGAAGGTCAAGGAGCACCCAATTCACCCAATCTAGGATTGGTCTTGCTAAGAAATCATCATCATTGTTTCAAAATCATGCAAAATGTACGCAAAAGGAAAACGAACAAATAAATAATTGCTTATTTATTTGGAATGTTGGATCATGTGCTTCGAGACCATCTCTATGGATTGGAGAGGCTCTAGGCTGATTCTTTAATGGAATCACACTACTTCAAAGACAAAGAAGGAGATGAGAAGGTAGAAAACAAAGAGTTTTACCTAAGCGTTCTTCAAGAATCCTAAAGGCCTTGAATCTCCAATAAACTTAGCTTGAATGGTGTTGTGGAGGCTTGGATTTCGTGGGTAAGGAAGAGGGACTGATTATGAGGACCTCTTTGATCAGATTTGGAGTGGTTTTTGGGTGAATGAGGATTCTAGCCTTGTTTTGGTTCAAGAAGCTCTATATTTATAGGGGTTCTGGACCTAGAGTTTTGGCCAAGAAGGTAAGTTGTGATGGGAATCCAAGACTTGATTCCCACAGAGGTATTTTTGGACTGTAGGATCGTCCATTAGGCTTTCCCGGATTGCTTAAGTATTTGCCAAGAAAAGGGGTCAAGATCAATAAGGAAACTGACCAAAACCCGATTGTCAAGGGGGGATACCTCGTACGAGACATCAATGTCTCGTACGAGACATCCATGTGCTGGAATCACATTTTTGCCCTCTGCAGCAGTTTTACTGTTCATTTTGGCCCCTAACTAACAGAGTCAGTCAGAAACTTAATGAAACATGTCAAACTTAACGAGTTTCGACCTAAATCAAAGGCGAGACACAAAAGTAGTGTGATTATGGATGAATGTTAAAAATGGGGTGTCTAGACATTCCTAACTAAACGATTACTAAAAAATAGTTAGAAAATAATTATTGATTCTATCAATAATAATTAATGTGTAAACAAAATGGAAAAATAAAAATTACCCCATCATTTAACCTCACTCAATCTCTCTCTTCATTTTTACACTCAGTTTATTCAACCAACACTATTATTTACCCTACTCATTCTCTCTCTTCATTTTCTACCATACATATACTCTCTCAGTCACATAACTATGTGCCCAAATTTTCTTTTTCGGCATTTCATTGATAAGTCACACTTTATTAAAATGGCAAAGAATCGTTATTATTTCTCACTCATTCTCCTCATAATTTACTTTTATAATCACAACACCAATAAACCTATATTTTCTAACCCACTTTCTCTCTCATACTTCGCTTTTTACAGTCACAACAACTATTCACTATTATTCATCTTTTAATTCACGTGCACAACTCATTATGTGTACATATTTATGGGACGGATGGAGTATTATTTTGCCTAATATTGTGCCGACTCTTCAAATCTTACTTGTGATAGGACGGAAAGAGTATGTGTACTTTCATAAGATCAAGTCCCTTAGATCAATCAAAATAATAATAATAATAATTATTATTATAATAATAATAATTATCATAATAATAATAATAATTGTTATTATAACTTCCTCCTATCCCAATTAGATACTAGTAGTATATAGTTCCTAATTGGCATAGGACGGAGGGAGTATATATTATCAAATCTATATACTTCCTCTGTCTCTGATCAATTGGCACGAGTTTTTTTTTTTTTTTCGTCCCATTTAAACGGGCATAACTAAAAATAGTAAAAAAAAAAATTAAAAAAATTTACTATTCCTCCCACTCATTATCTCTCATACTTACTTTTATACTCACAACACTTACATTTTCTCTGTCTCATACTCACTATTCATGCTCACAACAATAACACTTTCCTTAATTCTTGTGTTAATTTTTTTTTTGTTCCCATTGGCATAGGACGGAGGGAGTATATATTATCAAATCTATATATATTAAAAGTTGATGCGGAGGTATACGGATTCGCCATGTGGACAGTTTAGGCTAAAGAATGCTTTTGGTGAAGCCATGTCATCACTATTCTTATTCATGGGCGGATCTTATGTGTAAATAGGGGGTACACGTGCACCCGGTCAACCCAAATATTTTAACTAATTTTTTTTTTTTTACTAAGTGCACCCCCTAAAAAAAATTAATTAGAGTGGTAATTTAACTAGAAGGGATGTGAACTTAGTAAAAGGAAAAGTTAACAAGTTATTTAGTGTAAATTGTGTACTTGTTTTCTTTTATGAGACAATTGTTTTGAACTTATATACTTAATTATGTACTTGAATATAATTACGTTTTAAAAAATTTTGGTATGGAGTTATTTAGTGTAAATTGTGCACCCGGTGGTTGAAAATCCTAGATCCGCCACTGTTCTTATTGATAAGTGACTCTTGATATTTTTATTATTAGCTAATAGTATTAGTTAATAATAATTGTTATTATATAAGTTAACTATTACTATGAATAGTATTAGTAAACTATAATAGTTATTGTTAAGTTAACTATTACTATGAATAGTATTAGTTAACTATAATAGTTATTGTACAAGTTAGCTATTACTATGAATAGTATTAGTTAACTATAATAGTTACTATATAAGTTAACTATTACTATGAATAATATTAGTTAACTATAATAGTTATATAAGTTACTTGTTACTATGAATAGTAGTATTTAACGTTAATAGTTACTATTTAAGTTAACTATTACTATTAATAGTATTAGGTAACTATAATAGTTACTATATAGGTTAAATTTTACTATTGATAATAATAGTTAATTACAATAGTTACTATATATATTAACTTTTATAATTAACAGTATTAGTTAATTATAATAGTTATTATATAAGTTAATATTTTTTTAAAGAAATTAACTATTACTATTAATAATATTAGTAAATCATAATAGTTACTTTCTTCATTCCAAATTGAATGTCCTGTTTATACTAAAATGAATGATTTTTTGAAATTTTACATTCAAATAATTTTGTACCTAAGATTTTTTTTTCATATATCATTATATGCATTCATTTAAGTGCAACGGTTACTAAAATATGAAGAGTCTCAAAAATTTTAATATATTAAAAATAATTATGATAAAGTGACTTTAACTTCTCCGATATAAGAAATGAAAAGTCATAATTTGAAATGTAAAGTCATAATTTTTTTTTTTGATTTGTTACTTAAAACAAATGAAAAGTCTTCAAACAATTTATTTTGTTTAACTAATAAATTAAAAAGTTTATGTTGATGCAACTCTAATCCTGTAAACAAAGGAAAAGTCACAAAAAATATTAATCTTGATTTTAAATCCAAAGTTAGAAAATAATTTACTCTTTAATTTATCCCCCAAAATAAAAGAAAATTACAATGTAATTGATTATTTACATGTCATTTTTTTTTGTTGTATTTTTTAGATACTTAAAAATTATTTTTCTTTAATCATAATAAAAATATACTCCATTTGACTAATAAAATAAATGACAAATTGTACACAAATTTCCGTGCGTAGCACGGGTTTTTTCCTAGTGTTTATAAAGTGGATGATAAATGTATTTCCGCATCTTTAGCTCTAAATTTATTTAGATGTACTTTTGTTTATTTTTCAGTATCTTGTGGCAAACAGAAGTATATACAACCGCGTTTCATTTTTAGTGCTACTTTTGTTAATACTCCCTCCGTTCAAAAATGATCTTCGCGTTTAACTATTCAAACTTTTTAAGGATATGAACACTTGCTTCACTAGACATGCTTTGTTTAAGCCTAAAATGTAGAAATGTAATGAACTTTTTGGGACAACGAGAAATGACAAATGAGAAAATCATTTTGGGACGGAGGGAGTATTTAACAAAATTACCCATGCATATTTATACTTCTAAATGATAATTACAATAATAGATTACTCTGTCAGTAAAATGAGAAAAATAATGACGCAATAGTAAAATTGTAGTAATATTAAATTAATGGATTATTTTGTAGTAAAATATTTTTATACCATTAACAAGATGTATAAGTATGTATATATTCCATCCATCACGTAATAACTTGAATCATTTTAGTCCGACACAGTAAAAGAGATAGTAATAGTCTTATTTTACTTTTAATACTCACAACACCTAATTCACTATCAATACAATATTTACTTTTCCTTAATTTTCATGCATTCAATTTTGGTAACTAAAAGTATGAGACGGAGGGACTATAAGAGAAAGTGTTATGAGTATAGGAAGTGTGTAAGAGAATGAAAAGTGATGTAAGTAAAAAAACAGTCTTTAATTATTTTTAATAAAGTCTTATTGCATTAAATGAAAAAGAATAAATAATCTATATTGAAATTACTTATGTTCCTTACTGAATTTTACGTAAAAAAAGGTTGTTAATGAAAATGCTCTGTTTTGATCAGTGTTATGAACTACAAGAACGGATGTCGTACTTTGAGATGACAATGACGCGTGTCTTAATCCAGCCCGTCAAGAATCCGATCTTCACTAAAAGGGCGGCCTGGTCCCACAACCTAACCACCTGTTCTTTCCCTGAGTTTCACAATTCGAAATGTCAATGTCCAAGCTTGTAGGAAAGGTTTTCCCGAGGATCAAAGCCATGAAGGCGAAACCACCGCCGGTGAACAAACAGACCGTCGAGAAAGTTGAAAAGGAAGTGTTCTAAAGGATAATGCTATACACCGGACTAGCAGGTGTAGTTTCTGATGCTTCGATAAAAGCAAAGAACGCCATCAATGGCGTTCTGGATAAATGGGAGAATAACGGGTCACCACCGCCGGAGGATTATCGCCCGTCGTTGAGCAACGTTGAAGATATTATACCCGCCTATGGTAGAATTCTTGTGATTCTTCCCAACTCCAGTACTAATTCCACCGTGGGAGTTACAACAGAAGCGACACCTTCTTCATCAACAAAAATGGGGATAGTCAAGATCGTGAGTCCGCCCTCCACCGCCGGCAAGAAACCTTCATCGCCCATTAACAATGGTGAAAGCCTCCGTCCAATTAAACGTTGGGCGCCATTGTCCCTAACAGATTTTGGTTTCTTGTCCAAAAAACAACAATCGCCGGTCTCTGCTACCCCCAACGAGGTATCATTCCGTCCACCCCCTGGATATGTCGTCCTCCATTTGATGAAAGAGTGGTACCCCACGGTGAACAAGATCTGAACACCGTTTATCAGATTACTAACCCAATTGCCCCCGTTGACGCCTCCCCCACCGGCAACACTCACTCAACCACCACCACCATTACTCCCTCTCCATCCGCCACCGAGAACCGCTCCATCCCCACCACCATTACTCCTCCAGCCTCCGCCAATGCCCACCTTATATTTTCAACAAATATATTAACGTAATTGACATTTATGTTGAATTTTTGTTGTGAATTTTGCATAAATTTGATTTAATTTTGTTCATGTTGTTTGTGTTTTGTGGTGGTGGTGGTGAAAAATAGTGTCATCAGCAACATATGTATCCAATAACTTGGTTAAAAACTTAACAAAATTAGTCGCATGAGGTAACATGGTTAAATTTCGTTAGGTTTTAGCAAATTTATTGACCGAGTGAGCATATTTTGAAAAATGTGAAAGTTTATTGAGAATATTTTGAAGAAATATAGTTCATTGAGAATATTTTGAAAATGACTAAAGTTTAGTGACGAAAAAATAGTCTTTGACTAAAAAAAATAATAATTAGGAACATCCTATATAGTATATACGCATAACTATAAGAAAATTAGGCTCTTTTAGCACTATGGGCCCTGGCGAGCGCCCACCCACGCTGCCCACCCCCTTGGGCCGGCCTTGGAGGAGGGGGACTCTGTTGTTAGTGATTTCTTACATTTTTTTTAGTTTTGTTTTAGAGTCAAAGTCTGGAAAAAGTATATTGGGAATTTTTTATAGTATGTTCTATAGGGAGCAGTGTTCTAAAAGACGCCCGTCTAGGTCGCCTAAGCGCAAAGCGTTCATGAAACGCCTAGGTTCCGTCTAGGATATTATAGTTATTTCTGAATTCTCGGCCCCACCTAGGCGCTAGGCGCCCCTGCGGCGCCTAGCAACCGCCTATCGTTTTTTAGAACCTTGATAGGGACTACAGTTCAATACAATGCAGTTTCTTTTAATTCATTTCATTTGATTTACTATTCTCATTTCATTCTAGTTTATTTTGTAATTATGTAATAGTTTATTACTCCTTCCGTTTCATTTATATCGGTCACATTTGACTTTTTAGGTCAACACAACACACGTGAACTTTGACCAATGTTAATGTCAATCTAATCATCCTAATGAAAGTTTAAAAATTGTTATTGATAAATCACAAAAAAATTCATCAACAACAATTTTTAAAATTTAATTAGGGTGATTAGATTAACATTAAGTATTGGTCAAAGTTCACGTGCGTTGACCCAAAAAGTCAATCGTAGCCAATATAAATGGGACGGAGAGTTTATATATGTATACTCCATCCGTCCCAAAATGATCTTTCCATTTGTCATTTATCATTGTCTCAAAAAAAAATTCTCACTTTTATAATTTGGGCTTAAAAGTGCATTAACAAGACATGGCTAATGAAGCAAGTGTTCATACTTAGCGCATGTGTTTTCGCTATTTCTTAATTTGTAATCCATGCAGAATATGCATAAAGCTCCAAGTGAAATCGATCTGAACCTCTCCAGTAATACTTCCATAATCATAAACATTTTGCACATCTGATTCGATCGTTAGAGTCCCCATCTTCCGTGATTACATCATTTACTCTTGTGCTTGATTTTCTATAGCTTTATAAAAAAAGCGCTCTCTCTATTTTTTTTTTTTTTTTTTTTTTTTTTTTTTAACCAAAAAGTCATGTGGGCCATGAATATTTGTGTTCAATGTCTTGAAGATATGCTCTTTTTTTGTTTTATAAATTCAGTCACAATTTTTAAGTGGCTGCTGGCTTTAATAAGTTACTAGTGAGTAACCCGTCGAAATTCGACGGGAATAATAAGGTTAATTAATTAAGAAAAACTGATGCAAGACATTTTTATAATGAGAGAGAGAGAGAGAAAGAGAGAGAAAGAGTCTTAAAACTATAGTTCAGCAATTAAAGAGCATAAATCTGGTAATTAGGTGTATAAAAAGTCGCAAATATGTTGGACAACTCTACATTATTATTTTTTATTTTTATTTTTTACTTTTAATTTGATTAACATGAGACGGAGTGAGTATTTAAGGGATGCTATGTGAGTAACATATAGGACTTTATTGTATTAGGATTTAGGAAGGTTAGACGAAGTCAATCATACATGGTAGAGAAGAAGTAATATGAAAGACTCAATTTTATTATGAACAATAGGTTACATATTTATAGGGTTTACAAGAACATTCTAGATCTAATCTATCTTGGGTTACAAGTTTTGAATCTCCTAATGATATACAATATCTCTAACTATGGTAACAAGATAAATACAAAATATTTACTTGATTCCTAATAATTAGTTCACTTAAATGAACATATAAATCATTAAGATAGAAATATTGATACACCTTCATTTGGCATTTTCAGACTAAAAGGCTTATCTAGAAGTTCACATTTTCAGCGGATAAAATATATAAAGGGGATCCATGAACCAAATAAAACCAATGACTACCAAATAATAGAAAGTAACAGAAAATAACAAAGTACTAAATGAAATCACAAAGTACCAAATAAAACCAAAGACTGCCAAATAAAATATTGGACCATCCCCCCTCTCTAACCACAATAATGTCAATCAGGGAAAAAACACCAAAGATTGTTAGGAGTATTAAAACAATACATCCCGCTAATGTGAAAACCGTAGAAATAAATGTCTGAAATACGATGTTAATCTCTCCTTCTTGCCTCCTTATCTAATTTCTATTTATTGATTTATTTTATCATCTTCGTAGCAGATAGTTGTTCATCCTGGCTATTAAAAGCATTATCATACGTACGCTTCATAGGAGTGATCTGCTCACATGATGTTGAACAATTATCTCCAATGAATTCCACTGCATCATCCTATATTAAAAAAGTTTATATCATGTAACAGAATGGAAAGGAAAAAGAAAAATTCTGAAAAATTAAGTAGGGATGCTTGATAACTTACCTCATCTTTACTCACCAAGTCAGACACAATTTTTTCTTCTGAAACCAGCTTAAAAGCCACCTCCTACAGCTTAAAAAATAATAATAATCAATATATAGCATATAAATCTATTAATACATTACGTAGTGTGGTTATACTTACATTAGAATTGGTGAGTGACAAAAACTTAATAATCAAGTTGGCATCTCATATCACTTTTCTCACAGTGAAAGTACATTTTTCATCAACGGTATCCTTTGTTCTTTGTTCAATCTCCACTTGGAATAGACATTTTTTAACTGAACATTTTGCAAAACATTCCAAGTAATTGATCCGACTGACCATCCTATAGGAACAATATTTTACATTATAAAATAAAACATTACATATACTCTTTGGAATCTTTGGAAAAATAGTAAAATAAAATACCTACCTCTAAGACTTCTGCAAGAACTTCGGCAGCAGACATATTAAGCAAATTAGATGCACAGTCATCAAAGAGCATAAAGTAAGACTCAGGTCCATTATTATCATTTGCGTCAATGACAAGAATCCTAATATTGAACCTAGAAGAAAAGGAGATTATCAATCAAATCAGTAATGGCTATGAAATCACTTTATATGTATAAATGAATTTAGTGTATTAAAAAATTTGTAACGACCAATACCTAGGAATGATGTTGTCGTAGGGGGTACTACATCGTGGACATTTATTTGAGCTCTAGTCAATTCCTTTATTGCACTACATATTGCTGCAAGCTTCGTAGTAATACTTAGCATACGAGTCAACATCAATTATGGTAACGAATGAAATATAGACGCCAACCTATAAAAATGAATATATAGTTCAAGAGCATAGACATACTATTAATGAATACAACTTTCTTCACATTTCATATTTGCCTCTCTACATTTTAGCAAATCAGCCATAGTCTTGACATCTCAAATATTGAACCACTCATCACTATTGATGATCTTGCTATCATCAATGATAGTAGTTACAATGTGACTATTGGATGAAAATACATTGTCACGCCCGTTAAATAAATAGTGAAAATAATATGAAAATTAACTAAAAAAATAAAATAAAATTGTGTATTGTTGTACAAAGTCTCATTAGATTTAAAGGTACCGACTTGTTAAGGAAATCTTTTACTACAAAACAGATGGATTTATAACAATTTTTGTTGCCTGCTTCATTGTACAAACATGACTCTTTCATGTATAATATAACAATTGTTAATGTTACCAACATGTACAAAATAATTTTCAATAGAATATATAGATAGTAATTTATTTAACAACTTAAAAAGATTACCTTGTGTAGATACCCCGGGGGGAGAACCACGGCTTTAGGCTCGAGCGCGTGATGTTACCCTAGGATGTCTAACTTGTTTTAGAGTCGCCACCTATGTTTTGAGGAACATAAGAAAAACCTATTGATTATAGCCTAAGTTTGATTACGAAAACAGAGATTCTTTGTTTTGAGGTTCGGGGGTTAGATTACGAGATGGGAAGTACCGAAACACCCATCTCGCCCAACTTAAGTTGGTCTTGCTTGATCAAAATCTACATGAATGAAAATGTTCTTCTTCTTCTTCTTTAAGTCATAAAAAGGGGGGTTTAAAATATGATTTGGAATGTAGGAGATAACCCCTTAACCAACCTCAATGAGATGAGGTGATCATTAGAGTCATGTCCCAAAATGATTTGGGTGATTGCACATTTGATTAAAGTAAAAGAGAGAGAGGAGATGAAATAGAAAAGAAAGGAAAAGATGGACTTTTACCTACAATTTGAAGAACTTCAAATGTTGCTTGATGAGATCCTTGGAGAACCTTTAGAAAGTGATTTTTTGTATAGTTTTTGTAAGTTCAATCTTTTGTCTCAGTTTTCGATCCTTGAAAATGGAGGTAAAGAGAGGTTTTTATAGGTGAAAGAGGGGTGTTTTTGGTGCCAAAACTCAGTCACCAAGAAATCCTTCCCGGGCAAAATCCTGTAAATTGAGCAAGGGAGAGAATCCTGGCCAAAAATCTGTAACTGACGCCCAGAGGCGCGCGCTTCCTGCTTTGGGGGCGGGAGGCGCGCGCGCCTGGCTCCTCCTGTCGGAGGAGCGCGACTCAGAGAAGGCAATTTTGACAGAATGGACCAGAAAGTCAGCCCTGTCATTCAGTTTAGCCCCTAGACTTAACGAAGTCAGTCAGGAACTTAATGGAAGTGACAGAAACTAACGAGAAACATTTAAAAATATGAAGAAACACAAGATCAAATGTGCAATCGGGGTGAGTGGTCCAAGGCGGGGTGTCTACAGAGCCCCTCGGCGACGTGGATTGCAAAGCAAAACGCGTCGACGAAAGTTAAAAACAACCGCCGAGGACATCACCAAGAAAAGGCAAAGACTCGATGAAAGCAGGAATTTGAAATTGCGAGAGATAGTGGTGCGCTCCCTGTGCGAGCGGATTTTGTTGATAGAGAGGGTGGCATGATCCGTTAGGCGAACCTGCCGGCTGAATGCTTTGAATGAGGTCGTTAGTGAACCTTTTGATGAATCTGTTAGTGAATCCCTTGAATGAATCCGTTGGTGAACCCTTGTTGATGAATCCGTTAGTGAATCCGCTTGATGAATCCGTTAGTGAATCCTTTGGATGAGCCCGTTGGTGAACCCTTGTTGACGAATCCGTTAGTGAGTCCGTTTGATGAATCCGTTAGTGAATCCCTTGGATGAGTCCGTTGGTGAACCCTTGTTGACGAATCCGTTAGTGAATCCGTTTGATGAATCCGTTAGTGAATCCCTTGGATGAGTCCGTTGGTGAACCCTTGTTGACGAATCCGTTAGTGAATTCTCTTGATGAATCCGTTAGTGAATCCCTTGGATGAGTCCGTTGGTGAACCCTTGTTGATGAATCCGTTAGTGAATCCATTTGATGAATCCGTTAGTGAATCCCTTGGATGAGTCCGTTGGTGAACCCTTGTTGACGAATCCGTTAGTGAATTCGCTTGATGAATCCGTTAGTGAATCCCTTGGATGAGTCCGTTGGTGAACCCTTGTTGACGAATCCGTTAGTGAATCCGTTTGATGAATCCGTTAGTGAATCCCTTGGATGAGTCCGTTGGTGAACCCTTGTTGACGAATCCGTTAGTGAATCCGTTTGATGAATCCGTTAGTGAATCCCTTGGATGAGTCTGTTGGTGAACCCTTCTTGACGAATCCGTTAGTGAATCCGCTTGATGAATCCGTTAGTGAATCCCTTGTTGACAAATCCGTTAGTGAATTCGCTTGATGAAATATTGCTTTGAAGTCTCGTGCCACTTGGAGTCCCACTTGACTTTTTGAATTGTGGGGTGCGGGCACAGTTGACCGCTACCAGAAAAAATATTCCTGCTGGGGGATGAAATGTTGAGATTGACTCTTGAGGGGGGTGTGGCACCCGTGACAGAACTTAGGGAGTTCGGAATCCGTGGGAGGACGGCCTACTTTTGAGTGGGAGTTTTTATCCTACTTTCAATTTTTGACATGCCTTAAGGGCGGACCGGAAGAAGGTGTGCCCAACTGGGTGTCCGAGGACATGGTTTGTGCCTTGGTTTAGGCCGGAGATCTCAGACAAGGTCCTTTTCTAAGGTGATCTAGAACTGAGAGGCGCGCGCCTTCCTCTGTGGGATTGTGACGCCCGCGTATTTGAGACCGCTGTCGGGTGGCGCGCGCGTCCGGGAGGCGAAATTCCGGGCTTGACATTTGCTGGCCAAAAGAAGCCCCAACAGCTATAATATCATCTTCGGTTCGACCACTTTATTCTCACAGCTCTTTTCTGCCATTTTTGAACATCATATTATTGCTTAACTTTGCTTGTGATCCACATTTTCCATGGCTTCCAATTCTTTTGCCCTTGATGCCAAGGTTGTTAGTGAGTATGAAAAGGACTTGGGCACTTTTGTGTATTCTTTCAAGACCCATCCCAAGAAGGCCTTCATTAAAGACTTCGGGTTCCGAATTCTTTTCACCTTGCGGACGTTGAAGCCGGATTGGGATTTGTTGAGAGCTGCCGCGGCTTTCTGGGATTGCGACAGCCATACCTTCAACCTTTCGGCTAATGAAATGGTGCCGACTGTTGACGATTTCGGGGCCATACTTGGCATGCCTTTGGCCGGTCAGATTGCCGTCCCTAAATATCACCGTGGTTCCATCGACTCTTGGGTTGAGTTACTGAATCTCCCTGTTGAGGACGTGAGGAAGATGTTGCACGGTACCGTGATTGATATAACTGAGTTGCCGATGTTATTCAGATTACACTCGGAGGACCCGGTGGTTCAATCTTTCAAAAGGAATGCCATGGCCGTTTGTCTCTTCAGCGAAGTACTGTTTGTTACACCCTTCGGGACTGCGGACGTGCAGTTGGCTGAGATTATTTTGCAAGCTAAGGAGCAGCAATTTAGTGTAATCCCTCTTATTGTAGGGGAGACGTTGCACGGCCTTGATGAGTTACATAGGACGGGCAAGATGTGTCGGGGAAGCCCTTTGCTCTTGACCATATGGCTCCGAGAACACTTCAAGATTTATTCTCCGGATGGTGACTTGTCTCCTTTTGCTGTTCATAGGAGGAAGTTGTTGATCCGGAATTTATCTGAAGATGACTGGAAGAAATTCTTTGCCTCTCGGGTGACCGTTGATATTGAGTGGTGTCTTTCTTCTTGGGGTCTTCGTCCTTTTGTGGAGTGGACTCTTGGTTTTCAGCACGTGGTTGTACCTGGTTTGAGAGATTCTTCATTTTACCAGCCAGAGCGGGTTCTGCGACAGTTCGGTCGCCAACAGACAATTCCTTTTCCGAGGGGCGGAATGCTTCGTCCAGATGCTTACATGGGTCCTGACTTCTTGAGTGAGCTTCAGTCGGCTTGGGGAGATGACCGAAACCGTTGGGCTTTTGCTCCTCTACATCGGGGGAGTGTCTTCCTTCCCGAGAGCTACTTGGATTATTTATTTGGCACCCTTTACCGTGGCATCACTTGGGTTGATGTGCTTCGTGCCGAGTTGTTGGGAAAGGGTTTTGAGCCTAGCAGCACTTTGAGATATAGGGAGGCTGCTGCTGATTCGAGTAACATTCTCGCTGACCCTTTCGGTACTCCTTTGGATGACTTTTATGCTAGGAGACGTGTTGCAACACAGAAGGTTTCGGTGCGTATTAGTGCTCCTTCGTTACCCAAGAAGAAAAGGATTGAGAGACGATCGGGTGGTCCTTTGAAAGCTAAGAGAAAATTGGATTTTTCTTAGTACCCTAAGAGATTGCAATTAGACCACTTTGTTTTAGGATTTAGTATTTTGATGTCTTTTGTTGCTCAATAAATCCGTTGTAATGGTTTGAATAGTTCATTGAATGAATAAAAATTGCATTTTGTTATTTGAAGTGAATTGGGTATTTTTGATATGTTTTAGACCGCACCCGAAGGTTGCCTACGTTCCTCCAATTGGGAGGCTCAGGTCTTCGTAGTTCAAACAAACAAAGACCATTTTTTTTTTGTGTGCACCCTGTTTTTTGCCTAGACCGCCCTTTCGGGTTTTCAATCTAGCGGGCTTCTTTTTTGCACGTGCTCTAATTTTTGCCTAGGCCGCCCTTGCGGGTTTTCAACCTAGTGAGGGATTTTTTTTTTTTTTTTTTTTTATGGTCTTTGTTTATTAAGCGTAGAACCTCTTGAGCTTGTCGAGGTTGACCTCCTTTGGCAGCTGGTCACCATCTAAATCCACGAGCCGGACTGCACCACCGCTTAGTATCTTTTTGACCACGTACGGACCGATCCATCGGGGTCCCCATTTCCCCAGGGGATTCATGGCATTAGGAGGATGTTGTCTTAAAGCCAAATCTCCTACATTGATGTTTCGAGGCTTCACCTTTTTGTTGAAAGCTCTTGCCATCCTTTGCTGATACGCCCTTGTGCGTTCGAGTGCTCTTAACCTTTTCTCGTCGAGCAAGGCTAGTTGTTCATATCGACTTTGCATCCAGTCGACCTCGTTGACTTGATTCTCGAGAAGGACCCGTAGATGGGACTTCAAGTTCGATAGGGAGTACGGCTTCAGAACCATAGACTAATGCATAAGGAGTTTCTCCTGTTGCGGACCGTATTGATGTGCGGTAGCCCCACAATGCTAATGGTAGCTTCTCGGGCCAATCCCTTCCCGTTGAGGCCATTTTCTTGACGATGGTCTCGATGGTTTTATTTTCTGCTTCGACCGCGCCATTTGCTTGGGGACGGTAAGGAGATGACTTATGCTTGGTGATCTTGTATTCTACCAAAAGTGCGTCCATTTCTTTCTCAAAGTGAGAGCCGTTGTCGGAAATGATTTCATGAGGCACGCCGTATCGGCACATGATATTAATCTTTACAAATTCGGCCACTTTCTTGGCGTTGAGGGTTCGATAAGCTTGTGCTTCGACCCACTTTGTGAAGTAGTCGACTGCCACTAGGACGAATGACTGCCCATTGCTTCCAGCAGGATGAACTTTACCGATGATGTCTATCCCCCAACAAGAGAAAGGCCAAGGTGTGACCATGTTGTAAAGTTGTGAGGGTGGAGCATGTTGCAGATTAGCGTGGAATTGGCACTTGGCACACCTTTTGACTTTCTCGATACAGTCTCGTTCCATAGTGCTCCAATAGTAACCAATGCGAAGTATCTTCTTGACTAGCATAAACCCATTCATGTGGGGTCCACATTCTCCTTCGTGCACTTCACACATTATCTCTTGAGCTTCGGCCTCATTGGCGCATAAGAGATTGATCCCGTCGTGGTGCCTTTTATAGACTCAGTCCCCAATTAGTACGTACCGAGAGGCTATCCTTTGCAGAGCTGCTTGAGACTTCTTATTGCTATTCTCGGGATAAGTGCCTTCTTTGAGGAAGTTCATGATATCAGAATACCACGGAGAGTTTGTTTGCATCTCGTTAATCTCGATACTCATGCAATATGCCGGACTGTTCCTTCGAGCAATTTTGAAGGGCTTCACCATTTTCCCTTTGGGCATTTCGACTAATGAAGCTATAGTGGCCAGTGCATCGGCGAAGCGATTCTTATCCCTTGGTAGGTAGTTGAAAGTGATCTCTTGGAATTGTTCAACCAGTTCTTCAAGGTGCTGACCATAGTGTTGGAGAGTCGGGTCTTGGGTTCGCCATTTACCCGATTGCTGATTGATAAGGAGTAAAGAGTCGCCGAATACTTCTAGTTCTGTGATGTTTCTGTCGAGAGCTGCTTCGAGCCCCGCTATACATGCTTCGTACTCAGCAATGTTGTTGGTAGCTTCGAATTCCAGGCGGATGGCAATGGGAGTGTAGATGTCTTTTGGATCGACAAGCAATACCCCTATGGCAAAACCGTGTTTATTGGCGGCGCCATCGAAAAAAAGTTGCCACTTAATTTCCTCGGTTGCAGTACAAATTAAATGCTCGTCGGGGAACTGTACATCTTCCCCCTTCACTTCGTCACACAGGAATTCGGCAAGCTGGTCACTGAACACTTTCCCACTGACGGATTTTAGTGTGACGTAAGTGATATCATAGCCGGCGAGCATGAAGTACCATTTGGCTATTCTTGTTGACATGAAAGGCTTCTCGAAGATGTAGCGGAGCGGGTCCACCTTTGCTACTAGCTTGATCGGAAAAGCTTCCATATAGTGTTTGAGCTTTTGAGTGACCCAAACCAATGCTGCGCATGACTTCTCTAAGACAGAGTAATTCTTTTCGCCTCCTTGGAATCGGCGACTGACAAAATAAATGGCGTTCTCCTTTGTGGACTCTCGTTGCTCTTGTGCTAACATAGCCCCTAGGGCTTCATCATTGACAGTGAGATAGAGCAACAGAGGTTTCTCCTTGTGCGGGGGAACTAGAACAGGAGGGCACGTCAAGTAATGCTTCACTTGGTCGAAGGCTTCTTGGCACGCATCGGTCCATTCTAGAGCCACATTCTTCTTGAGTAGCTTGAAGATTGGCTCGCACATGGAAGTGAGTTGGTGCACAAACCGACTGATGTATTGTAGTCTGCCCATGAAACCTTTAATCTCTTTCTGCGTCTTTGGAGGAGGCATGTCAATGATTGCCTTGATTTTGGAGGGGTCTACTTCAATTCCCCTTTCAGTGACCATATAACCAAGAACTTTGCCTCGGATAACCCCGAACGTGCACTTTGCAGGGTTGAGCCTCATCTTGTGTTGACGAAGCCTTTCGAAGAACTTGCGGAGATTGATTAAATGTTGACCATCGGTCCCTTTGGAGTGAATGATCATGTCGTCCACATAGACCTCGATTTCTTTGTGAATCATATCGTGGAACAAGTCTGTCACGGCTCTTTGGTAGGAAGCCCCAGCGTTTCTTAACCCAAATGGCATGACTGTGTAGCAAAAGGTACCCCACGGTGTTGTGAAGGCTGTCTTATGTTGATCTTCTTAGGCCATGAGAATCTGATTGTACCCAGCGAACCCATCCACGAATGAGCGAACCTCATAGGCAGCAGTGGAGTCGACCAGCATGTCGATATTAGGGAGTGGAAAATCATCCTTTGGGGAAGCTTTGTTTAAATCCCGGAAGTCTACACAAACTCGAACCTTGCCGTTTGCCTTCCTGACTGTCACAATGTTGGCTAACCATGTCGGATACTCGATAACCTTGATGAAACCCATACTGAGGAGCTTCTCAATCTCTTCTTTGACCTGCAGAGACCATTCTGGCTTGATCTTTCTGAGCTTCTGCTTTACTGGCCTGGCATCTTCTCTGATCGGAATCCTGTGCTCTGCTACCTTTCTATCCAAACCCGGCATGTCTTTGTATGACCATGCGAACACATCCACGACCTCCTGTAGTAGTGCAGTCAATTTGTCTCTATCGTCCCCCTTGAAGAAGCTTCCAATCTTAGTTTCTTTTGGCTCTTCTTCGGTACCCAGATTAACAACATGCAATTCTTCGTCAGCCTTTGGACCATTCTCACCACGACTACGGACTTGTTGAGCAAGTTCATTTAAGTATGTTATGTTTCGTGGTCTATTTCATCATAATTTGAATCGTTATTAACTTGTTCATTAAGTTCATTATTAGTTAATTCATCATTTATGATGTTTGCAATCTCAGGGTACTCAGAAATATCAAATTTTTCATTAGCAAAGAAAGGAAACACACGCTCGGCTATGGCCTCCAAATCCCCTTGGGTGAGGGTATTAGAGACACTCTCGGACTCGAAAGTAAGTGTGAGCTGCTCTTCCTTTGTTGCTGTGCGGGGTATGCAACCCATTTCTTGGACTAAGAATTCCTCGGATACCACGGGCCCTTTCGTTGAATACCAATTGTTGATCGGCTCGGAGCTTGGCAGGATCTCACTGAGAGTCTCGTTTATGATGACAGTGTCATGGATGGCGTTAACTTGGCATTCATTCATCATGGAAAGCTCTTCGAACATGGAGGCTAAATCTGTCAGTTCCTCCCCCACGGTGATTTTTGTCTCGGATTCTATAGTCATCTTCCTTCCCCACCATTCACGGGGCGACATGGGAGTTGGTTCCCTTTCGGATTTCTGGATCTCACAATCGGAGAAGATTTCGAGGCCGGGCTTTTTGACACCCTTATTGTTAACCCATGGCTCGGGAAAGATCATGTATGGAACGTCTTCCCCTTGGCGGACAAAATAACCATTCAACGTCTTGCGGTAAGGCCTTAGATTAGGGACTTCGTAACGACGGCCTTCTTTACGAGCTCGGGCCTTTTCGTTCTTGATTGTTTGCTCTTGTTTCAAGTCTTCCTTGGAAGGCTCGTACCCCAAACCGAATGTGTTCTTGACAAATGGGACTTACACGGGATGTAGGATTCCTTGTTGATATCTCCCTAAGCCTAAACCAGGGAAGTAGTCCATATTCCTCATCATGCGGAGGACTTTGTGATTGCTGGGGGTCCATGATTCGTTTCCCCCTTCTTTGTCAATGGCGTTGATTGAGACGCCGGAGAGAGTGGAGTTTGGTAAACCATGCTGAACTTGGTGTCACCTTTTCTGTGGATAGTGACGTTTTCAGCCATGACGGTCACTATTTCATCACCATTTCGGATCTTGACACATTGGTGGAGAGTTGATGGTACGGAATTAGCACTATGAATCCATGGTCGTCCCAAAAGTAAGTTGAACGAGGCCGGGATATCAAGCACTTGGAATGGAACGGACATGACCATGCTTCCAAACTCGATGTCTATTTCGATCATACCCATGACTGTACGGGCGATGCTGTCATAACCTCGGATTACTTGAGTTGAAGGCTTCAAATCGGAATCCTTAAGCCCCAGTATGCCCATGATTCTACCAGGCATGAGATTGAGTGCGGAACCACCGTCCACTAAGACTCTTGAGATGGGCCTCCCCCTTGCTCGTACCTTGAGGTAAATAGCTTCGTTGTGGTCGAAACCAAATGGTGGAAGGTCCATATCGGCAAAGGTGATGACGTTGCCAAAATGAATGTGACCAATCATTGCCGTGAGGTCTTCGGGAGTAGTATCGGGAGAAACTGATGTATCATCGAGATTGCGGATGACAAGATCTCGGTGTTTCTTTGAGGATGCAATGAGGTCCCAAATAGAGGTGTTGGCTTGAGTTTTCTTGAGTTGGACAAGTAGAGGATCTTCGGGAGTGTTGCGAGCTTGCGGCCTTTGAGAAGAGGAGCTCGGTGCGGAAGTGGAAGGGTTGCTTGCTATGACTCGACCGGATTGAGTTAGCATGTTGACGTTCCCATCTTGCTTCTTTTTCCTATTCTCTAGTACTTCCCTCATTACCTCATCGTAAGTCACTACATAACAAGAATTGTCAAGTTTATTCATAACATTGGGCCCCCCATTCACAATTGGGATTGAATGGGTGGTCCCCTCGAGTTCTCCTATCTCTATTACATTGACATGCTCATCATTAGTCACTACAAATTCTTTCTTATCTATGAGATCTTGAATGACATTGCAGAGAACGAAGCAATCCTCGGTGGTGTGGCCACTATATTGGTGGTAGCCACAATATTTGTGGTGAGCATGATTGGGGTGGATCGTCTTGGGTTGGTACCCTTGCACGGGTGTAACTTGACCCTTTGCCTTGAGGACCTCGAACACTTCGGTTTGAGTCATGCCTTGGAGAGGCGTGTAGACACGGTCACTTCGGGACTTCTTCCCTTGAGGTGGAGGAACCTTTTTGTAATTCCCCTTGTCAATAGTGACGGTGTTGACCGAGGCCTCTTTTGTGGGGTTGGAAGCGGCCTTGTAGCGGTAAGTAGGAGTGGCCTTCTTAATCTCCTTGAGCAAGTCATCCATGCGTACCCCCGCCTCGTACATTTGGGAGAAGTCGGAGTAGCAAGCCCCACTTAGGTGGGTGCGGAGATCAATCTTGAGACACTTGAGAAAGATGTCCATTTGCTCTTTTGTGTTTGGCCTCTCAACAATTTCAGAGAGTTTATCATTCCATCTCCTTGTGAAGTCGATGAAGGACTCATTGTCTCATTGAGTAGTGTTCTCTAGCTCTTTCCTTGTGGGCCGGTGAGTGGTGTTGCCTTGGTATTGGTTCTTGAAGGCAAGCATGGCGGAGTCCCAATCAAGACGGACATTGAGCGGGAGAGTAGCATACCAATCTTTTGCCGCCCCCTCGAGAGTGAGAGGGAAGCATTGAGCCATCACCTTGGGAGAGACCTTCTTCGGAACCATTGCCCAAATATAAGTCTCAATGTGAGCCATAGGACAAGAGTTGCCCTTGAATTTGCTTATGTCGGGCATCTTGAACTTATCGGGAAGAGCGGCCATAGTACTCATGAGGATGGATGATTGATAAAGGCTTGTGTCGGAGCCTTTCCCCATGTTGAGCCCATTGAATTTTTGGTCGATGTAGGCCATGATAGAGTCCACCATTTTGGGCTCATTGTTCTCGGAACTTGGTTCCCCCATTTTCTTGGTGCGGGTGTTGACATACGGACTTTTGAACAAACCCTCGGTCCACTCGGATTCATCATCATTGTTCTTGTTCTTCCCCTTGGCAAGGTTAGTGAGCTTTTCTTTCATTAGCTCCATCTCGTCCTCGTGGGCCTCCCTTTGGCTGTCGAGGTGGGATTGCCAAATGTCGTCTTTGCTTTGTGCCTCCTTGTTAAGGGTGGAGACTTGCTCTTGGAGGAGTTGGACCATAGTTGAGAGCTGTTCGAGAGACATGGTGTTGCTGCTGCCGGTCATGGTTGATGTTGGAGCTGTTGGAGTGATCTCTTCACGGACTAACCGATTTGCTGAATACCGGTAGACTCTGTAAGTACCAATTGAACCTATATTGCAGAAGAGGCCCTTGTCAGTCTTGAGTAACACTTGCGGTCCATGAAGAGGCTTAGAACACACAGTTGGGCACACGACTCGAACCACATAAGAAAAGACTCTTTTTTTTTTTTTTTTTTTATAAGTCGGAGGGAATGAATCCCTTTTGGGGTTTCTAAGAAAATTATGGAATCGTCACACTAGTATATAGACCATCTCGCGGTCCCATATACTCATCGGATTCCATCGCGCTTGTGAATCCTACATGTATCGGGATTAAACTAAATTAATGTAGTAAAGCATACATGCGGGGACGGATTTTTATTTTCGTCCAAAATAACCACTTTTGGGGACGGATTTTTATTGCGTCCGTTTCAACAAATTGGCATGTATGATTTGAAGACATTAGTTTAGGGAAATCTCGGTACATGGAAACCGACTTGAGTCACGGAGTGTTAGACCCTAACTAGAATTGTGTGGTTTGTGCTCGGCTTGAATATGAGGCTCAAAGGTCACCCCCGGCATGTAGTCTTGAACTACGCCACGGGCTGAGGTTTACCGCTTCGAAAGAGCCAAGGTCTGGTGGAGCTTGAAACTTTCTAGGACGGGCCTCGACGGGTTTGGGGTTGGACTTGTGCGACTCGATAGTGAGCAGTTCATAGGAATATGTGCATGTAGTGTGAGGTCTAACAAGTGACAAAAAAAATTTTATTATTTTTTTTTTGAAAAGAAAGAAAACAAACACATAAGCACATAAATTACAACTCCCGAATCACCCGTGTGACCGGTAAATAAAACACAAAATTAAAACAGTCCGAGGGTTCAATTCTGTTCTGATTCAGGCAACTGTGCCCACACCCCACTGTTCTGCTCAGTCACTGAAACATGTTTCTGTTTTGGAAACCAACCCAGAAGCGCGCGCCTCTGAATGTTGATGTGGGACGCGCGCGCATTGAGAAATGCTTATGGGAGGCGCGCGCTTCTGGTCACACCTGTCAGAATGTCAGACTTTGGACTCAGGGGATTGCCCTGGTCCTATGTTCATATTGTAACCCCTGCAGAAGTGATTAGTGCAGAATAGCAGAAGAAGAAGATGAAGAACATGAAGAAGTGGGCGATTCTGGTTCTTGATGCGGGATGCGCGCGCCTTAGGATTAAAAGGCCAGACGCGCGCGCCTCCCCCATCAGGAATCAGAATGCCCAGAAAAGATGTAGATTTCGATCAGAATGCAAGTTTAACCCTCAAAAGTCCCCAGCGGAGTCGCCACTGTAGATACCCCGGGTGGAGAACCACGGCTTTAGGCTCGAGCGCTTGATGTTACCCTAGGATGTCTAACTTGTTTTAGAGTCGCCACCTATGTTTTGAGGAACATAAGAAAAACCTATTGATTATAGCCTAAGTTTGATTACGAAAACAGAGATTCTTTGTTTTGAGGTTCGGGGGTTAGATTACGAGATGGGAAGTACCGAAACACCCATCTCGCCCAACTTAAGTTGGTCTTGCTTGATCAAAATCTACATGAATGAAAATGTTCTTCTTCTTCTTCTTCTTTAAGTCATAAAAAGGGGGGTTTAAAATATGATTTGGAATGTAGGAGATAACCCCTTAACCAACCTCAATAAGATGAGGTGATCATTAGAGTCATGTCCCAAAATGATTTAGGTGATTGCACATTTGATTAAAGTAAAAGAGAGAGAGGAGATGAAATAGAAAAGAAAGGAAAAGATGGACTTTTACCTACAATTTGAAGAACTTCAAATGTTGCTTGATGAGATCCTTGGAGAACCTTTAGAAAGTGATTTTTTGTATAGTTTTTGTAAGTTCAATCTTTTGTCTCAGTTTTCGATCCTTGAAAATGGAGGTAAAGAGAGGTTTTTATAGGTGAAAGAGGGGTGTTTTTGGTGCCAAAACTCAGTCACCAAGAAATCCTTCCCGGGCAAAATCCTGTAAATTGAGCAAGGGAGAGAATCCTGGCCAAAAATCTGTAACTGGCGCCCAGAGGCGCGCGCTTCCTGCTTTGGGGGCGGGAGGCGCGAGCGCCTGGCTCCTCCTGTCGGAGGCGCGCGACTCAGAGAAGGCAATTTTGACAGAATGGACCAGAAAGTCAGCCCTGTCATTCAGTTTAGCCCCTAGACATAACGAAGTCAGTCAGGAACTTAACGGAAGTGACAGAAACTAACGAGAAACATATAAAAATAGGGAGAAACACAAGATCAAATGTGCAATCGGGGTGAGCGGTCCAAGGCGGGGTGTCTACAACTTGATATCTCAACAACATTACGAACTCCAAAATTAGTATGACTGGTTCTTCTGAATCTTCATCTCTATTTTGAATAAACTTTTTCAGTTCATCTCCCTAGGACTCCCATAAAATAGCACACAATTTCATTCCCCTGTCAAATATTAGAAGGCGATACATAAATATACTGAAATAGTTATAATGTATGTGAATTCATTACTGAAGTAAATGTTGTTTAATATAACATATCCATTATATGCCAATTTGACATCCAACTTCCTTGCCTTGGCTGCAGCTACATACTCAAAATCATTTAAAGTTAATGCAACCTCACCGATTACATCTACAATAAAAACAAAAATATCATGTTAGTGAATACATTAATTGTTTAATGAAGACATGAAAACCATCCTTCTATTTCCAATTTTGAATCTAAATTTCATCTTCTACGCCTATATTGCCAAAGGAATCACCATCCTCACCTAATTAAATTCAAAAAATGCAGATTGAGATCAGATATGGCGATTGGTATCGGCAAGGTCGGAACGGGTATGGCAGACGAAGGATTAGAGGGTGGAGATGGCGGATTTGATTGTAGAAAGAGAGGAATCGACGCCCTTAACACAGGATAGCTGAGAGAGGAGGTAGATGGCAAGAGGGGACTTCAGAACATAGTTGATTCTCTAGGAAACGGATGCCATCTTGTAGCTTCTTGGCACGGGAAACGGCAAAACTAGATGAAAGGGCGGCGGCAGAGAAGCGGGTGGAGTCGAAGTCAGAGGAGAGGAATGCGGAGAAAATTTAGTTGTAGGCGAAGGAATTGAGTGGGGTTAATGATGAGGAAGGCGAAGTGACTTTGGACGGACTTAGCAAAGAAGATGATGGGTGGCAGTGGCAGTGGCAGTGGCGGTGGCAGTGGCGATTGTTTTGTCTTTGAAAGTGGACAGGCGTTGTAGTGGGTCGGAGGAGGGCGGCATTGGGGATCTCTGAATTTTTGCTGGTGATGCCATTTTCTTTTTGTTTGAGGGGGATGAACATGGGGGTGGGGGAGGAAACTGGGGAAGAGGGGTTTACCATTTTTTATTTTAATTTTCTTTTTCTTTTTTCTTTTTTCTTTTTTCTTTTTTCTTTTTCCTTTTTTTTTGTTTGTTTGTTTGGTTGAGCTAATTTATTAAAAAACAAAAAATACTAGTAATGCTTTATTTCCTATTTAATAAATTAAAATATTTTTGTCAAAAATATTCTATTTTATTAATTTAGATATTGTTAATATGACAAATAATAAGGATTGAATAAAAAACATTATATTATGTGGGTGAAGAAAAAATAAATATATTGTCTTAATTTTTTTTTATTTTCTATTATAAATTATAAAATGTTGCATATTTATTGGATGAGTTTTTTTTGGTAAATGTAAAATTTGATTTATTTTGCTTATAAATAAAATTCTTAATTAATTTTATTTTTTATTAATATTTTGAAAATAACTTTAAAAACCCTTTTATTTACTATTTTAATAATTAATTTGATTTTCAGCCCTATTAAGTTTGGAATATTCATTAAGCCCCTTAAAAGAAGCATGAACAATTCAAACAACCCAATTCAGTTAGTCACATGCCAAGCACATGCAAAGCACATGCTTTTAACTGAGTTTTTAACGAATTCCGTCAAAAATACCTTAACTGGAGAGTATTTTTCACATCAAGGTCTGATCTGGAAGAAAAAAAACATCAGGGTTCATTTGGGAGGGTGGTATATCACTTTAGGGTCTAAATTGTCATTAACCCTTTTTGAAAAGATTGACTTTACAATTTGAACTCTTTCATCCTTGCATAGCCAATCAAAGAATTCCACGTGGCTTTCCACTTCATAAAGCCATGTGAAATTTTGTGGAAGCTTAAAATGTTTCTACAATAGATAGATTTTTTAAACAGTGTCTCCAAGGATGTTGTGAAGTGGAAACGCTCCAACCGCATGAGACTAATGATCATGAATATTGTTATCTCGAAGACTATTTTAAACAGTGTCTCCAAGGATGTTGATGCTAAAACATTCCTTGATATCCTTGAGGAACGTTTGGCATCTACCTCTTCTCATGGGACAAAGAGAAGAGGAAAGGAAATTGCGGTTGCAAGTAATAAGAAGTCTAAATGATCATCTAATGGTCATAAGGAAAATAAATGCTTCTTTTGTAAGGACCTTACACACATGAAGTACGACTGCCCTAAGTATCACGCTTGGCGTGCTAAAAAAGGTATGTCATTTGGTCTTGTTTGTACTGAGGTTAATTTAGTTTCAATTCCTACATATACATGGTGGTTGGATTCTGGTGCAACAACTCACATAAGTATGTCTATGTAGGGTTGTCTGAATTACCGAAAACCCAGTGAAGATGAAAGATTCATCTATATGGGAGCTGGGAATCCGGTTAAAGTAATAGGCATAAGGACCTTTTGGTTATTGTTAAGTACTGGTTATTATTTTGTATTAAATAATACTTTTATTGTACCGTTATATAGAAGGAATTTGAAATCTATCACAATTATTGAACAAGAAAGGTTATTATTGTTTATTTGGAAATAATAAATGTGATCTCTATTTTAATTCTAAGGTTGTTGGTACAAGTACTCTGTCAAGCAATGATAATCTTTATTTGCTTGACACTATTCAAACAATAAGTGAGTCCCATAATAATGAAACCAAAGTAGAAAGCGAAAGTTATCAAGTGAAAATTCTTATACCTTATGACATAAGCGTTTGGGTCATATCTCCAAGAGGAGAATTGACAAGCTTGTGTCAAAAGGAATCTTAAACAAGCTTGATATTCCAGAAAAAGACTTTTGCATTGAATGCCTTAAAGGAAAATTTACAAACACTAAAAGAAAAGGTATCCTCGAGAGCACCAAGTGTCCTAGAACTAATACATACGGATATTTGTGGTCCATTCACTACCCTTCATGGAATGGTCAACAATAGTTTATTACGTTCATAGACGACTACTCTCATTATGGGTACATTTATTTACCTCATGAAAAGTATCAATCTTTGGATTTTTTCAAGTCTTATAAGGCCGAAGTTGAGAATCAACTAGGAAAGACTATTAAGAACGTTAGATCCGATCATGGTGGTGAATACTACGGTCAGAATGACGGTTCGGGGGAATAACATCCGGGTCTTTTTGCTCGCTATCTTGAAGAGTGTGGGATTGTCCCTCACTACACTATACCGGGTACGCCTAGCATGAATGGGGTATATGAGAGACGTAACAGAACCCTTAAGGATATGGTAAGGAGTATGATTTCTAGTACTTCTTTACCACACTCATTATGGGGCGATGCTTTAAAAACCGCAACTTATATTCTCAATAGAGCTCCCTTTAAGGCTACTAATAATAAAACCCCTTATGAATTATGGATGAATAAGAAACCGTCCTTAAATCATCTTCATGTATGGGGTTGTCCAGCAGAAGCTAGGCCTTATAAGCCTAATGAGGGAAAACTGGACGCTAAGACTGTTAGTAGCTATTTTGTAGGGTATGCCAAGAGATCTAGGGGCTATAGATTTTACAACCCGAAAACTAGAACCTTTTTTTGAAATGGAAAATGCTAGGTTCTTTGAGGATGTTGAATTTAGAGGGGAAATTACGAATAGTTTTGAATTTGAAGAGGAAGAGGCATCCATTTCTATAACTCTTCCCATAGTAGTTCCCATTGTAAATCATGGTTTTATACCTAAAATTCACGAGGAACATACAATTCAAAATAATGAATCCCCTATAAATATTGAACAACATGAAAATGTTGATCATGAGGATGAAATTCAACAACCTCAAAATCAGGAAGAACCGGTGCCCTTAAGGAGATCCAATAGAGTAAGAATGAGTGCAATTTCGGATGATTATGAGGGTATCTTGAAGAGAATGAATGACACTTAGGTTTAGTGGGATATGAGCCACTCACCTTCCATAAAGCTATTAATAGTCCTAATTCTCATAAGTGGATCAATGCCATAAATGAAGGGTTAAAACCTATGAAAGACAACGACGTTTGGGATCTTGTCCCATTACCTAAATATGTGAAACCTATTAGGTGTAAATGGATTTTTAAAACCAAAAGAGATTCACAAGGTAATCTGGAAATATATAAGGCTCGTCTTGTTACTAAAGATTTTACTCAAAAAGAAGGCATTGATTACAAATAAACATTTTCTCCGGTATCTTCTAAAAACTCTTTTAGGATCATTATGGCACTAGTAGCACATTATGATCTTGAGCTTCATCAAATGGATGTAAAGATAGCTTTTCTCAATGGAGATATTGAGGAAACTATCTATATGAAGAAACCAGAAATGGTGACTGATTTGGATCAAACTAATCAATTAGTTTGTAAACTTAAGAAATCTATTTATGGCCTCAAGCAAGCTTCTTGTCAATGGTACTTAAAATTTAATCAAGTTATTCTTTCATTTGGCTTTGAAACGAATCTTGGTGAAGATTGTGTATACCATAAGTTCAGTGGGAGTAAATTTATATTTTGGTCTTATATGTGGATAATATTTTACTTGCTAGTAATGATATAAACCTTATTAAGGAAACTACGAAATTTCTTTCAAACAAATTTGAAATGAAAGATCTTGGTGAGGCAGTTTTTGTATTAGGAATCCAAATATACCGTGATCGCTCACGACGTATTTTAGGATTATCACAAAAAGGTTATATAGAAAAGGTATTACAAAGGTTTAGTATACAAAACTGTAAACCACATGACACCCCTGTTTCTAAAGGAGACAAGTTTAGTCTCAAACAGTGTCCTAAAAATAATTTTGAATCCAAGTATATGGAAAATATCTCTTATGCATCAGCAGTAGGAAGCTTATTGTATGCGTAAGTCTATACTCGTCCAGACCTTGCATTTATTGTTGGGATGTTTGGTAGATACCAAAGCAATCCGGAAAGAGAACATTGGGTTGCAGCCAAAAGAGTGATAAGATACCTACAAAACACCAAGAACTACATGCCTATATTTTAAATCAGATCATTTTGAGATCATTAGGTATTCCGATTTTGGTTAAGCTATATGGATGCGTAAGTTTGTTGAGGGACTGTGTATTTTCAACAGTGTCAAAAGACCACTTAAGATATATTGTGACAATCGGGCAGCAGTCTTGTACTCCAACAATAACAAGAGTTTATCAAAGTCTAAGCATATAGACATTAAGTTTCTTGTTGTAAAGGAAAGAGTACAAAATGAACAAATAGAAATATAACTTATAGAAACAAACTCCATGTTAGCGGATCCGTTTACTAAGGCGTTATCATCTTTAGTGTTTCACGAGCATCATCTTTAGTGTTTCACGAGCATGACTGCTCATATGGGTGTAACAACTTTTGATAACATTTAATATAGTGGGAGTTTGTGTTGTGCTTTCATTAGTTGTTCTATTATTTTAAAGTTTTGATCTCATTTGGTTAAGTTGGACTAGTTGGAAGAATATATATATATTCATTAAGTTCCATGCTACACATCTACACTTTTGATCTATGTCATTTAGTTGGATTTGTATACGTGATTATTGTAGGTTTAGTTGCGAATCAATTACAACGACTGCCCCTGTAGTCCTTATACTTGTATGACTAATGGACGAGATTGTTATGGATGACAACAAGGTACGCACATAAGGGTTGTCATTTGTGTTATACTTATGATTCAAGGAAAGACATAGTTATGCAACCCAAGTGGGAGATTGTTAGAACATGGATTGCATAACAAGTCATTAATATTTCCATACATGAAATCATGCTTATAATGTTAATACAAAGTGTAGTGGATTAAAATAATGTGTAGAATTCTTGGATGTAATATCACCTAATTTTGATGGGTAAAGTGGTAATTTCACATCACTTAAGATTGAAAGAGTGTAGTCCCTAAATGAAGTGCCTATTAGTTTCATATATAAAGGGTTCTACAACAGCCCTAGAAACGGCAACATTCATAATTTCTCTACTTCATAATCTTCATTTTGCTAGAAGTAATTGAGAGCAAAGGCACAATCTGATGTAGGACGGGATATTAATTATTTTCTTATCTTTTATTATTTTATTTGTATTTTCGTCATTAATTTTAGTAGGTTAATTTTAGAAGATTCTAGGATAGATTTTGAGTCAATTTACCAGTTTTTAAGTCCTATTAGGTTACTATATTGGTTAGGAGTAATTCTAGAAGGTTTAGGATTTTTTTTCATGTTTTATGGGCACTATAAAATAAGCCTAAAGTTGTATTCCGAAAATTAAACTTTATTCAATAAAATTTTGATTGCTTTGCAATTGTTAAGAGTTTTTCTCGTATTTTCTTGTGGACTCCAGATTTATTGTGTTTGAGGGTTCATCGCTTGTGAACTCTTGTGTTTAGTGCGCTAATCACGAATACTATTGCTTCCGTGCTAAAAGATTAAAAACATTAACTTTTCAACTATGACATTTATTCCGGGACATAGGGAGTAATAATAAGAAATTTCTATTCTGGGCGATAGAGACTTATCAATAGATCACCCGAAAGGGAAATTTCTATCATACATCATTATAGGGAAGGTTTTAAGTTGAAAGATCAACCCTTGCCACAAAGATTCAAAATAATAACAACTATGTTGGTACTTACAGAATATGACTTCAGATCCTATCAGGAAAAAGACCAAAATGACTTAGGTTTGTATGGAACTAAAAATCGACAATTAAAAAAAAATCTGATCGGAAATCTTTACAAAAGCATTTGGAGACAATTACTCAACCACTTGATAAAACAAATATAAAGCTAAACATCGTCAGATAAAACCTTGACGTTTAGAGAAAAACATTCTCTAAACTGACTCCTGCTCAAGAACAATTATCACCTAGGTATACCGTGATAGCTAACTACTGGCCGACTCTATTACTTTTCTCATAAGAATAATAAATATAACCATTAAAGATGCAAAAAAAAATCCAGATAACAAAATCTAAGCAGTACAACACTCATAGACTCAGAGCTTGATCATGCAAAACAAAATATGAATGTCAAAGTCAGTGTTTCCATACCTCATCGCTGTCATAGTTATCACCACTATGAGGATCAAAGAGAACATCACCAGTTTTTTCAGCTACACTCTATACACATTTATAGCAAGTAGAGATGGACTGCATCAAATTTTATATCTTCAAATAGAGATGGATTGCATCCAATTTTATATCTTCAAATGCCCAAACTAATCATGATACACGAGATGCAATAAACATTTGCTAGATATAAGTCTAAGACCAAACCTTTCAGACAAGAGCTTTGACATAACAAGCACGACCAGTCCTTTTGAGCTGTCATCAATTTGATTCGCCTCACACTATTTCAGTATAAATAATCCTTGCGCATATGAGACATTTACATATATACAAATAAACAAAATCTGAAACTTGAAATGTCACAAACACACTAACACTTTTACTCATACATACACATAAATATACCAAAAACATTCATACAAAGAAATATTCTGAAACCCAATAATAAAACTACGTTCCATCTATTTTTTCACACATAAAATACAGACATATGAGCACAGACATATAGATATAATAAAAAGTCATTAAAATGGAAAATTTCCGTACGAATATACAAGCGAGAGTGAAAAATCACCTGTTTGAGGGATCTGGCAAGGGAGTAGGCATAATTGATTGTTTGAACAACAACTGTGTTGATCTTGAATCATTGATTTATTGAGAAAAATCCTGAAAGCGCAAATGATTGTAGAGAGGGAAAGTGAAGTGGAGAGTTGTAGACAGAGAAAGCAACTTGGGTTATCATGGCGGTTCTTGATAACTTAGTTGCAAGGCTAATCGTGGCTTCTGGTGGTGATTCTTCGTTGAAATTCAGTCGAATTTTGTAATCGCTAAAACCCTAATTCTACTGTCAAGGAGATGTGTTATAGAGTCGGAGGTAGGATTGGAGGAAGAGAGAGAGAGAGAGAGAGTTGAAGAGATAAGATGACGGAAGATGAGGGGATGGAGAAGATAGCGTGCTTTGGAGATGGAAGAAAGCGGAAGTCTAAAGAGAGATGGGGAGAATGTGGCATTGGAACAAGCAATTTTCGAGGAGCTCATCAATGCATTAAAATTGATCTTTTAATTGTTTTAACAGATTCACTTCCCAATTTAATTGTTCCCGAATGATCGATTCCGAGATTTCTATTTTCAGATGATGAAGTTTGAGCGGAAAACTTTTTAAGAAAGGGGCTCCATGTACTTGAGCCATTATATAGTAGTATATATAGATGAGAAAAATCCTGAAAGCGCAAATGATTATAGAGAGGGAAAGTGAAGTGGAGAGTTGTAGACAGAGAAAGCAACTCGGGTTATCATGGCGGTTGTTGATAACTTAGTTGCAAGGCTAATCGTGGCTTCGGATGGTTATTCTTCTTTGATATTCATTCGAATTTTGTAATCACTAAAACCCTAATTCTACTGTCAAAGATGTGTCTGAGAGTCGGAGGTAGGATTGGAGGAAGAGAGAGAGAGAGTGAGAGAGGGATGAGAGTTGAAGAGAAAAGATGACGGAAGATGAGGGGATAGGAGAAGATAGCGTACTTTGGGAGATGGAAGAAAGCGGAAGTCTAAAGCAAGATGAGGAGAATGTGGCACGGGAACAAGAAATTTCTGAGGAGCTCATCAATGCATTAAAATTGAGCTTTTAATTGTTTTAACAGATTCACTTCCCAATTTAATAGTTCCAGAATGATCGATTCCGAGATTTCTATTTTCAGATGATGAAGTTTGAGCGGAAAACATTTTTAGAGGGAGAATGGGAATTTGTACCTCTGTACTTTGGGTTTAAATGCAGATATGCCCTTAGACCAATTTATTGGCAATTATGCCCCTATAATCAACTTTTGGACCCGCAAATACGACTTTCGTTACATTTTCGTTCAAAATTTAATGGAATTGTTAACTGGGCATCCAGAAATTTATAGCATTTTATAGGGTAAATATAAAGTCACAAAAAAATAACTCACAAAATTTGACTCACAAAATGATGTGTCAAGATTTTATTGGTGCTTTTAATCAGAAATTTATTGCATTTTAACGGAATTATTAATTTATTTCACTATAATTAGTAATGGCACACCATCATCACTTGATAGCCCTTTCTGCTTCCACTAACACGGTCTACTACATATTTAAATATAATGTGTTGTATAACATAAATTTTTTCATACTCTTGTCGTGAGATAATTATACTATATTTTATCACAATAATATCAACTTATCCTATTTAATTTCTTACAGATAATTGCTCAATTTTTTTTTACATTTAATATAAGTGAATTTTAACTAATTAGTGATTATTTTAATAAAATTTTAATAAATGTAATTAATATATCACAAATTATTAGTTTATTACAAAAATATTACCAATAATAATTTTATTAGTATAATTTCTTTTTAATTAAAATCTTCAAATTTCAATTGAGTTTAAATTAATTTTTTGAAGCATAAATATACTAATAAAAAATATTAATTAATTACATGTTCTTTTGATTTGTTGAATTTGAAACTAACATAATAGAATTAATTACGTAAACTTATTTTATATTACCAATTTTAAATTCATAACCATGATGGATTAACTGAATTTTTTACATCCAGAAATTAAGGGCGTTCTATCTTTTATTGATGCTTTTAAAGAGAAAAGGGACCTAATTTGTTACATATTAGCTTGGTCGAAGCAAAAAGATGAATGGAAGAATAGATACCAACACTTAGGTGAAACGAGGCCGCTTAACACAAGGTGAGGTCGTTCTTTTATTCAACCAAACGACTTCGTTTGGTTAAATGGTCCACGTGTATAAGTAATTTTGCCAATTAGGATGCCCAGTTAACAATTCCGTTAAATTTTGAACGAAAATGTAACGGAGGTCGTATTTGCGGGTCCAAAAATTGAGTTAGGGGCATAATTGCTAATAAACTGGTCTAAGGGCATATCTGCCTGTAAACCCTAAGTATAGGGGTACAAATCCCCATTCTCCCCATTTTTAGAAAGGGTCTCCATCTTGAGCCATTATATACTCCATCCGTCCCATTTTAAAGTTAAAAAAAATTAGGTTCAAAATTAAGAAAAAGGTGATGTGTTGTGAGTGTAGATAGTTTGCGGGTCCAAAAAGTTAAGTATAGGGGCATAATTGCCAATAAACTGGTCTAAGGGCATATCTGCATGTAAACCCTAAGTATAGGGGTACAAATCCCCATTCTCCCCATTTGAGAGAATGGGGATTTGTCTTGAGCCATTATATACTCCCTCCGTCCCATTTTAAAGTTAAAAAAAAATTGGGTTCAAGAATTAAGAAAAATGTGATGTGTTGTGATTGTAGATGGTTTGGTAGGAGAGAGAAAGTGGGGTAGGGAATAGTTAGTAGGTTATTGTTGGGAGTATGACATGTGGGACCCACAAATAAAGATGTATAAAAACCCTTCCTTTTTGGGTTTTGAAGTTTAAAAATAGACAACAAAAATGGAAATTTTTGAAGTTTAAAATGGGATATACTCCTTCCGTTTCATGTCACTTGAGACTTATTTCCTTTTCCGTCTATTTCACGTGACTTGAGACTACCCAAAATGGTAAATAATCTTTACTATTCCTCCCACTCATTCTCTCTCTTACTTTACTTTTACACTCACAACACCAATAAACTTACTAGGGTTAGGATTAAATGGACCATCCAGATTAGAGCGCATGAATTATCCTAGGATGTCTAAATGATGTTTTAGAGTCGCCACCCACGTTTTTGAGGAACGTAAGAAAACCTAATGTTTATGAGCCTAAGTTTGATTTACGAAAACAGAGATTCTTTGGGATGAGGGGTTCGGGGGTTAGATTACTAAATGGGAAGTACTTAAACACCCATTTCGCCCGAGCAAAGTCGGTCTTGTTTGTTCATAATTCACTTTTTAAGATAAATGTGTTCTTCCTATTAAAATGATGATAAAAAGGGGTTTTAGAGTTTGAAATGTAGGGAGATGACTCCTAGGTAACTTCAATGTAATGAAAGGACCGTTGGTGTCATGTCCCAAATGGTTTTGAGTGATTGCACATTTGATTGAAGAAGAAGAAGAAGAAGAAGAAGAAGAAGGAGAGGAGAAATGTTTAAGACCTTTACCTATAGTATCCTTCAAAAAAGAATATCTTGTGAAGCCTTGAAGAAGAGATTGAATACTTTGTTGAAGAAGTCTCAAGAAAAGTCTATGAAAGAAGTGAGTGAAAAGGTTTGAAAGTAATGATTTTCCCAAGTCCCCTTCCAATGATGGATTGGAGGGGGTTTTATAGTTGAAAAATGACTTTTTTTGGAGCCAAACGGAGTCTCCAAGAAATCTTTCCCGGGCAAAATCATGTATAATGAGCAAGGGAGAGATTCTTGGGCAGAATCTGTAACTGACACGCCCCAGAAGCGCGCGCATCCCACCTAGGCGGCGGAAGGCGCGCGCGTCTGGCCTCAAGGGGCGGAGGCGCGCGACTCTGAGAAGCAATTTTTGACAGAATGGACTAGAAAGTTAGAACTGTTATTCAGTTTAGCCCCGGGACTTAACGGAGTCCGTCTGGAACTTAACCACAAATAAAGATGTATAAAAATCCTTCCTTTTTGGGTTTTGAAGTTTAAAAATAGACAACAAAAATGGAAATTTTTGAAGTTTAAAATGGGATATACTCCTTCCGTTTCATGTCACTTGAGACTTATTTCCTTTTCCGTCTATTTCACGTGACTTGAGACTACCCAAAATGGTAAATAATCTTTACTATTCCTCCCACTCATTCTCTCTCTTACTTTACTTTTACACTCACAACACCAATAAACTTACTAGGGTTAGGATTAAATGGACTATCCAGATTAGAGGTAAAAACATAACTAGGCGGTGGAAATTTTGAAATATCCAACACGTTTGAGGGCAAAATGGTCAAATCATAAAAAACCCTCCCTAAACCTCCGTGTTTACACACACAAACACACAGAACACACGCAACACCACTCGTATTCGAAAAGACAGAAGAGAGAAACCGTCGCCGATAAAAAAATCCACCAATTCTCTGGCAATTCTTCGCCATATTCACCGACGATTCTACTATTTCACTTTCCGGCGACTTTCGTCCGTTCATCAGGCTTCTATCACCTCCAAAAACCAACTGAAATGGCATCTCTGAACGCCGGCAACAACATCGACAACCAACATCAACAAGGTGAGGATTCTAATTCCATTTTCTCCTAATATTCTTTGATTTCTCACTATATTACACCATTACAAGTTGTTTATTGTAAAAAACAAAATTACAAAATCATGAAACTAGGGTTTCGAAAAGTAGAAAAAACTTGCCTAAATAATAAATTTAATTAGTTTTATAGTTGTATTTCGAAGATAGATACTACATGCAGAATACATTGTTGAAATTGTCATTGTATACATTAGCTCTTCAAAATTGTATCCAACTGCAATTGCTTGACTGATTACACTTTGATACATGAGCCAAGAGAGCTGTAGTATCTAACTAGTATCTAACTGCAATTGTTTGACCAATTGCACTTGGATACATGAGCCAAAAATTACTTTTGTATACAAAGGTAATGTGTCAACATTACCTCAGATACATGAGTTATTTTAGCTATTGTATACAAGTGCAATTGGTTGACCAATTGGACTTGGATACCATATCTAAAAATAGCAAATGTATTCAATGGTAATGTGTCAACATTACCTTAGATACATGAGTTATTTTAGTTGTTGTATACAAGTGCAATTGGTTGACCAATTGGACTTGGATAACATAGCTAAAAATAGCAAATGTATTCAATGGTAATGTGTCAACATTACCTCAGATACATGAGATATTTTAGCTGTTGTATACAAGTGCAATTGGTTGACCAATTGCACTTGGATACATAAGCGAAAAATTTCTTTTGTATCCAAAGGTAATGTCAACATTACCTCAGATACATGAAATATTTTAGATATTGTATACAAGTGCAAATTAGTTGACCAATTGGACTTCAATATCATAGCTAAAAATAACAAATGTATTCAATGGTAATATGTCAATATTACAATTACATACACTAGCTCTTTTTAGCTGTTGTATACAAGTCCAATTGGTTGACCAATTGAACTTGGATACATAATCCAAAAATTGCTTTTGTATCCAAAGGTAATGTGTCAACATTACCATTACATACACTAGCTCTTTTTAGCTGTTTATACAAGTGCAATTAGTTGACCAATTGCACTTAGAAACATGAGCTAAAATTTGCATTTGTATCCAATCTGAATGTTTATCACATTATGATTGAATGTTTGTAGGTCAACCACGAATGAGGAAGTCTCTAAGGGTAACTGAAGCAGCAAATGAGAATAGTAGAAAAGAAATCGAAGAACAAAAAGCATTAGGACTCTATAGACTTCAAAGAGTTATAATTGATGAAAGTGACAGTAGTTCTTCTTCTGAAGAAGATATAGGTGACAAAGAAATTGTCATAATACTTGTAAAAGTTGATTATAAAATTTTTTTACATGCAAATATAAATAGTTACATTTTTTAAATGAATTTCAGGAGAAGCAACAACAGCAACAATGTTGATACCAACAACAGAAGAAACAACAACAACAACAACAACAAACACAACAGCTATAAAAACCACAACAGAAGCACCAGCAACACAACCAACAGCACACCAATCAAAAGAACTAACAGTAACAGCATCGCAGTCAACACCTAGAAGATCTCCTAGGTTTAAAGAATCTGAAAATAAAGGTAAGTAACAAATTTTCAACTTCCTACTACCTAAATATCTTGAGAACCGTGAGAACATAATGTATCCAATGATGTATCCAAATGCACGTTGGATACATTAGTTTTCACCTAATGTATCCAAGTAATGTATCCAATGATGTATCCAAGTGAACCATTGGATACATTAGTTTTTTACCTAATGTATCCAAGTTCTCACGGTTCTCATGATATTTAGGTTCTCACAGGAGCACGACCCTATTATATTTTTACAAATAATTCTAGCTATTGTATCCAATAAAAATAATATATTACATATACTGAGCATTTCTTTAAATTCTTTATCAGACAAATCCCCTCAAGAAAAAACACTTGCAGAGTTGAAGAAAGCAACTCGCAAAAGAAAGCAACAAGATAGAGCTTCAAAGGATGAAGGCGCTCCCAGTTCTTCATCAAAAGTACAAAGAGTCAAGATTAAGGTATAACTACATTAACCAAAAAATTCAAAAAGAGTTGACATTAATGTTTGGATACAAAAGCTAAGTAGTTGTTGTATTAAGTGTAATCAGTTGACCAATTCCACTTGGTTGCATGAACCAAAAAAATTGTTCTTGTATCCAAGAGTTATGTGTAAACATTACTCTTGGATACAATACATTTTAAGCTGTTAAAATACCACTAAGATCCATTAGATAAAAAACAAAAATAACTTGTTTTTATATCTTATTTGCAGGGCCCTAGAAAGCCAGAAACCAGCAAAGCAAAACCAGATAACTGTGGCCCAACGCTTATGGTTGAAGCAGTTAAAAGATTATCTCCACAAAAAACTGATAAGGTTAAATCTAATTTCCCTAAAATAGCTATTTTGACATTATATGAAAAAGTTGATTATTTTAGAAAAAACACAATTGGATACATTAGCTATTATACATACTAACTTGTTTTAATGGTAATTGCAGCCTGCTTCCAAAACACAAAGCAAGAAGCCGGTAACGGTCAAAATTCAAACAAAAGGAACCTATCATAAGGTGAATGTCCGAGGGAGCCCAAACACTTTTGTAAAAACTGTGCAAAATTTCTCCACTGAACAAATAGAATGGGTAAAAGCCTCAGGGTTCGGGGCTACTTTGGAATTGAAAACCAATAACCTGCCTAAAAGGATAGGTTACTATGTTGTCAAGAATTACAATCACAATGACAACATAGTAACACTAGATGATGGGAGCACTATTGAAGTCAGTAAGGAAGAGTTTGAGAGAGTTTTGGGACTTCCAAGGGGAGAAAGGGAAATAGAGATCAGAGAGAAACAAAGAAGAAATACACCGGTCGAGGGCGTCGCTGCTGTATGGAGAACACAATTTCCAGACACCAAAGACCTTTGGAAACTGAGCCCGGTGCATATCACGGAGAAGATGAAGGGCAACACTATTGCTGACAATTTTTTCAAGATGAACTTTGCACTGTTGTTGTGCAACATCTTTATTGAACCGATGTCCAGCAACTTCGCAAATCAGAACATTATAAACTCCAATGTCAATTTTGATGAATGCATACAATACAACTGGTGTGGGTATGTGATTCGAAGCTTGAAGGAAGCACGGTCAAGGTGGGTCGAATCAGGAAATTTTGTTGGATCATTGATGTTCTTATGCGTAAGTTTCTAATTTATCTCTTTGTTCCTGCACCTTGTCAATATAATTCATATTACTAATTTTTTGGGATCTGACATTGATTGTTTTTTTTTTGTTTTTCCTTTTGTAATTTCTTTACATTGATCATGTGGAGATCAAAGATGCACCTACTATTGAGAGACAGTCTCCTTCATACAAAGGATGGACATCAGATCTGTTAGAAAAAAAAAAGAGGAGTGGGAAATGGACAATGAAGCCATTGGAAAAGGGACTGTACGAGATGTTGTTGTCCAAAATATTCAAAAGCTGCCAGAGGAGGTATAAAAACTAACTTAACTACAATTAAATAAACTTTTAAATAGTAGCTAGTGTATCTAATTATCAATCTATACATTACAAATATCTATTGTATCCAACAGCAATGTTGGATACAATAGGCAATGTTTTAATACATTTGTCTATTCATATAATCAGATATTTTTTTCCCAAGCAATGTTCAGTTAGATACAATAGGCAAACACATATTGTATCCAACAACAATGTTCATACACATTGCTATTGGATACACTAGCTACTTCCCTATTGTATCCAATACAATGTTCATAACAATTCAGTTAGATATAATAGGCAAACACATATTGTATCCAACAGCAATGTTCATACACATTGCTATTGGATACACTAGCTACTTCCCTATTGTATCCAATACAATGTTCATAACAATTCAGTTAGATACAATAAGCAAACACATATTGTATCCAACAGTAATGTTCATAATAAATAGCCATTAATTTAATTTATGTGATGTGATGTTCATAACAATTCAGTTAGATACAATAGACAAATGTATTAAAACATTGCTATTGAATACAATGTGTCTAACATAAATGTGTGGACATTGTTGTTGGATACAAATAGCTATTTGGCTATTGTATCGAACAGAAATGTATGAAAATATTGCTGTTGAAAACACAATGTGTCTAACACAAAATGTGTGGACGCTTGTTGGATACAAATTACTAATTGGCTATTATATCTAACAGCAATGTGTATAGTTTTGAACAATTACACTTGCATAAACTTGCTAAAAAAATCTAGTGTATCAAACACAATGTGTTAACATTGCTATTGGATACAAATAGCAAAAAATAGAAAAAAGTGTATGCAATTGAATTGTTCAAACAGTTGCTACTCAACAAGTTGATTTAAATTTATATACATATTGTTCTTGATAATTTTTAGGAAAATCATCCAATAAATGAACTTGAGATTTGTGCTGATCAATTGAAGACGGCACTTGATAGATACCTTAATGCATACGGGATTTGTGCTTCAATAAGCACAAACAACGAACGTGTGCTTGAAATAAACAGTACAATATCTCAACTGTTTATTTCCAATTTTCCTCAACCATCCGTTCCTTCAAGTTCTACCCACCCGAATGATAGTCAAAATCCTGGCGAGGACACAACCTTGATCGAATCTCCATCTCAACCTGCTTCTCATAACAATGAAAATACCAATTGTGATAAAGAACCTGCCATCCTCACTCCCGAACCACCCCAGAATCAAAAAGAACCAGAGACAAACACCTCTCAAAATGAGCAAGATTCTGACCAACCCAACCCTCAAGAAATAACACCTTCTCAATGCGATCAAGAACATCTCACCCAAGCTGTACATGATCAAGATTCTAAATCTCTTAGCTCTCTTTTCCCACTGTCGCAGTTTCTCCAATTAGAAAAAGAATGTCAAGCAGTATCAGCCGCAGAAAAGGTTACCTACAATGAAGAAATACAATATTCTCACATGGTTGACAGTTTTGAGTTGGATAGTGAAGAGGATAGACAAATTCAAATCATTGAGACTATCTATGCACAACAAAAACAACAAACTGTAACAATGGCTTAGAATACAGTTGAAGATGTGAATGTTGTCTTGATAGCAAAAGATGTCGTGCAATCTGTAGATACCCCGGGGAACCACGGCTTGGCTAGAGCGGTGAATTATCCTAGGATGTCTAACTTGTTTTAGATTGTTTAGAGTCGCCACCTATGTTTTTAAAGGAACATAAGAAAAACCTAAAAATAGCATAATTTATGTACAAAACCAGAGATTCGGGAGAGAAGGGTTCGGGGGTTAGGTGACGGAGTGGGAAGTACTTAAACACCCACTCCGCCCCGCTTACGCGGGTCTTGCTACTATTGGTGTTCTAATATTTACATGTCCTTCAATTAATTAAATAGAAATGTGCTAACAATTGTGATGAGAAGAAAAAGGGGAAATAAAGGGGAAATAAAATAGAATTATTTTATTTATTTAATGATAAAGATTACATGTAACAAGTAATGTTAAAGAATTACATTAAGAGATGAAGAGAAATTAACATGGTGAATTAAAGTTAAGATTAAATGTAGGGAGATAACCTTAACTAACTTCAATATGTGAAGTAGTCATGTTGGTCATGTCCCATTAATGGGGATTGCATACATCAAGAAGAAGAAAACAAAGGAAGAAAATGGAGTTGTACCTTGAGAAAGAGGACTTGGAACCTTGACTTGAAAGTGTTATTGTTGTAATGAAATTGTTGTAGAACAATTTGTGTAGAGTCTTGTTACTAAGAACTCTTGTTGGGAGAATTTGTGTATAATGTAGTTGGTGAATCAATGTTGGAGTCCAAAAAGAAGTCCTTTTCCAAGGTAGAAGATGATGGTTTTTATAGGTAAAAAAGAGAGGGGAATGATGGAGGGAAATTGGTCATCCATGTGAAATGGAATGAGCCAATCACAAATAAGATAAATGAATAAAAGAAAAATAAAAGAAATAAAAGAAATCAAATAATAAATGAAAGAAATATTAGTTTTTGGAAAAGGCTTAGAATTTGGGATTGGGAGTTAATGAGAAAAGGGGGGATGAATGTGGATGTAAAAAGATGGTTTTTGTGATCAAAAAAAGATGTTTGTAAATAAGAAAAGGGAGGGAAATAAGGTGCAATCCGTTACTGCCAAAGTGGGAAGCGCGCGGGTTCGGCTTTTGGGGCGGGACGCGCGCGGCTCACTGGTAGTGCCGGAAGCGCCCGCGGGTGAAAAATGACAGAATGACCCTAAAAGTTAACTCTGTTATGCAGTTTAGTCCAAAACTAACGGAATCAGTTAGGAACTTAACGAAGTAACAGAAATTAATGAAAATAAGTTAAATAAAAATACTTTGTATGCAATCGGGGTGAGAGGTCCAAGGCGGGGTGTCTACAGAGCCCCTCGGCGATGTGGATTGCGAGGCAAAACGCGTCGACGAAAGAAAGACAACCGCCGAGGACATCGACAAGAGAAAACAAAGACTCGATAAAGCAGGAATTTGAAATTACAAAGGATAGAAATGCGCTCCCTGTGTGAGCGACTTTTGCTGATGGAAGAGGTATGGTGATTTTAGTGGTTCACCATGGACCAAAATTGGTGCTCTGTGCGGCACCTAGTGCTCTGTGCGGCACCTGCTGATTCTGGTGCTCTGTGCGGCACCTGGTGCTCTGTGCGGCACCTGTTGATTCCGGTACTCTGTGCGGCACCTGTTGATTCCGGTACTCTGTGCGGTACCTGGTGCTCTGTGCGGCACCTGTTGATTCTGGTACTCTGTGCGGTACCTGGTGCTCTGTGCGGCACCTGTTGATTCTGGTACTCTGTGCGGTACCTGGTGCTCTGTGCGGCACCTGTTGATTCTGGTACTCTATGCGGTACCTGGTGCTCTGTGCGGCACCTGTTGATTCTGGTACTCTGTGCGGTACCTGGTGCTCTGTGCGGCACCTGTTGATTCTGGTGCTCTGTGCGGCACGTGTTATGTGTATGCTTTGCAGATATACGTGCTTGTGTGAGATGTGAAATAGGAATTGCGAGAGAAAATTGTGATTGTGGTGTGATATGATCTTGAAAGCACCTTTGTAATGAGAGAGAAGTAAGAATGTAGAAAGTGATCTTGTGTGCGGTGTGATTTTGAGGAAAGCATTGGATGTATTCATACCTTCACTTACCATTGCCGCTTGAGTGGAGATGGATTCTTGATGTCCGCGGAGGATGCTTTGATGGAGAATGTCCATTCTTTAGATGTTGATGAGAGAATGCCCTTGATGTTGGGTTGGCGAGATGGTATTCTGGATGATGGGTTGGTCGTGCCAAAAGGCTGCCTACGTATCCCTTTAAGAGAATCAGACCAGCGTAGTTCAAGGATGATGGAGAACGCTGGAGGAGAGGCTAGGAGCAAAGCAAAGTAAAGCACATAATTTTGCACAATAGAAGGAGAAAAAGAAAGAAAAAATCTTTTTTTTTTTTTTTTTTTTTTTTTTTTTTTAGTTCGTGGGTGAACCATTTTAGCCATTGTGTGTTTGTGAAGCCAACCCAAGATCAAGTCATGTTCAGTCGAAGTCCAGATTGCTTCGCTTGAATTCTGTCGTTGTCGTCGTCGTGCCCAACGAAGATTGATGTCTAGCCCCAAGAGATTTGTCGATTATGGGGCTTCAAAAGGCTTTTGATGCCGAGATGAGGGTTGCTGATTGTAAAGCCCCTAGAATGCCTTTGATGCCAAATTTTGAGGGACTTGCATAGCTCCAAGATAAATCAGCTCTTGGCCCATTCGAGTAAATCGTCCTTTGTTGTTGTAGTGAGTAAGCCCCCAAGAGGAGATCGTTGATGCCAAGCTTCGAGAGATTGCAAAGCCCCAAGTGTCGTGGGCTTGTAGATGGTGGGATGTGAAGACCTTTCATTGTAAAGCCCCAAATTATCTCGTGATTGGCTCGGCATTGAGAGCGGATGTACCGTTTGGTAGAATTCTTGATAGAGATCTCCTTCTTGCTCTTACTGGGGAGATGAATGGCCTCATTGTGGTCGATACCCAAATGGCTGAGGGCTTATGTCAAAGGATGCAGTAATGTCTTGCGGTGCCGTCGAGGTCGCGGAGGATAAGGTCTTGGCGTGATAAAGTCTCAAATGAGTATGCTTGCTTGACTCTTCTTGAGTTGAACTAATGACGGATCTTCTGATGCAACTAGTGCTGTGGCCCAACTTTATCTGAGCTGCACCTTGTGCTTTTGATCTTGGAGAAGGGGGTGCTGAATTGCAGAAACATTGGGATTGGCCGTGGCATTTCCCGCTATAACCCTGTTTTGATTAGAGTTTAGCATATTGAATCTTTTTCCTTTTCTCTAAGACTTTCTTCAAAATCTCGCTGTGAGTTCTAACAAAAATCATCAACTTCATTCATAACATCAGAGTCTTCATTTAAAACCAAGAGGCCTTTGACTTGAAGCGTTGAGAGACCCTTTGAAGCTTGATCCCTTTCATGGAGACTACTCCCAAATTGCGTTGCTCGAGTATTGTTGCCCAAAAGACTGTCGGTCGCGAAGCCCTAATACTGCCCTTTGCTTGGATTACTGTAATGCAGTAGCTCAAAAGATTGTAGATTGCGAAGCCCGTTGAGACCTTCGGTGCCGAATTGAGGAAGCTTCCAATGTTGCACATGACTTGGTTGGGGATACTGCTGGGGAGTTAATTTCTCTTTGCCGAGGGAGCCTTTAAGACTTGATCGTATCCCCTAGAGTGCCATCATTGATTGCGAGAAAGGTCCATCCTTGATTGGGGGAACGAGCATGGGCACACGTGACAAGAGGGATTTTTGACATCCTTTTGAGAGACTTTGAGGATAGTCTCACACATCTTTTTCGAGCATAGCCCCTAGGGCTTGTTGATTGTCAAAAGAAGCCCTTGTTCTTGGGTCATATAGCTCCTAGGGCGTCACCATTTGTTGAGCAAAGCAAGAGTGACCCATCCTCGTGCGAGGGAAAAAAAACATGAGAGGACATGGCAAGAGCTACTACCATTTCTCAGGAGCCTTTCGGCGTACTTTAGAAGCACATACTTGAAGAAGCTTTGAAAACTGAGACACATGTTGTTGCTATTTGCTGCCCAAGCCAATTGACTAGCTATGGGTTATTTGTGCAACCTCGTGCCCTTTTATGATGGGCTTGTTCTCGGATGGATCTTGGTTACCACGGGCCTTCTTTTCATGAACCCAAAAATGCACACTGCTGGAGAATGATACCAATAACCCAAGACAACCTTTGATGGTGCCATATCTTGTCGAGCCATTTGCAATCCCAAAGTTGACTCGGTGGGGAATTGACTTGCTGAGGAGATCCAATGTAGAGCTCGTGCAGTTGTCTTCTTTAGAGGTCGGAGATCTCCATTTCTCTTTCCTTCTCTCTCTCACTCTCTCATTTTTTTATGACGCACCCTGTTTTTTGCCTAGACCGCCCTTTCGGGTTTTCAATCTAGCGGGCATCTCTTTTGCGTCTTCATTTTTGACTCGATAATGAGGAAGTGTGCATTGACTCTAGCTGAGGATGAGAGACATGTGATTTTGCGGTGAAAAAACCTTTTGTCACTAAAGATGAGTGACATTGACTCGACTAGGGAAGTGTCCCTAGTATTGACATGTATTTTTTTTATTGAATTGAATGACTCGCGAAGGCAAGTAAGTCATTAAGAGAGAAGAGAAGGAAAGCCCAATTTGATTGCAAGAAATGGGAGTATGCAGAAAGAATAGAAGTCCCTAGACTCGACAAGGAGCGCGAAATGATTCCAAATCTAAGAAAGTTGTTCAATCTATTTGGTGATTAATTCATTGGCAAATGAATCGTACAAAGATGTCTTGACAAGTTCGAGATGAAGGCCAATCACCATAACGCGCTAGGGCTAAACATATCTTATTTCTTGCATGAGACCGGACCCACAGGTTGCCTACGTTCCTCCAGTCTAGAGGCTCAGGTCACCGTAGTTCTTGTGGATTCTCCATTCGTCGTGATGAATTGTTGCTTCGTCCTTCGTTGGTGGATGATGATGATGATCTTGATGTGAACTTCTTTGATTGAGGGGGATTTTTTTTTTTTTTTTTTTTTTTTTTTTGTGCTCTAACTTTTGCCTAGGTTGATTTGATGGTTTCAACCTAGCGAGCATTTTTTTTTTTTTTTTTTTTTTTTTTTTAATCCCCCCTTGTTGCTTCACCTTTGATGTCTTGGCTTTGTCTTTGTCGTTGATGATGTTGTCTTCGTCACAATGTTTAGCCCCTAGGTGTTCAAGTGATGGCCTTCATTCCAAAACTCGTTTAGACATCTTTTCATCTTTTTGCCAAGAATTAGATTGAACAACTTGGAAGAGTGTATGAGGACAAGAACGACTTTTTTATTTGATGATGAGACTTGACTCAAAATTTCACATTAATTGGACAAAGAAAACTTAATGCACACTTAAGAGGACATTGACTCCTTTTTTTTTTTTTTTATCCTATCTCTAGGTAGAGAAAGAGAAACGGAGATTGTTTTCGTCATCCCCCATGTCGTTGTAGTGCTCATTGTCGTTGTAGTCTTCCATGTCTTCCATGTCATTGTTTGGGAACCCTTTGTCGTTGAAGCTTGTGTCATAGGAGGACTCGGCCACTTCTCGGAGCAAATAGTCAATTCTAACCCCCGCATCATACATGCTTGAAAAATCGGAGTGAAAAGCCCTACTAAGATGAGTGCGGTAGTCCATTTTCAAACACTTCAAGAAGATGTCCATTTGTTCCTTCTTGGAAGGCCTATCAACCATCTCGGCTAGCTTTTCATTCCAACGGAGATAGAAGTCCCCAAATGATTCATCACCCATTTGCACGGTGCTCTCCAATTCCTCTTGGTGGGGGGGGGGGGGAATATGGAGTTGCCTTGATATTGTGACTTGAAGGCAAGCATAGAGACATCCCAATTGAGGCGGGTGGAAACTGGAAGACCCGTATACCAATCTTTTGCGACCCCCTCGAGAGTAAACGGGAAGTATTGTGCCATTATTTGAGGAGACACTTTCTTTGGTAGCATGGCCCAAATGTAGGAGTCAACATGAGCGTCGGGGCAAGATTTTCCGTTGAACTTGCCAATATCGGGCATCTTGAACTTTTCGGGAAGAGCCTCCATTGTGTTCATGAGGAGAGAATCTTGATGAAGATCGGTGTTTGGGCCCTTGTGCAAATTTAGCCCACTAAGCCTTTGGTCAATGTAGGACATGAGAGTGTTGACCAAACCGGTATCAATGCTTTGGACCTTTCTTTCACCCGTGAGCCCTTTCAATTGGTTCTTGAGTTTAGCAACTTCTTTCTTGTGTGCCATTTTCACATGCTCGTAACGGGCTCGCCATAAATCATCCTTGCGGCGGACATTCTCGGCTAGTGTATCAACTTGCCCTTTCAATGCTTCCACCATGCGGAATAACCCTTCGTTGGACACGGGAATACCGTTGTCGTTGCCGTTTGAAGCCATTGGACCTATTGAGAGAACACGGTCGATCTTAGGATGGCCCCACAAACACCTTTTGAGTAAAATAATTTCACCCACAAACAAGAAAGACTCAACCACATAAAGAAAAATGACTCTTTTTTTTTTATTTATTTACAAAGTCGGAAGGACGGAGTCCTTTTTGAGGTTTCTAGAAAAAATAGGGAATCGTCACACTAGTATATAGACCTTCTCGCGGTCCCATATACTCATCGAATTCCACCACGCTTGTGATACCTACATGTGACGGGATTAACTAAATTAATGTAGTAAATCATACATGTGGGGACGGATTTTTTATTTTCGTCCAAGATAGCCACTTTTGGGGACGGAGTTTTATTTCGTCCATTTCAACAAGTTGGCATGTATGATTTGAAGACATTAGTTTAGGGAAATCTCGGTACATGAAAACCGACTTGAGTCACGGAGTGTTAGACCCTAAACTAGAATTGTGTGGTTTGTGCTCGGCTTGAATATGAGGCTTAAAGGTCACCCCCGGCATGTAGTCGTGAACTACGCCACGGGCTGAGGTTTACCGCTTCGGAAGAGTCAAGGTCGGGTGGAGCTTGAAACTTCCTAGGACGGGCCTCGACGGGTTTGGGGTTGGACTTGTGCGACTCGATTGTGAGCAGTTGATAGGAATTGTGCGCATAGTGTGAGGTCTAACAAGTGACAAAATATTTTTTTTTTCAAAAGAAAAAAGAAATAAAAGCAAATAAGCACATAATTTACAACTTTCGAATCACCCGTGTGACCGATAAAAATGAACAGGAAATAAAAGATGTTATGTGCAGGCCCGGTGCCCACACACTGTCAAAACTGTCCATTCTGTTTACTGTTTCTGTTCTGGGAATGCGCCCAGAAGCGCGCGCATTGGGTGGCCTATTCGGAAGGCGCGCGCGGTAGACAAAGAGGGGCAGAGGCGCCCGATTCTGGGCAGTACCTGCGAATCAGTGGGTTCAAGGGATTGCCTTGACCCTAAATAAAAATGCTATCCCCTGCAGAATTTGTTAGCACAGAAACATGAAATGGAAGGACAAGAAGGAAGACGGGCGATTCTGATAATAAGGGTCGGACGCGCGCGCGTTAGGCCAAGAAGGCCGGAGGCGCGCGCTTCCCACCCTTTTTACCAGAATGCCCAGAAAACAGTAATAAGAACACCAAAAGTTAAGAACGCAAGTTTAACCCTCTAAATCGTCCCCAGCGGAGTCGCCACTGTAAATACCCTGGGGAACCACGGCTTGGCTAGAGCGGTGAATTATCCTAGGATGTCTAACTTGTTTTAGATTGTTTAGAGTCGCCACCTATGTTTTTAAAGGACATAAGAAAAACCTAAAAATAGCCTAATTTATGTACAAAACCAGAGATTCGGGAGAGAAGGGTTCGGGGGTTAGGTGACGGAGTGGGAAGTACTTAAACACCCACTCCGCCCCGCTTACGCGGGTCTTGCTACTATTGGTGTTCTAATATTTACATGTCCTTCAATTAATTAAATAGAAATGTGCTAACAATTGTGATGAGAAGAAAAAGGGGAAATAAAATAGAATTATTTTATTTATTTAATGATAAAGATTACATGTAACAAGTAATGTTAAAGAATTACATTAAGAGATGAAGAGAAATTAACATGGTGAATTAAAGTTAAGATTAAAATGTAGGGAGATAACCTTAACTAACTTCAATATGTGAAGTAGTCATGTTGGTCATGTCCCATTAATGTGGATTGCATACATCAAGAAGAAGAAAACAAAGGAAGAAAATGGAGTTGTACCTTGAGAAAGAGGACTTGGAACCTTGTCTTGAAAGTGTTATTGTTGTAATGAAATTGTTGTAGAACAATTTGTGTAGAGTCTTGTTACTAAGAACTCTTGTTGGGATAATTTGTGTATAATGTAGTTGGTGAATCAAGGTTGGAGTCCAAAAAGAAGTCCTTTTCCAAGTAGAAGATGATGGTTTTTATAGGTAAAAAAGAGAGGGAAATGATGGAGGGAAATTGGTCATCCATGTGAAATGGAATGAGCCAATCACAAATAAGATAAATGAATAAAAAAAAATAAAAGAAATAAAAGAAATCAAATAATAAATGAAAGAAATATTAGTTTTTGGGAAAAGGCTTAGAATTTGGGATTGGGAGTTAATGAGAAAAGGGGGGATGAATGTGGATGTAAAAAGATGGTTTTTGTGATCAAGAAAAGATGTTTGTAAATAATAAAAGGGAGGGAAATAAGGTGCAATCCGTTACTGCCAAGTGGGAAGCGCGCGGGTCCGGCTTTTGGGGCGGGACGCGCGCGCGGCTCACTGGCAGTGCCGGAAGCGCCCGCGGGTGAAAAATGACAGAATGACAGAATGACCCTAATAGTTAACTCTGTTATGCAGTTTAGTCCAAAACTAACGGAATCAGTTAGGAACTTAACCGAAGTAACAGAAATTAATGAAAATAAGTTAAATAAAAATACTTTGTATGCAATCGGGGTGAGAGGTCCAAGGCGGGGTGTCTACACAATCTCTTGAGGCTGGGATACAAATGGAGAAGGAGGAAGAGGACAAGAAAAGGAGAATGATAGAAGGTGATGTGTCTAAGAAGCCTCTAATGCCTACAATAAATACGAATATGGTTGAACCTAACAATGATGTCTTGACTGGAGAGGACGCTGGCATGTTTCTTGAGGCTGAGAATAAGGCGTTGGAGAAGAAGAAGAAAAAGAACATGAAAGAAGCTGTGTCTAACAAGCTTCCGATGCCTACAACAAGAAAGACGAGAAGCACTACAACGCCAAGTTTTGATCTTTTGCATTCTTCAGAAGATCAAAAATTGAAGATCAACAGATTCAACAAGAAACTGCAATTAAAAAACGACAACCACAGCCCTCTAAAAGCAACAAGTCTCCATTTAGGGATAGGGTCGTGCAAATCGAAGGCACAACAACTTTTGATGAAAAATCGCTCTGGCAATGGATTAAAGATGCTCCGGAAGACACAGTACCGTAAGTATTTTTATACGCATAATTAATAAAAAAAACTTCTTAGATACATTGACTTTTTAGCTAGTGTATCCAATATTCATTAAAAAAAAGTTCAGTGTGATATTTTAAACATTTACTTCACTTGGATACATTAGTTAAATAGGTGTTGTATCTAATAAAACTAGTGTATCAAATTTGATATGTTTTTATTAGATACATTTACTTCTTAGCTAGTGTGCCCAACATCATATTAACAAAAAAATATATATTTACCTATTCACCTAAATGTATCCAATAAAGAATATTGTATTTAAATTACACACAACTACTAGTTCTAGATACAGTATCTAATTAAAGTTACACTATGATATATGTGTTGATAATATATTACTGTATTTTCTACAGATTTCTCCTTTATAACTCTGAGCATGCGTTTGGGCACCTTGGGAATTTCAAAACCATGCTTCCTAGAAAAATGGTTGAAGCAACCATGATAAATCTTTAGTGTGATGTGATGGTAATATATTCATGAATATTATAATGTTGACTTCCTGTAATATATTTATACAAAATAATCGACACTAACTCACACATTTCCATTGTCAAAAACAAAAATATTGCAGCTGATTACCCAAGGAAAATCGATTGATGACCATTATAAATCCTTTTCTGATACGATGGATTGGTTGTTGAGACAGAAAGTGAAATACACGCTGAATGATTATGACATGGTAATGAAACATAGAACTTAACTATCTTTTATAACAATCTCATTTTAAAAAATATTAATATACACTTGATTTTGTTTTTTATGCTTGTGTGTATACCAGGTCTTCTTTCCAGTTCTTGCAAGCGCACATTATTGGCTCCTTGTCTATGATATCAAAGGAAATAGAGTGGAAATACTTGACAATAATTTGGCGGGTACAAATGACAAATACAAAGACCCTCTCAAGCATGTGGTATGAATTTTTTTAACTTGTAATCATTACATGTGTCAAATTTTTGATACTACCTCCGTCCTAGTATAAAGTTAACTTAGCTAGTATATCTTTAACAAAAAAAAAAAAAAAAAGGATATGAAACACAACATTCTGCACTTGAATACAAATAGTTAATTTATTTAGTATATCTAACAACATTCTGTACTTGGATACAAAAAGCTATTGCAGACTGTATCCTACACCTCAAATATATTTCGGTTGAATTATATAATAGTGCATAGTTACTTTCATGTTTATTTTCTGCAGCGATCTCTTTTCCATCGATATTTCAAATCTGACAATCACAAAAAAGCCACAAAAATTAAATCTGTCAAACCTATTAGGAAAAGATTCACTTGGCAAACAAAAGAAAACCATACAGATTGTGCGATATTTATGATGAGGCATATGGAAGCATATATGGGATGCAATGCTACACAATATGATGTTGGTCTAACAATTAAAGAGGTGAGTATAGTATATAGCAAAAACATTTTTGCACTGACAAACACAAAAACAAACTTCTAACTCTTTTTCTTCTTCTTCTTACCAGCTTGATAAAAAAAAAAACAACTTAACAAGCTGCGAAGCCATTATGTGCACAAGATCATATCGCATAAGACAAACAAAAATAGAGACATGGTTTTAAAGGCAGCAAGTGACCATCTTATTGAGAAGAGGAATAAGGAAAGGAAAGAGAAGGATGAAAAGAACAAAAAGAAACAAAAGGTGTAGAATAGTGGTTTTCATCATTTCTAGATGTCTGCTTGTTTGATATGTTTAATCTTGCATGTTGATAATTGTGGTTGGATGGGATTCAGTGGTGATTAAGACAGCAACAAAGTATTTTTATGAGAAGAGGAAGATGGGAAAAACATGTTCAGATTCTACTTGTTGGAAACTATATGAATACAGTTCATATGTACCATTTTGGTATATCATCCACATTGCATACCACTAGTGACCATAAGAAATACTCCAACCTCACAGGGAGAACATATAGGTTTGTAATGAACTCAAAAATGCAGGCAATATATACATCAAAAGGTAATAGTGTGTGTATCTAATAATCAAAACATACAAATAGACATGGATACATAAGCTACTTAACTACTGTATCCAATAACTAAATTAATATCCAAAAATGTATGGTATTCCAGTTTCAAAACACAACTTGATAATCCAAAAAAATAATAATCAAAAACTAATTATTATCCTCAAATAATAATGGACAGTTCGAAACTATATGAATACAGTTCATATGTACCATTTTGGTTTATCATCCACATTGCATACCACTAGTGACCATAAGAAATAATCCAACCCCACAGGGAGAACATATAGGTTTGTAATGAACTAAAAAATGCAGGCAATATATTCATCAAAAGGTAATACTGTGTGTATCTAAAAATCAAAACATACAAATAGCCATAGATACATAAGCTACTTAACTACTGTATCCAATAACTAAATTAATATCCAAAAATGTATGGTATTACAGTTTCAAAACACAACTTGATAATCCAAAAAAATAATAATCAAAAACTAATTATTATCCTTGAATAATAACGGACAGTTACGCTTGTCATGATGCACCATTTGATTACAAGACGTACATAATCTCTTAGCCTTCTCCTTTTGAACGACCGACTTCTCCTTAGCATCCATAATCATTTTCCTATCACAGCTTTTGTTCCGACCTTCATTAGGAGGCTTTACTGTAATCTCATCAGGAATTTCTGCACCAATTAAATTCTAGATAACGGTTTTGTTCTTAGAACAAACATTTGTACCTCTGCGTTCTCGTAATTCGTGCTTCAACTCCTTCATAACCTTTTCAATGTGATCCAAATCCTCACCATCCTTACCAGATAGCCCTATACATAACTTGAAATCAAACCATATATCATTCACTTTTGACCGAAATGCTTCTACTCTAGCACAATCTGTTGACACGCTCTCAACCACTAAACTTGACACCCGACGCTCAGCATTCTTTGTCCAACGATTGAGTACATGGTCTTTAGGAATCTTGCCTACGTTGACAAGTTTTAACGCAAAAAAAGCATGCCTACACAAAATCTCAGTTCTTTCAAATAGCTTGCACAAACAATCTAACTGGTTAGTTTCTAATACGTGCTTCACCTGCATAAAATCCAGTACCTAAATGAATATAACGCATTATAGCTAAAAAAATATTAAAAACACACATGTCCCAATAAGATACACTAGATACTATATCAAATGTATCCAACAGTTATTTTCTCAGCACTACATTTTTTGGATACATTAGAAAAACTAACAATTGTATCCAATATATTATTAAAAAAAAATTTCTAATATACACTAGATAATTATGTATATTTAAGCAGAATGTACTTTAAATAAAAATTATATTCAAAAATACGTACCTCAAATTCTTTCCCATTGGCTTTTCCATCAGTCAACACCAAATTCTTAACTGAATCATCGCAAGACATCGATTTCAACCCCAAATTATAACACGATTCCTTGATTTCATCCTGAACCATATAAAATATCTCACGCGTGTAAATCTCTGCTGCATCTTTCTCAATCAGCAACGGAGTCTCAGCCTTAGGTAGTTTTGTCAAACACTCGTGGTTCATTCTTCTGTTCGTCTGGGCTGCTTCTCCATTGCTGTCTCAAAACGTATATAAAACTCCGTTAGTGTGTCCTTGTCCTTGGTATACTTACCAAAAAACGTATTTGCACTTTCAGACCACGATGTTGTACATAATATACCAAGCAACGAATCATCCCTAAAATATGCAGGAATCCAGCGACTCCTATTTTCATAAATAATTGATAACCATTCATTATCCTTCAAACTCAGACGGATTTAAAATTTCACCACAAACATAAAATTTAATCTTGGACATCAAATCACCTTCCTTACATAAATGAGGCCCTGTAGATACCCCGGGAGAGCCCACAACTTGGCTAGAGCGGTGGAAGGATCCTAGGATGTCTATTTGATTTTAATTATGAGAGTCGCCACCTATGTTTTTAGAGGAACATAAGAAAAACCTAGAAATAGCCTATTTTATATACAAAACCAGAGATTCAGGAAGAGAAGGGTTCGGGGGTTAGGTGACGGAGTGGGAAGTACTTAAACACCCACTCCGCCCCGTTTACGCGGGTCTTGCTACTATTGATGTTCTAATGCTAAATGTCTTTCAATTTATTAATAGTGCTAACAATTATAATGTAAAGAAAAGGGGAATTGCAAAGGAAAATAAAAGAGAATTGTTTTATTGATTTTTATGCTAAAGATTACATTAAGAGAAGAATAATAAATTGAAATAATGATTGAAATGTAGGGAGATAACCTTAACCAACTTTAATGTAGTAAAGTGATTATTTGGTCATGTCTCATTGATGGGGATTGCATACATTAAAAAGACATATATAAAATAAGAAGAAGAAGAAGTAAAGTTGTACCTTAAGAAAGAGGACTTCAAACTTTGACTTGAAAAGAGTTTTGATGCTTGAGTTGTTGTTGGGAGAATTCTTGTAAAGAGAATTCTTGAGAGAATTGTGTATAATGTCTTTGTGAAGAAATTTCAAGTCCTCTTCTAAGGTAAAAAAGAGGGGTTTAAATAGGTAGAAAATAGAGGAAAAAAAGCTTTTCTAACCAATAAGAAAATAAAGAAAAATAAATAATAAAGAGAAAATCAAATGAAATAAAGATCAAATATTTAATTTTAAGGAAAAATGCTAGAATATGGGATTTGGGAGTTATGAAATAAGGGGGGATGAACTTGAATGTAAAAAGAGGTTTTTGTGATCAAGAAAAATGAGGGAAAAGACTGCAATACGTAACTGCCAAAATGGGAAGCGCGCGAGTCCGGCTTTAGGGGCGGGACGCGCGCGCAGCCCACAAACAGTGCCGGAGGCGCCCGCGGGTGATAAATAATAGAATGACCCTAAAAGTTAACTCTGTTATGCAGTTTAGTCCAAAACTAACGGAATCAGCTAGGAACTTAACTGAAGTAACAGAAATTAACGAAAATAAGTTAAATAAAAATACTATGTATGCAATCGGGGCGAGAGGTCCAAGGCGGGGTGTCTACAGGACCAACCTGTACAAAAGGGTTATTACCTAATTAATACAAGCATAATAATATAAATTATAATTGGATACAATAAAAAAATAGCTAATGTATCCAAGCATAATACTAAAAAGCACTTGGATACAATACCCAAAATAGCTAGTGTATCCAAGCATAATATTATAATTACACTTGGATACAATACCTAAATATATATTGTATCCAATTGCAATGATTAACAATATACACTTGTCTAGATACTATATCAGACTATTATTCAAAAAAAAATTATTTATTTATTTTTTACCTTTGTTGGCAATTTATTCATAATATGCCACATACACCAACGGTGCCTCGTTGAAGTGAAATCAGCAGGTATTGCTTGCTTCATAGCAGGGCATTGGTCCGTAAGTAAGCATAGTGGTTCCCGGCCCATAGCGTTCAAAAACGCCCAAAAAACCCAAGTGTAATGAGGAATATCCTCTCTTGAAAGTAAACCAGCTGCAAATGTAACGCATTTCCTATGATTATCCACACCGCAAAATGGCACAAAAATTATATTGTACCTGATGTGTACAAACATAAAGAAAATCAGTTAGCAAAAAATGATAAATACTTAGATACAATAAATGAATATCTTCTGTATCTAACAGTAGTGTTGGAAAAATACAATTGAATACAATATGATACACACAATAGATAGCTATTGTATCCAACTGTATTGTAACAATTCAGATATAAAAATTAGCAATATAACTAATGTATTGAACAAAAACACAACAGAAAACTCTTACTTATTTGTGCAAATGTCGCATCAAAGGAGGTAACAACACCAAAAACTTGGTAGTTTCTACGCCCTATAGGATCTGCTCAAAATAACTTGGTCAAACGACCTGATTCATCAACCTCATATTCATAGTAAAATGAATCAGTCTCATCCTTCTTAGCCTTAAACTTGTAAAAAATGATCTGATCATCATTCTCCCCAATATCATGCTTTAAATCCCTACTCCAATTCCTAAAATCTCTCACAGTAGCTCCCACATTTTAGTATCCACCGACCAACTCCTTCATCAATCCATGAGCTTGTGAAGCCCCTATTTTCACCTTGGATGCATCAAATACAAAGTTCTTATGGGCTAAAGTCATTTCCCTGCTAGATCATAAAAAATGCCTACAATCTGAAGCAACTAATTTATGTATATGACGCTCAATAAATTTATACACACATACCCCACCCTTTTCATTACGACCCAACAACTTCAGTCCAATCATCGCCTTACAATCACATCTAGTAAACATCATCTTTCGGCCTTGTTTACTGCCCTCACCACCAATATAATCAGATTTGTTTACTTTCTTCTCAATCGTCCCTTTCCTGTGACAAACATAATACTTCAAACTCGTACTTCCATTTCTTGAATTCTTACTTGTACTATGACGTACATCAAAACCACAAACCCGACCATATGCTTCATAAAAACGAAACCCACCCTCGAAACATCCAAAACACTGCCCAATAACAGGCTTATATACTTCCTCACAAACAGGAAGCCAATACCGAGTCTCTTTTGGTGTTGTAATAGCATTCGAACAAGCATCATCACTATCAGCAGAGTAATATCCAACATTATTAGCAACTCCAATGCTACAATGATTACTTCCAACAGCTACAAAAAAATAAAATAAAAATATTAAATAAAAAAATACAACTTCATTACTCACACAACAATAAGATTAGATACATTTGGACAAACAATATAACATAGATTTTGTATCCAAAAAAAGTGTATTTTATGTCTCATCATTACACTTAGATACAATACAAACACTGAAAAAACATTGTATCCAACTACAAAATTGTTATTGATAGATGAATATGTAGACACCCCATTTTGAACTCACATTTATGATTACACTACTCTCGTGTCTCGCCTTTGTGTTTTGATGAAAACTCATTAGTTTTGTCATGTTTCGTTAAGTTTCTAACTCCGTTAGTCAGGGGCTAAACTGAACAAAGAAACTATAGACAAGGTTAAAACAGTAATGCTGCACTAGATGCCTCGTACGACACATCAATGTCTCGTACGAGACATCTCCTTTATCTGCGAGTCTGATTCACTTTCCTTCTCCGTCCCGATCTCTTTCTTGGCCAACACTCTCCTAATCCGGGCAATATTGAATTAGGAGACTTCCTGGAAGTTTCCTATTGATTCTTTACCTAATTAAACCTCTCTACTTGGTCCCTAAGCAATCTAAGCCTATAAATAAAGAGTCTTTCACTCCTAATGATAGTTAATGATCCCTTGACCACAAAAAAGAGGTTAACAACTCTCCAATCAGTCCTTCTCTCAAGAATCCCATTTTTCCTCTCCCCTCACACCAAAACACCATCAAAAACTCATCCTTTCAAGCCAAAATCAACACAAAACTCTTGGATCATCAAGGCCTTAGTCAAGGCCATCAATTGGAATCTCAAGAACGCTTTAGGTAAACTCCTACGCTTTTAATCTCTACATCTCATCTCATTCTTTGTTTTTAGAGTAATGTAATCTCATCAAAAGGATCAGCCTAGAGCCTCTCCAATCCATGGAGATGGTCTCGAAGCACATGATCCGACATTCCAATAATTAAGAAATTAATTATTGGCTTTTACTTGTTTTAATTACTTGTTCTTTATTTGATTAAAAACACCTAAGCAAGATCAATCCTAGATTGGGTGGATTGGGTGCTCCTTGACCTTCCCAATCCATAACTTAACCCCCAAACTCAAGAATCTCAACGGTCCGTGTTCCGTTCAACAACATGGTAGCGACTCTCAAATCAAAAAGGCGAGCGGGAATCTTCTCGGGTGCAAACAGTGGCGACTCCGCTGGGGAAAAATAAAGTGGGTTAGACTTGTGTACAAATTAGGTGGTTTTAATCTCTGTAATTTTCTGCTAAAAATATGTTTTTTCTGAATTTTTCTGCAAATTTTCAGACTGTTCTGTTTTAAATCTGGTCTTCGGAAGAGATGTCCCGTACGAGACATCGGATGTCTTGTACGAGGCATCCCTTTTAAAGCCGCCACACCCTTTTAATTTGGAAAAATTAAGGTTTAATCATTGTGATATAATTAACCAATGATTGCTTATGATTAAATCTCCTTTTAATCATTTGCAATCATTGGATAATCATGAGCAATGATTAGGCCATCATAAAAAAAAAATGGCGGCTGTTAAAAAAAATGCAGTTTGGTCCCTGCACTTCAGAACTGCAGTTTGGTCCCTGAGTTTCATAATATTACAGTTTGGTCCCTGCACTTCTAAAACTACAGATCAGTCCCTGAACTTCAAAAAATTCCAGATTAGTCCTTGGATCTTTAAAAAAAATAATAATAAAAAAATAAAAAAATCTTTGCTTGTATTTTACTCCGTCCCCATATGTGCAATAAATGATTTATGTCATATACATGTATTATTTTTGCACTAACATCTTCTGCAGCGAGTATAAAAAATACATAAATTAAGGGTGACTACTTTACTCATCCCCTAGTTTATTTTGCACCCATTAATGAGCAATAATGCAAGCACTGTGAGTACTTCTATCCCTCTCTTCTACGTGCTCCTACGTGCTTATGTGCTCTTTTCTCTCTTCTCAAAAATCTTTCCAAACTCGAACTACCTTGACCTGAGTCTCTCTTTCTTTTTCTGAAGATTGAGAGAAATGTAGGCAACCACTTTGGTCCGGTCAATCTTTTACTTACTTTCAAAAAAAAAAAAAAAACTTCAAAAAAAATCCCTATTTTTCCTTGACATCTAGAGCTTGACTCTCACACACGAGCACGCATGTAGAATAATTGCACTACATACCCTATAAACCCGGGTCCAAATCGGAGGACGGATGTCGGTCAGCACCCCCTTTCTAACGAATGGCCCTCGCCGGTCTCTCCAAAGATGGTGTACCCACTCCGTGACACGCTCCTAGACTGTGTTCATGGGGAGCCTTAGCCGTAAGCCTTGCATCAACCTCATGCATACATAATAGTCAATAGGACACTCCTTGTGACCGGTCGGTTTGATTCTTATGATTGTTTTAATCTTTGCCCAAGATAACGCATCTTTACAATCTATAATCCTCCCTTGTGAATATGATGAATGTCCCTTCGGTAAAATGTTGAACAAAAAGGATTATGAAAGAATGGATAACCTCTCTACGGGAATCCGAGTTTGTGTTTTCCTACTTTCATAATTCTGTGCGGGATTGTGGATGCCATTTTGGCTTAGTTTCGACCGCACCGTTCAACATGTCCCTTTCGGTCGTCCCTTAAATTTCACAAGGTTTGATTGCATTAATGCGTTGTTTAACAAAGTGCAAAACAATTACGGAATCACTTAGGTTTGGTTAAATTGAATGGTGGATTTCGATGAGAATATGGGACCTTTGCCCAAATTGTCCGTTTGGGAGAGTGCAATACATGTGAAAAACAAGGGGCTCATATTCTTGGGTGACAGAATCCACTATTCCATGATATTAGATAGAAACCCCCCAAAACGGATTAAGTTCCGTCTGACCAAAATTAGGATTCAAAAATCTGTAATTCTGTGATCTGTGTTGGATTCCTCGTACGAGACATCCTTGTCTCGTACGAGACATCCCCTTCTATCCGTGTCAGTTTATGTGTTGTGCTCGTTTGGTCAACCTACACTCACTCCTAAGCCTATACACCTTATAAAGTCGACTTGTTGGGACCTTAATCTGAGTTTAACGCAATCTCTATACCGTTAAGTCCGTCCGAATCGCAACTAAGATTGTTCCAACCTTCCGCCACCATGTCCGACACCAAGTCTATGCAAGAGGCCCATGATCTCAAGACTCGACTAGAAAGGGAAGTAAGTCAAATGGTCAAAGTAGGCGCCACTGCCCTATACACCAACTTTAAGCAAAAAATGGAGGGAGAATTTATGACTCGCTTACAAACCCAAAGGGAGTACTATGAGAAACAAATCACAATCGTTCACAGACGTCTCCAATCCCAAAAGGATAACTATGAAAATAAGATTCATACTCTTCAAGCATGTCTGCAAGCTCAAAATGAATGCTATGGAATAGAAGTCGAACCCCTTTGTGAAACAACCATGCCTAAGAAGAAGAGGCGGTTCTGTGGCCCTAATGTATCCAAATTTACTGAGATGGGAATGACAAGGCACTATGATAATCTTGATGGGGTTACTCAAGAGGGTCTCCTTGACATCCTCTTAAAGAAATCTTTCAACAACCAAGGAAGAGGCAACTACTCTGTTGTTCCCCTTCCCAAAAGAGAGAAGAAAGAAAGGGTCTACAACAAGTTAGAAGGGATCACCCAAGGAAAGCTCTTTGACATACTAGTGGAAGCCGGAAAGATCACACCAAGGAAGCCTCCCACTATTCCAAGAGAACTCCCCGCCGATCATGCTCATCATCTCTACTGCAAGTTCCACCAGTTTACCGGCCATGGCACCAACTCTTGTCACTATTTGAAGGGTGTGATCCAAGATCTCATCGACAACAAGGAACTTGAAGCGCCAAATGTCCTCACCAACCCGCTTCCTAACAAACCATGAAGAAGACAAAGCCTCAAGAAGAATTCAAAGCCTTACCACTTTGGGGCTACAACTATCCTCTCCCTTTCTCCCTAGAAATAGAATATGTTTTAATTTCCTAGTATGAACTCAAATAGTCGTTCTGTCATTCTAGTGCATCTACCCCTTCTCTAGTTTGTGTCAACTAAACTATCGAGTCTGTTTTGAATTCTAGTTATTAATAAAAGTCATCCCTATTTCCTATACACTACTCTAAGGTTGTTCTACCTTTTGAATTTCTCTCTAATTCATGAATTGGATCCGCAAACAATAATTGTCATTAATCTAAAACCTTGCAATTGATAATAGAAATGTCTAAACAAGTGAGAAAGCCTAGGGGCTACACATTCCTATCACCGCGCTCATGTCAGAAGTCGAAGGACCACAATAGAAGAAAGTCAAAGGCATTATCATTCCCAAACAAAATAGGGCTATTTAATTGAAGCTTTGAGAGTCAAAAAAAAAAAAAAAAACTCTCAAGCTTCCATAACCCCATAAAGAAGGAGTTTCAACCACACACAATGAAGTAACAAAAGGAGGCCTCTCTCATCTCCTCCTACAACGAAGATCAAATCCAAATGAAGAAAAAGTGAGACTCCTAAATTGAAGACCGTCTCCATCATCCGTAGATATCACTCACAAAGAAATCCGAAGGGCAAACTAATGATTAGGCCTTCTCCTAAAAAACTTGTCAAGACATTTCTAGATGATTCACTTGCAAAAATAATTGAACAAACACTTAAGACATCAAAAATAAATACTAGGGTCCATTAAAGGTAGAACTATCTTTCTAGTACTTTGAGCCAAGTAGCGTTCATTGTTGAGTCTAGGGGATTCCTCTCTCATACACTTGTCTTTGAAATCCAAGCATAAAGGCTAGGGGCTTTTTATTCTTTCCGTCCCCTTCCAATTCCTATTCTCGAGACGTACGAACTCGTTAAAGTAAATTCGCACTAGGGGCTATCCTCTTCGCCTCTAACTCTCATTACAAAGTGCGTTATCCTCACTGAGTCGATGCTTGGAATACACTTCCCGAAAGACAAGTCGATAGCTAAAATGCCTTGTTGGGTATGCTTATCACTTAACCCTCCTAGATTTGTTAGAATTGATTGATACCATCACCTATGAGTATTTTTATGGACTTTAGGACCTCATGTAAAGAAGTTTATAACTTCAATTTTTAGCCAAGTCCTCTTCATAGTATAGGCTTAGAATAGTACTTGAAGCTATGAAGGATCGAAGATTTCCTAAGCAGGATTCATTTCACTACGCAGGATGTTCTCTGCGCAGGTCGCCACTGCGCATAGATATCTTGCGCAGCTTTTGACCCTGCTCAGTTTTCAAAGTCTTATTCCCTAAACTCTGAAGAGATCTTTTAGTGACCAAGCATGGTGAGCATACTGCCCATGCGCAGCATCCATGCGCGCCGGCAATGCGCATGCCTTTATGCGCGGACACTCAATCTTCGTCAAATTCCTCATCTCCTGATCTCATATTCTAGAAGCTTGGAAAGCGACATGACAAGCTACGCTTTTTGGTCAAATTTCCAGATTCCTTATGATGGATAAAATTCCAAGTAATAAATACCTAGCAAGCGCACTAGTTACCGTAGTAGTAACGCGCGAAAGCGAGGGTCGATCCCACAGAGACTTGTTGGACAAACAAGTAAATTTAATTAGTGCCAAAGAGTAACCAAAGGGGGGTTTTGATTTGATTTTTAATTAACCTACTTTAACTACTAAACAATAAAAAAAAAATTAAGATTAAAGATCACAAAGCAAGCAAGGATTGAATTCAAGATGACAAAGATTCACGGATTGGGCTTCACAACTATTTCCACTCTATGCTATTTTTAAATAAAGATTATCAACCTTGTTCAAGAAATCGTTCACTTAGTTAAGAATTGGAACGGTCTGGTCACCGGATTACAACCCTATTATTATCCTTATGTGATGAATTCCACTAAGTCAACAACACACGCAAATAATTCATTAAGTTCTTAGGAACAATTGATTTTAGATCCTTTTGATTTCCCCTAGGTCCTCACTTAAGTCTATTCAATGAAATCTAGGTCAATGTAAAAACTATCCACGCTAGTGAAATAATTTAAACCCTAATGATTTAAAGATCAACAATATCTATCTATAGAGTTGAAATCTCTAAATGAATGAAGATCAATTTCAAAGAACAAGAACACGAGGGATATTTAATTAAACCCAATCTAGCATAGAGTTTCAATAGTGCTACACCCAATCCATGAACAAGGAAATTAGTTACTCATAGACATAGCAAGAATCACAAGAATAAGATTAAAAACCATAAACCTGGATAAACGCTTGATGATGAATAAATCCCAAAATCTTGTTTACACCTTGAAACTTGAATAAAACCTAAAAGAAAGCATCCCCCCTAAAATAAAGTACTGCAGTCTACTATTTATACAGAGAGAAAACTAGGGCCAAAAATAGGGAAAATAGGGTTAAAACCCGTCTGGCAAAGGAAACCCGAAAATCTGTACGGAGAGAGCGAGCGGGCGCCTGGTAGTACCCAGGCGGGCGCTCATTTGCCCAGAAACTTTGGTTTTTTAGACTTCATAACGAGCGGGCGCCTGGTCCTGGTCAGGCGGGCGCCTGGTGTGCTTTTCTGACTTTCTTTATCTTTTCTTCTTTTCTTCACCTCCTTGAATAGGTTGACCACTGTTGACCTTTGACTTTGACTCGATCAATTCTTGGTCTTCAATCCTTTAAATCTATAAGACTTTGTAATACATCACATTACACTAAAAAAAATGTCTCAAAACACACATAATCTCACAAAGTTCCTCAAACACAATTAAACCAAAACTACATTAAACTATTCTGAATTACATCAAAAAGTCAATAAAATGAGAACGAAAATGTAGAGATAACATATGATAAAATCGATCCATCAAATTCCCCCACGCTTAGACCATTACTCGTCCTAGAGTAATATTCCTAACCCCACATCTAAACTCCGGTCTATTAGCGTAGCATGGAGGAAAATGACCCCTATCTCCTCTACAACTCCCATCAAACAAAGCCAAAACAAAATAAAGAAAATCAACCGGAGTGTAAAGGACTCCGCTCCTTATAACTCCCCAAAACAACAAATAATCAATGACCAATGGCCCTAATTGATAGCACCCCAATAATAAGAAAGTAATACGCATATCCAACTAGGGCCCACTCAAAAAGCTAGGGGGATCTAAAACGTCCTATGTATCCCCCACGCTTATCTTTCACTACATTCTTCCTCAAAAAGAAATCAAAGCTAGGATAATCCTTAGCAATGATTTACCTCATCAAAAAGCTCCAACACCCCCTTATGACTCCAACAAGAAATATAAGGATTTTCTATCCTATTCGCCTCTAACCAAACCTCCTACACCAAACAGGAATCCTACCCAATTCTCCGAACCTCCCTTAGGACGCCACGCCAAGTAAAAACAATAACTCACTCAATTTCTCTCCTTTTGCCTAGGCGCCCTTTCGGGTTTTCACCTAGCCTCTCTTTTCTTTTTCATTTTTTTTTTTGAATAACTATACAGGAAAACAGGTGATAACATGTGCATCAATCAACAACCAACCAACCAATATTCCCACCCCCAAACTAAATATGAGCATTGCCCCCAGTGCTCGTCACAACTAAGCATAAAAAACATAGGGAGTGGAAATACCTCGAGCTCCTCACTGCGATGGCGGTCCAAAAATATCATCCCAAGCATTCCATCCATGCTGGTAAGTCAACGGTGGGTACCGCTCACCAGGAAAATGATGCGCCATCATTCTTTGTCGAAAATACTGATCCTCCCGAATGTTGGCGTACAATGCCTCCTCCATCCTCTGTATCCTATGATCATTCTCTTCTTCTCTCCGCTCTCTTTGATAGTTCCCCATAAATTGTTGTTGCTGAAAAGATCTGAACATATCATCTAATCCCTGAATCTGTCCCGACAAATAATAATCCATCTCTCTCTGAGTCATCTCTGCCGGGATATCATCCTCTTCCTCCTCATCACCAATGGCCTGACCGCCAGCAGCCTGAGCTGGAGCTGGGACCCGAGCTCTCTGCACTCGTCCACTTTCTATGGTTGCTTTAGTCACAGTGGTGCCTGGAGCTAAAAGTCTGAGGAACCCCTCCATAGGCACCCCTGCCCTCTGTGCCATCGTAGTGATCATAATGGGGAACAGATAATTCTTGTTCTCCAAATACCTAGCTCGTACCCCCATCTCACTACGTATGATGCCCCCGATGTTTATCGGCATCCTCCTTATCATGGCATAGAGCAAAGGGGCCCTGTACCAGTGAACCTCCTGATAGTGAGCAGAAGGCATGATCCTTTCGCAAATAAAGCGATACAATGCCTTTAGATCCAGCCTCAACTCACTAATATGAAACAAGTAGCCACTTCGGATGTTCTCCCTATCAATATTCACCCCAAACTCTCCTGCAAATAGAGCTAAGGTCTCATCCATCCGGTCCAAGTTCTGGAGATTCCTCTTCAACTCCCAATACACACAGTTCCCTTCCGCCACAGCATCTGACAGCCCATAGAAATTATTTATAGCCGTCGCAGTCACATCAACATTAAATCCCCTAACCCAGACATTGGGGGCCTCAGTCGCTGCATGAAAATTTGCATAGAATTCTTGCACAAGTAATTTCGACCCCATCTGGGCCGGCACGGCCAACAATCTTCTCAAGTTGTAATGTTCGATGATAGCATCTAACCCACAATTTTTCAAGTTATATCCTCTCTCCACCGTTACCCCATTATTTTGCTTATTATCGAAGTAATTTTGTGAGTCCCGGGATACAAAACGGGTGTTATCGAAATCCAGCTCAATTTGGGGTGGGGGAACACCACGACCACATCCTCGACCTCTTGGTCTAGGTGGCATGATAACAACCTCAACAACCCCTAACAAATTTTAAATCAGTAAATTGCTCTTACCCGGACTCGCCGGAGGTCGCCGGAAAATTCTTGCCGGAGACGGAGAATACGATATCCGGACTTCCCAAGCTCTCACAAACACTTTTCCCTTCTTTGATGCCCCTCAATTCCGAACCGAACCCCTTCAATTAGCCCCGATTCTTCTTTCCAAGTTTGGCCCCCAAAATCTTCAAATCACCGGATTAATGGAGGATTTGGCTTGAAATTGTTATGAGGTGAGGAGAGGGAGATGGTTTGGGTGTTTGTGGGTTGGTGTGGGTGAGTGTGGATGAGAGATTTGTAGGGAGAGAGGGAAAATCAGGTGAGGGAGAGTTTTAGAGAGAGAGAGAGATTGGAGAAGATGATTAGAACTAGGTTAACCTCCCCCAAAATCCGTTTCTACCCAACTGGGAGTCTCTCAACCCGGCAACCAGGCGGGCGCTCACCAGGGTCTAGGCGCGCGCTTATTTGGGCAGAAACTTCATATTTTGCGCGTTCTTGAACAGGCGTGCGCCCCCTGCACACCAAGCGGGCGCTCGGTATATTTTTCCAGCAATATATATATATATATATTTTTTTTGCTGGTTTGATCGCTCCACCACTGGTTGAATTGATTTCCTGCCCATCATCACAAACAAACATCACAAGCGTAATATCCATTATGAAAATAAAAATGACTCAAAAACAAAAAATGAAAATCTTTTTGGAGGGTGACACTATTTACACTCCCCTATAAACCCACAAACTCGGAGAGATCCATGAAGGATGACACGGACTAAACTTTTGACCGCACTTTCGTTGCCTACGTTCTCCCTAGGACAATAAGGAGCTCAGGTCACCGTAGTTCGAACCGACCCAGAAATAAAAGACACGAAAGCAAAATTAAAATTATTATTCTTTTTTTTTTTTTATGAATACCACCACCCCCCCAAACTAAAAGTGTGCTATGTCCTCATGGCATTGAAGAAAACAACATACTCCCAATTCAAAAATGATGATAAACTGAAAGGAAAAACATAAAGCAATAAAATGATACCTGGTTGGGTTGCCTCCCAACAAGCGCCTTTGTTTTAAGTCTTTGGATCGACATAATGCCACATGAATATTAAGTGGCTCCCTCCGGGTCCGTCAAATCAATTACATCAATTTCATTGATGTCTTCCAAAATAGACAGCCCCTCATAATACGGCTTCACCCGGTGTCCATTCACTTTAAATATTGTCCCATCTTTCAAATCTTTCAGCTCGACGGCTCCATGGGGAAACACTCGAACCAATTCATAAGGACCCGTCCACCTTGAACACAGTTTTCCGGGAAAAAGTTTGAGTCGAGAGTTAAAGAGAAGGACTTTCATACCCGGTTTGAGAAACTTGGGTTTAAGGTTTTTATCATGATATCTTTTTGTCCTCTCTTTGTATAACTTTGCACTCTCATAACTACCCTGCCTCATTTCTGCAAGCTCATCCACGTCAAGCAACCTTTTCTCCCCTGCTAGAGTCAAATCCATGTTTAGTTGCTTGGTTGCCCAATATGCTTTGTGCTCTAATTCCACTGGCAGATGCACTCTTTTCCATACACAATCCGGTACGGGCTCATTCCAATGGGGGTTTTGTATGCAGTCCGATAAGCCCACAGTGCATCACACAATTTGTCAGCACAATCCTTACGATTTGGACGCACCGTTTTCTCAAGCACCGCCTTGATTTGGCGATTACTCACCTCCACTTGGCCCGAAGTTTGAGGGTGATAAGCCGTAGCCAACTTGTGACCCACCCCATATCTTTTTAGCACTTTATTGAACATTCTATTTGTGAAGTGCGTCCCTTGGTCACTGATAATGACGCGCGGCACTCCATACCTGCCAAAGATATTTTCACGCACAAACTTGCAAACAATATTAGCATCATTAGTCCGGGTAGGAATTGCTTCCACCTCTTTAGACACATAATCTACAGCAAAAAGAATGTACAAGTAGCCTTGGGAAGGGGGAAAAGGACCCATAAAATCAATATCCCACACATCAAAAATATCAACAATTAAATTATGTTGTAGGGGCATTTTATCTCTCTTTCCTATGTTGCCTGTCCTTTGGCATCTATCACACCTCACACAAAAATCATGAGCATCTTTAAATAAAGTGGGCCAATATAGACCCGCTTGCAATACTTTTCTAGCGGTCTTTTGCCCACTAAAGTGACCCCCACATTGGAGTTCGTGGCAAAATCTCAACACGCTGGCTTGCTCATGCTCCGGAATGCATCTCCTAATTATCTTGTCCGGGCAAACTTTCCACAGATAAGGGTCATCCCAAATGTAGTGCTTCACATCCGATCTAAACTTTCGGTTTTGATCGTAAGTGAAGTGAGGTGGCATAATATTCGAAACAATGAAATTCACAAGATCCGCATACCAATGCTCATGAACATGTAAAGCAAATAGTTGTTCATCCGGAAAATTTTCATTAACCTGAATCGCACCATCTATCACATTAGTAAATGTAAAGTTCTCTAGCCTAGATAAGTGATCATCCACTACATTTTCGGTCCCCTTTTTGTCCTTTATTTCTATGTCAAACTCCTGCAGCAGGAGCATCCACCTAAGAAGTCTAGGTTTAGCATCCTTTTTATTCAGCAAATATTTAAGTGCAGCATGATCAGAGTAGATAATCACCTTAGACCCAAGCAAGTAAGAACGAAACTTTTCAAGAGCAAACACAACTGCTAAAAATTCTTTTTCAGTGGTAGTGTAATTCAGTTGTGCATCATTTAAAGTTCAACTTGCGTAATGAATCACATGAGGTAATTTATCCACTCTTTGCCCCAAAACAGCCCCAATCGCAAAATCTGAAGCATCACACATGATCTCAAAAGGTAGAGACCAATTGGGGCTGGATAGAATGGGGGCACACGTCAACTTTTCCTTCAGCAGACTGAAGGCCTCTAGACACTCTTGGTCAAAGATGAACTCAGTGTCCTTAGCTAGCAGGTTACATAAAGGCTTACAAATTTTTGAAAAGTCTTTTATGAAACGCCTATAAAAACCTGCATGACCTAGAAAACTTCGCACACCCTTAACCGATACAGGGGGAGGCAATTTTGAAATCACATCGATTTTAACCTTATCTACCTCAATCCCCTTGTTTGACACCAAATGTCCTAACACAATGCCATGCCTCACGAGAAAATGACATTTTTCCTAACTAAGGGTCAAATTTTTCTCACAATAACGATTTAAAACCATTGTCAAATTCTCTAGGCACCCATCAAAACTGTCACCAAATACCGAGAAGTCATCCATGAAGACTTCGACACATCGCTCGATCAAATCAGAAAAGATGGAGGTCATACACCTTTGAAAGGTCGCAGGTGCATTACAAAGCCCAAAGGGCATCCTCCTAAATGCGAATGTGCCAAAGGGACAAGTAAAAGTGGTCTTGGCTTGGTCCTCTGGTGCAATGGGGATTTGGTTATACCCAGAAAAACCATCCAAGAAACAATAATACTCATGTCCGGCTAACCTCTCAAGAATCTGATCAATAAAGGGCAAAGGGAAGTGATCTTTCTTTATTGCAGCATTCAATTTGCGCAAATCTATGCACATTCTCAGCCCAGTCACTTCCCTTTTTGGCACTTCTTCTCCTTTCTCATTAGTGGTGATCGTGTAGCCCGATTTTTTTGGAACGACTTGAACCGGGCTCACCCACTCACTATCAGCAACGGCATAGATAATGCCTGCATCCAACAATTTTAGGACCTCTTTCCTAACCGCCTCCTCCATGTGAGGATTTAGCCTCCTCTGTCTCTCTCTAGACGGTTTAGCACCATCTATGAGATTAATTTTGTGCATGCACATGGAGGGGCTTATAACCTTAATATCTGCTAAGGTCCACCCTATGGCCTGCTTCTGCTCACGAAGCACTTTGATCAACTTGGCCTCTTGTTCTATGGTCAAATCTGAGGCAATTATCACGGGAAAAGTCTCTCCCTCCCCAAGAAAAATATACTTTAAATTTGAGGGGAGGGCTTTCAGCTCAAGAGCTGGAGGGGTTACAATAGAAGGCACCGACTTCTCATTGAAGTGGCCTAGGGGGTGAAACGGGCCATCACTAGGATGGTGTTCGTCGGCCTTTTCCACAGCCATCAGTCGAACATCCGCATTATCCCTAGATTTCTCACCGCTAGTTGACAACAAAGACTCTAACTCCTCACAATCTCTCTCATGCCACAGAACTTCACTCACACAATCCTCAACAATATCCACACAGTTACAAGACTCATCATCTATGGGACTTTGCATGACATCAAACACAGATATTTCTATTTTCTCATTAGCCACACACATAGATAAAGTCCCATCACCCACATTAATGATGGTGTTAGTAGTAGCCATAAATGGACGCCCAAGCAATATGGGAGAATCCTGACTATTCCCAACACCATTCACAGTTTCAAGCACAACAAAATCCACAGGGATAATCAAATTTGCTACCTGCACCAAAACATCCTCCACAATTCCCAATGGCCTCTTGATTGAACGGTCAGCCAATTGCAAGGTCATTGTGGTGGGTTTTAGCTCAGGTAAACCCAACTCAAGATACAAATGATGAGGTAACAAATTAATGCTAGCACCGAGATCTAACATTGCCTTCACCTTTTTAGAATCCCCCATAGATATAGAAATATTAAAACTTCCGGGGTCTTTCATTTTAGGTGGGAGGTTCTGTTGTACCACGGCACTGGCACTTTCACCCATAACCAATTTCTCATCATTCCCATACTTGGGTTTCCTGGAGTTAAGTTCTTTGAAAAACTTTGCATAAGCTGGGATATTTTTAATGACATTTAACAAAGGAAGATTAATGTTCACTTTTGAAAACATGTCATATAAATCAGACATTTGCTTATCCAGCTTACTTCTCATGAATCTACCAGGAAACGGTACAGGAGGTACATATGGCTTGGGGGTGGAAGAATCAGTAACAGGAATTTCCCCCATGCCATTAGTACTCTTACCAACAACATTCTCAACAACAGGTGGTTCGGCAGTTTCAGAAGGAGAGTTAGGACATACCTCATTGCTTACCTGTTTGCCATTTCTCAAAGTCATAATGGCCTTAGATTGCTCCCCTTGACTAGGGAAGGTTCCTGGTTTATGCCCTTGCTGACCCACAGCTAGTTGACAAATCTGGGTCTCTAACTTTTTGTTGCCCCTTGAAGAGAGAAAGGAAAATACTTAAGCCTTAATTGTTCATCAGTAACCCCCTCTTTTACAGGGAATCCTGATATAATCATCATGTACTCTCTCAAGAAGTTCAAAGAGTCTTCAGCGGGAAGACCCTGAAACTTGGGCAACTGACTGAAGTAATGCCCCTTCGCCTCATAAGATTTAGCGGCCTCAGTCAAGACAATACATGACACCGATGTGTCAACCTTAGGCCTAGCATATTCTTTCATTAAGGGATTAGCCATTACAACTTCAATTTCTTCTTCCCCGGTGGAAGAAGTTTCAGATTCACTTAAAACTACATCTGTCTCGGTGACAGAAGCTTCAGACTCAGACTCAGAAATAGGGGGAATGCCCCTGTCAAGTCTATCGATATTATCGTCCAAAGGAATCAACTCGGGGTTCAATGAACGCCTACCAAACATACACCGAATAAATTAAGTTGTAAATCAAAACAAGTCCCCGGCAGCAGCGCAAAAAACTTGATGGATAAAATTCCAAGTAATAAATACCTAGCAAGCGCACTAGTTACCGTAGTAGTAACGCGCGAAAGCGAGGGTCGATCCCACAGAGACTTGTTGGACAAACAAGTAAATTTAATTAGTGCCAAAGAGTAACCAAAGGGGGGTTTTGATTTGATTTTTAATTAACCTACTTTAACTACTAAACAATAAAAAAAATAAACTAAGATTAAAGATCACAAAGCAAGCAAGGATTGAATTCAAGATGACAAAGATTCACGGATTGGGCTTCACAACTATTTCCACTCTATGCTATTTTTAAATAAAGATTATCAACCTTGTTCAAGAAATCGTTCACTTAGTTAAGAATTGGAACGGTCTGGTCACCGGATTGCAACCCTATTATTATCCTTATGTGATGAATTCCGCTAAGTCAACAACACACACAAATAATTCATTAAGTTCTTAGGAACAATTGATTTTAGATCCTTTTGATTTCCCTTAGGTCCTCACTTAAATCTATTCAATGAAATCTAGGTCAATGTAAAAACTATCCACGCTAGTGAAATAATTTAAACCCTAATGATTTAAAGATCAACAATATCTATCTATAGAGTTGAAATCTCTAAATGAATGAAGATCAATTTCAAAGAACAAGAACACGAAGGATATTTAATTAAACCCCATCTAGCATAGAGTTTCAATAGTGCTACACCCAATCCATGAACAAGGAAATTAGTTACTCATAGACATAGCAAGAATCACAAGAATAAGATTAAAAACCATAAACCTGGATAAACGCTTGATGATGAATAAATCCCAAAATCTTGTTTACACCTTGAAACTTGAATAAAACCTAAAAGAAAGCATCCCCCCTAAAATAAAGTACTGCAGTCTACTATTTATACAGAGAGAAAACTAGGGCCAAAAATAGGGAAAATAGGGTTAAAACCCGTCTGGCAAAGGAAACCCGAAAATCTGTACGGAGAGAGCGAGCGGGCTCCTGGTAGTACCCAGGCGGGCGCTCATTTGCCCAGAAACTTTGGTTTTTCAGTCTTCATAACGAGCGGGCGCCTGGTCCTGGTCAGGCGGGCGCCTGGTGTGCTTTTCTGACTTTCTTTATCTTTTCTTCTTTTCTTCACCTCCTTGAATAGGTTGACCACTGTTGACCTTTGACTTTGACTCGATCAATTCTTGGTATTCAATCCTTTAAATCTCTAAGGCTTTGTAATACATCACATTACACTAAAAAAAAATGTCTCAAAACACACATAATCTCACAAAGTTCCACAAACACAATTAAACCAAAATTACATTAAATTATTCTAAATTACATCAAAAAGTCAATAAAATGAGAACGAAAATGTAGAGATAACATATGATAAAATCGATCCATCACCTTAGAAAATCCTTCAAGATCTTCAAACCTTCAAACTCCTGCTCAAATCGAAAAGCCCTATATCACCAGAATTTTTGGTGCTCTTCATCTTTCATATTCATAGAGCCCAGAATTTCTGTCACACACACCTCTTGAAGCTTTGATCATTTTGATCTAACTTCTAGAGATACACCGGTTTAGTTTAGGATTTGTTCTTCATAGATAATAGATCTTGAGTTAGTATTGAGCTCAAATGTTGTAATTTGTAATACTCACTCATATTATAATATCTCCATTAGAAATCCAAGACTAACCATCTTGGTAGAGGATGTAGATCTTTCATCGATCGAACCTCTCCAAATAGCGTGTTCATTATATTTACTGCATATTTCCTGCTTAACTATTTATGAACTGCTTTGTTTGATCTTTCTGATTGCTACACTTTGATATTGTAATTGTTATTGCTCATTTGCCTTAGAACCATTTTTGCGCCACTCTTTAGCCTCAAACTTAGAGCGTGCGTTTCTATCTCTGCGCAATATACCCTGCGCAGAGCTGCTTTAAATTTCCGATGTGCATTTCACACTCTTGCTGCGCGCTATACTTAGCCAAAATAAGAGTTGTGCGCATTTGCCATTGAATTGCAAAAGGGTTTGAAAAGAATTTTAAAACGCTATTCACTGTAGATACCCCGGGGGAAACCACGGCCTTAGGCTCGAGCGCGCGTTGGTTTGTATCCTAGGATGTCTAACTTGTTTTTAGAGTCGCCACCTATGTTTTGAGGAACATAAGAAAAACCTATTGATTGTAGCCTAAGTTTGATTACGAAAACAGAGATTCTTTGTTTTGAGGTTCGGGGGTTAGATTACGAGATGGGAAGTACCGAAACACCCATCTCGCCCAACTAAAGTTGGTCTTGCTTGATCAAAATCTACATGAAAAAATGTTCTTCTTCTTCTTCTTTAAGTCATGAAAAGGGGGAATTTAAAATAGGATTTGGAATGTAGGAGATAACTCCTTAACCAACCTCAATGAGATGAGGTGATCACTAGAGTCATGTCCCAAAATGATTTGGGTGATTGCACATTTGATTAAAGTAAAAGAGAGAGAGGAGATGAAGTAAAAGAAAAGAAAGGAAAAGATGGACTTTTACCTACAATTTGGAGAACTTCAAACGTTGCTTGATGAAATCCTTGGAGAACCTTTAGAAAGTGATTTTGGTATCGTTTTTGTAAGTTCAATGTTTGGTCTAAGTTTCGATCCTTGAAAATGGAGGTAAAGAGAGGTTTTTATAGGTGAAAGAGGGGTGTTTTTGGTGCCAAAACTCAGTCACCAAGAAATCCTTCCCGGGCAAAATCCTGTAAATTGAGCAAGGGAGGGAATCCTGGCCAGAAATCTGTAACTGACGCCCAGAGGCGCGCGCTTCCTGCTTTGGGGGCGGGAGGCGCGCGCGCCTGGATCCTCCTGTCGGAGGCGCGCGACTCAGAGAAGGCAATTTTGACAGAATGGACTAGAAATCAGCCCTGTCATTCAGTTTAGTCCCTGGACTTAACGAAGTCAGTCAGGAACTTAACGGAAGTGACAAAAACTAACGAGAAACACTTAAAATGGGGAGAGACACAAAATCAAATGTGCAATCGGGGTGAGCGGTCCAAGGCGGGGTGTCTACAGAGCCCCTCGGCGACGTGGACTGCAAAGCAGAACGCGTCGACGAAAGTTAAAAACACCCGCCGAGGACATCACCAAGAAAAGGCAAAGACTCGATGGAAGCAGGAATTTGAAATTGCGAGAGATAGTGGTGCGCTCCCTGTGTGAGCGGCTTTTGTTGATAGAGGGGGTGGCATGATCCGTTAGGTGAACCTGCTGGCTGAATGTTTTGAATGAGGCCGTTAGTGAACCTTTTGATGAATCCGTTAGTGAATCCCTTGGATGAGTCCGTTGGTGAACCCTTGTTGAAGAATCCGTTGGTGAATCCTTTTGATGAATCCGTTAGTGAATCCCTTGGATGAGTCCGTTGGTGAACCCTTGGATGAGTCCGTTGGTGAACCCTTGTTGACGAATCCGTTGGTGAATCCGTTTGATGAATCCGTTAGTGAATCCCTTGGATGAGTCCGTTGGTGAACCCTTGTTGACGAATCCGTTGGTGAATCCGTTGGATGAGTCCGTTGGTGAACCCTTGTTGACGAATCCGTTTGATGAATCCTTGTTGACGAATCCGTTGGTGAATCCGTTTGATGAATCCGTTAGTGAATCCCTTGGATGAGTCCGTTGGTGAACCCTTGTTGATGAGTCCGTTGGTGAACCCTTGTTGACGAATCCGTTGGTGAATCCGTTTGATGAATCCGTTAGTGAATCCCTTGGATGAGTCCGTTGGTGAACCCTTGTTGACGAATCCGTTGGTGAATCCGTTTGATGAATCCGTTAGTGAATCCCTTGTTGACGAATCCGTTGGTGAATCCGTTTGATGAATCAGTTAGTGAATCCCTTGGATGAGTCCGTTGGTGAACCCTTGTTGATGAGTCCGTTGGTGAACCCTTATTGATGAATCCGTTGGTGAATCCGTTTGATGAATCCGTTAGTGAATCCCTTGTATGAGTCCGTTGGTGAACCCTTGTTGACGAATCCGTTGGTGAATCCGTTTGATGAATCCGTTAGTGAATCCCTTGGATGAGTCCGTTGGTGAACCCTTGTCGACGAATCCGTTAGTGAATCCGTCTGATGAAATATTGCTTTGAAGTCTCGTGCCATTTGGAGTCACACTTGACTTTTGAATTGTGGGGTACGGGCACAGTTGACTGCGACCAGAAAAATGTTCCTGCTGGGGATGAAATGTTGAGATTGACTCTTGAGGGGGGCGTGGCACCCGTGACAGAACTTAGGGAGTTCGGATTTTTGAAGAGGACAGCCTACTTATGAGTGGGAGTTTCTATCCTGCTTTCGATTTTTTTGACATGCCTTAAGGGCGGACCAGAAAAGGTGTGCCCAACTGGGTGTCCGAGGATCGGGACAGTGTCTTGATTTAGGCTGGAGATCTCTGACAAGGCCTTTTTCTTCAAGCGATTTAGACCTGGGAGGCGCGCGCTTCCCTATGTAGGCTTGGGACGCGCGCGCGCTTCATACTGCTGGCGGGTGGCGCGCGCGTCTGGGAGGCGGAATTCCGGGCTTGACATTTGCTGACCAAAAGAGTCTCCAACAGCTATAATATCATCTTCTGTTCGACCACTTGATTCTCACAGCTCCTTTCTGCCATTTTTGAACATCATATTATTGATTAACTTCGCTTGTGATCAACATTTTCCATGGCTTCCAATTCTTTTGCTCTTGACGCCAAGGTCGTTAGTGTGTATGAAAAGGACTTGGGCACTTTTGTGTATTCTTTCAAGACCCATCCCAAGAAGGCCTTCATTAAAGACTTCGGGTTCCGAATTCTTTTCACTTTGCGGACGTTGAAACCGGATTGGGATTTGTTGAGAGCTGCCGCGGCTTTCTGGGATTGCGACAGCCATACTTTCAACCTTTCAGCTAATGAAATGGTGCCGACTGTTGACGATTTCGGGGCCATCCTTGGCGTGCCTTTGGCCGGTCGGATCGCCGTCCCCAAATATCACCGTGGTGCCGTCGACTCTTGGGTTGAGTTACTGAATCTCCCTGTTGAGGATGTGAGGAAGATGTTGCACGGTACCGTGATTGACGTAACTGAGTTGCCGATGTTCTTCAGTTTGCACTCGGAGGACCCGGTGGTTCAATCTTTCAAAAGAAATGCCATGGCTGTTTGTCTCTTCAGCGAAGTACTGTTTGTTACACCTTTCGGGACTGCGGACGCGCAGTTGGCTGAGATTATTTTGCAAGCTAAGGACCAGCGATTTAGTGTAATTCCTCTTATTGTAGGGGAGACGTTGCATGGTCTTGATGAGTTACACAGGACGGGCAAGATGTGTCGGGGAAGCCCTTTGCTCTTGACCATATGGCTCCGAGAACACTTCAGAATTTATTCTCCGGATGGTGATTTGTCTCCTTTTGCTGTTCATAGGAGGAAGTTGTTGATCCGGGATTTATCTGAAAAGGATTGGAAGAAATTCTTTGCCTCTCGGGTGACCGTCGATATTGAGTGGTGTCCTCCTTCTTGGGGTCTTCGTCCTTTTGTGGAATGGACTCTTGGTTTTCAGCACGTGGTTGTACCCGGTTTGAGAGATTCTTCGTTTTACCAGTCAGAGCGGGTTCTGCGGCAGTTCGGTCGCCAACAGACAATTCCTTTTCCGAGGGATGGAATGCTTCGTCCAGTTGCTTACATGGGTCCTGACTTCTCGAGTGAGCTTCAATCGGCTTGGGGAGATGACCGCAATCGTTGGGCTTTCGCTCCTCTGCATCGGGGGAGTGTCTTCCTTCCCGAGATCTACTTGGATTATTTATTTGGCACCCTTTACCGTGGCATCACTTGGGTTGATGTGCTTCGTGCCGAGCTGTTGGGACAGGGTTTTGAGCCTAGCAGCACTTTGAGATATAGAGAGGCTGCTGTTGATTCGAGTAACATTCTTGCTGACCCTTTCGGTACTCCTTTGGATGACTTTTATTCTAGGAGACGTGCTGCGGCACAGAAGGTTTCGGTGCGTATTAGTGCTCCTTCGTTACCCAAGAAGAAAAGGATTGAGAGACGATCGGGCGGTCCTTTGAAAGCCAAGAGAAAATTGGATTTTTCTTAGTACCCTAAGAGATTGCAATTAGACCACTTTGTTTTAGGATTTAATATTTTGATGTCTTTTGTTGCTCAATAAATCCGTTGTAATGGTTTGAATAATTCATTGAATGAATAAAAATTGCATTTTGTTATTTGAAGTGAATTGGGTATTTTTGATATGTTTTAGACCGCACCCGAAGGTTGCCTACGTTCCTCCAGTTGGGAGGCTCAGGTCTTCGTAGTTCAAACAAACAAAGACCATTTTTTTTTTTGTTGTGCACCCTGTTTTTTGCCTAGACCGCCCTTTCGGATTTTCAATCTAGCGGGCTTCTCTTTTTGCACGTGCTCTAATTTTTGCCTAGGCCGCCCTTGCGGGTTTTCAACCTAGCGAGCGATTTTTTTTTTTTTTTTTTTTTTTTTTTTTAATGATCTTTGTTTATTAAGCGTAGAACCTCTTGAGCTTGTCGAGGTTGACCTCCTTTGGCAGCTGGTCACCATCTAAATCCACGAGCCGGACTGCACCACCGCTTAGTATCTTTTTGACCACGTACGGACCGATCCATCGGGGTCCCCATTTCCCCAGGGGATTCATGGCGTTAGGAGGATGTTGTCTTAAGACCAAATCTCCCACATTGATGTTTCGAGGCTTCACTTTTTTGTTGAAAGCTCTTGCCATCCTTTGCTGATATGCCCTCGTGCGTTCGAGTGCCCTTAAACTTTTCTCGTCGAGCAAGGCTAGTTGTTCATATCGACTTTGCATCCAGTCGACCTCGTTGACTTGATTCTCGAGGAGGACCCGTAGAGATGGGACTTCAAGTTCGATAGGGAGCACGGCTTCAGAACCATAGACCAATGCATAAGGAGTTTCTCCTGTTGCGGATCGTATTGATGTGCGGTAGCCCCACAATGCTAATGGTAGCTTTTCGGGCCAATCCCTTCCTGTTGAGGCCATCTTCTTGACGATGGTCTCGATGGTCTTATTTGCTGCTTCGACCGCACCATTTGCTTGGGGCCGGTAAGGAGATGACTTGTGCTTGGTGATCTTGTATTCTACCAAAAGTGCATCCATTTCCTTCTCAAAGTGAGAGCCGTTGTCGGAAATGATTTCATGAGGCACGCCGTATCGGCACATGATATTAATCTTTACAAATTCGGCCACTTTCTTGGCGTTGAGGGTTCGATAGGCTTGTGCTTCGACCCACTTTGTGAAGTAGTCGACTGCTACTAGGACGAATGACTGCCCATTGCTCCCGGCAGGATGAACTTTACCGATGATGTCTATCCCCCAACAAGAGAAAGGCCAAGGTGTGACCATGTTGTAAAGTTGTGAGGGTGGAGCATGTTGCAGATTAGCGTGGAATTGGCACTTGGCACACCTTTTGACTTTCTCGATACAGTCTCGTTCCATAGTGCTCCAATAGTAACCAATGCGAAGTATCTTCTTGACTAGCGTAAATCCATTCATGTGGGGCCCACATTCTCCTTCGTGCACTTCACACATTATCTCTTGAGCTTCGGTCTCATTGGCGCATAAGAGATTGATCCCGTCGTGGTGCCTTTTATAGACTCGGTCCCCAATCAGTACGTACCGAGAGGCTAACCTTTGCAGAGCTGCTTGAGACTTCTTATTGATGTTCTCGGGATAAGTGCCGTCTTTGAGGAAGTTCATGATATCTGAATACCACGGAGAGTTTGTTTGAACCTCGTTGATCTCGACGCTCATGCAATATGCCGGACTGTTCCTTCGAGCAATTTTGAAAGGCTTCACCATTTTTCCTTTGGGCATTTCAACTAATGAAGCTATAGTGGCCAGTGCATCGGCGAAGCGATTCTTATCTCTCGGCAGGTAGTTGAAAGTGATCTTTTGGAATTTTTCAACCAATTCTTCAAGGTGCTGACCATACTGTTGGAGAGTCGGGTCTTGGGTTCGCCATTTTCCCGATTGCTGATTGATAAGGAGCAAAGAGTCGCTGAACACTTCTAGTTCCGTGACATTTCTTTCGAGAGCTGCTTCGAGCCCCGCTATACATGCTTCGTACTCGGCAATGTTGTTGGTAGCTTCGAATTCCAGGCGTATGGCAATGGGGGTGTAGGTGTCTTTTGGATCGACAAGCAATACCCCTATACCAAAACCGTGTTTATTGGCGGCGCCATCGAAAAAAAGTTGCCACTTGTCTTCCTCGGTTGTAGTACAAATTAAATGCTCGTCGGGGAACTGTACATCTTCCCCCTTCACTTCGTCACACGGGAATTCGGCAAGCTGGTCACTGAACACTTTCCCCTGACGGATTTTAGTGTGACGTAAGTGATATCATAGCCGGCGAGCATGAAGTACCATTTGGCTATTCTTGTTGACATGAAAGGCTTCTCGAAGATGTAGCGGAGCGGGTCCACCTTTGCTACTAGCTTGATCGGAAAGCTTCCATATAGTGTTTGAGCTTTTGAGTGACCCAAGCCAATGCTGCACATGACTTCTCTAAAACAGAGTAGTTCTTTTCGCCTCCTTGGAATCGGCGACTGACAAAATAAATGGCGTTCTCCTTTGTGGACTCTCGCTGCTCTTGTACTAACATAGCCCCTAGGGCTTCATCATTGACAGTGAGATAAAGCAACAGAGGTTTCTCCTTGTGTGGCGGAACTAGAACAGGAGGGCACGTCAAGTAATGCTTCACTTGATCGAAGGCTTCTTGGCACGCGTCGGTCCATTCTAGAGCCACATTCTTCTTGAGTAACTTGAAGATTGGCTCGCAGATGGAAGTAAGTTAGTGCACAAACCGACTGATGTATTGTAGTCTGCCCATGAAACCTTTAATCTCTTTCTGCGTCTTCGGAGGAGGCATGTCAATGATTGCCTTGATTTTGGAGGGGTCTACTTCGATTCCCCTTTCTGTGACCATATAACCAAGAACTTTGCCTCGGATAACCCCGAATGTGCACTTTGCAGGGTTGAGCCTCATCTTGTGTTGACGAAGCCTTTCGAAAAACTTGCGGAGATCGGTCAAATGTTGACCATCGGTCCCTTTGGAGTGAATGATCATGTCGTCCACATAGACCTCGATTTCTTTGTGAATCATATCGTGGAACAAGTCTGTCACGGCTCTTTGGTAGGAAGCCCCAGCGTTTCTTAACCCAAACGGCATGACTGTGTAGCAGAAGGTACCCCACGGTGTTGTGAAGGCTGTCTTATGTTGATCTTCCTCGGCCATGAGAATCTGATTGTACCCAGCGAACCCATCCACAAATGAGCGAACCTCGTAGGCAGCAGTGGAGTCGACTAGCATGTCGATATTAGGGAGTGGAAAATCATCCTTTGGGGAAGCTTTGTTTAAATCCCGGAAGTCTACACAAACTCGGACCTTGCCGTTCGCCTTCCTGACTGTCACAATGTTGGCTAACCATGTCGGATACTCGATAACCTTGATGAAACCCACGCTGAGGAGCTTCTCAATCTCTTCTTTGACCTGCAGAGACCATTCTGGCTTGATCTTCCTGAGCTTCTGCTTTACTGGCCTGGTATCTTCTCTGATCGGAATCCTGTGCTCCGCTACCTTTCTGTCTAAACCTGGCATGTCTTTGTATGACCATGCGAACACATCCACGAACTCCCGTAGTAATGCAGTCAATCTGTCTCTGTCGTCTCCCTTGAAGAAGCTTCCAATCTTGGTTTCTTTTGGCTCTTCTTCGGTACCCAGATTAACAACCTGCAATTCTTCGTCAGCCTTTGGACCATTCTCGCCACGACTACGGACTTGTTGAGCAAGTTCATTTAAGTATGTTGTGTTTTCGTGGTCTATTTCATCATAATTTGAATCGTTATTAACTTGTTTGTTAAGTTCATTATTAGTTAATTCATCATTTATGATGTTTGCAATCTCAGGGTACTCAGAAATATCAAATTTTTCATTAGCAAAGAAAGGAAACACACGCTCGGCTATGGCCTCCAAATCCTCTTGGGTGAGGGTATTAGAGACACTCTCGGACTCGAAAGTAGTGTAAGCCGCTCTTCCTTTGTTGCTGTGCGGGGTATGCAACCCATTTCTTGGACTAAGAATTCTTCGGATACCACGGGCTCTTTTGTTGAATACCAATTGTTGATCGGCTCGGAGCTTGGCGGGATCTCACTGATAGTCTCGTTCATGATGACGGTGTCATGGATGGCGTTGACTTGGCATTCATTCATTGCGGCAAGCTCTTCAAACATGGAGGCTAAATCTGTCAATTCTTCCCCCACGGTGATTTCTGTCTCGGACTCTATAGTCACCTTCCTTCCCCACCATTCACGGGGCGACATGGGAGTTGGTTCCCTTTCGGATTTCTGGATCTCACAATCGGAGAAGATTTCGAGGCCAGGCTTTTTGACACCCTTATTGTTAACCCATGGTTCGGGAAAGATCATGTATGGAACGTCTTCCCCTTGGCGGACAAAATAACCATTCAACGTCTTGCGGTAAGGCCTTAGATTAGGGACCTCATAACGACGGCCTTCTTTACGAGCTCGGGCCTTTTCGTTTTTGATTGCTTGTTCTTGCTTCAAGTCTTCTTCGGAAGGCTCGTACCCCAAACCGAATGTGTTCTTGACAAATGGGACTTGCACGGGATGTAGGATTCCTTGCTGATATTTCCCTAAGCCTAAACCAGGAAGTAGTCCATATCCCTCATCATGCGGAGTACTTTGTGATTGTTGGGGGTCCATGATCCGTTTCCCCCTTCTTTGTCAATGGCGTTGATAGAGACGCCGGAGAGAGTGGAGTCTGGTAGACCGTGCTGAACTTGGTGGACGGGCTCACCTTTTCTGTGGATAGTAATGTTTTCAGCCATTACGGTCACTATTTCATCACCGTTTCGGATCTTGACACATTGGTGGAGAGTTGACGGTACGGCATTAGCACTATGAATCCATGGTCGACCTAACAGTAAGTTGAACGAGGCAGGGATATCAAGCACTTGGAATGGAACGGACATGACCATGCTCCCAAACTCAATGTCAATTTCGATCATACCCATGACTGTACGGGCGGTGCTGTCATAACCTCGGATTACTTGAGTAGAAGGCCTCAAATCAGAATCTTTGAGCCCCAGTATGCCCATGATCCTACCAGGCATGAGATTGAGTGCGGAACCACCGTCTACTAAGACTCTTGAGACGGGCCTCCCCCTTGCTCGTACCTTGAGGTAAATAGCTTCGTTGTGGTCGGAACCAAACGGTGGAAGGTCCATATCGGCAAAGGTGATGACGTTGCCAAAGTGAATGTGACCAATCATTGCTGTGAGGTCCTCGGGAGTAGTATCGGGAGAAACTGATGTATCATCGAGATTGCGGATGACAAGATCTCGATGTTTCTTTGAGGATGCAATGAGATCCCAAATAGAGATGTTGGCTTGAGTTTTCTTGAGTTGGGCAAGTAGAGGATCTTCGGGAGCTTGCGGCCTTTGAGAAGAGGAGCTCGGTGCGGAAGTGGAAGGGTTGCTTGCTATGACTCGACCGGATCGAGTTAGCATATTGACGTTCCCATCTTGCTTCTTTTTCCTATTTTCTAGTACTTCCCTCATTACCTCATAACAAGAATTGTCAAGTTTATTCATAACATTGGGGCCCCCATTCACAATTGGGATTGAATGGGTGGTCCCTCAAGTTCTCCTATCTCTATTACATTGACATGCTCGTCATTAGTCACTACAAATTCTTTCTTATCTATGAGATCTTGAATGACATTGCGGAGAACGAAGCATTCCTCGGTGGTGTGGCCACTATATTGGTGGTAGCCACAATATTTGTGGTGAGCATGATTGTCGTGGATCGTCTTGGGTTGGTACCCTTGCACGGGTGTGACTTGACCCTTTGCCTTGAGGACCTCGAACACTTCGGTTTGAGTCATGCCTTGGAGAGGCGTGTAGACACGGTCACTTCGGGGCTTTTTCCCTTGAGGTGGAGGAACCTTTTTGTAATTCCCCTTGTCAATAGTGACGGCGTTGACCGAGGCCTCTTTTGTGGAGTTGGAAGCGGCCTTGTAGCGGTATGTAGGAGTGGTCTTCTTAATCTCCTTGAGCAAGTCATCCATGCGTACCCCCGCCTCATACATTTGGGAGAAGTCGGAGTAGCAAGCCCCACTTAGGTGAGTGCGGAGATCAATCTTGAGACACTTGAGAAAGATGTCCATTTGCTCTTTTGTGTTCGGCCTCTCAACAATTTCGGAGAGTTTGTCATTCCACCTCCTTGTGAAGTCGATGAAGGACTCATTGTCTCGTTGAGTAGTGTTTTCTAGCTCTTTCCTTGTGGGCCGGTGAGTGGTGTTGCCTTGGTATTGGTTCTTGAAGGCAAGCATGGCGGAGTCCCAATCAAGACGGACAGTGAGCGGGAGAGTAGCATACCAATCTTTTGCCGCCCCCTCGAGAGTGAGAGGAAAGCATTGAGCCATCACCTTGGTGGAGACTTTCTTTGGAACCATTGCCCAAATATAAGTCTCGATGTGAGCCATAGGACAAGAGTTGCCCTTGAATTTGCTTATGTCGGGCATCTTGAACTTATCGGGAAGGGCGGCCATAGTACTCATGAGGATGGATGATTGCAAAAGGCTTGTGTCGGAGCCTTTCCCCATGTTGAGCCCATTGAATTTTTGGTCGATGTAGGCCATGATAGAATCCACCATTTTGGGCTCATTGTTCTCGGAACTTGGTTCCCCCATCTTCTTAGTGCGGGTGTTGACATAAGGACTCTTGAACAAACCCTCGGTCCATTCGGATTCATCATCATTGTTCTTGTTCTTTCCCTTGGCAAGGTTGGTGAGCTTTTCTTTCATTAGCTCCATTTCGGCCTCGTGGGCCTCCCTTTGGCTGTCGAGGTGGGATTGCCAAATGTCGTCTTTGCTTTGTGCCTCCTTGTTAAGGGTGGAGACTTGCTCTTGGAGGAGTTGGACCATAGTTGAGAGCTGTTCGAGAGACATGGTGTTGCTGCTGCCGGTCATGGTTGGTGTTGGAGCTGTTGGAGTGATCTCTTCACGGACTAACCGATTTGCTGAAGAGGCCCTTGTCAGTCTTGAGTAACACTTGCGGTCCATGAAGAGGCTTAGAACACACAGTTGGGCATACGACTCGAACCACATAAGAAAAGACTCTCTTTTTTTTTTTTTTTTTTTTTTTATAAGTCGGAGGGATTGAATCCCTTTTGGGGTTTCTAAGAAAATAATGGAATCGTCACACTAGTATATAGACCTTCTCGCGGTCCCATATACTCATCGGATTCCATCGCGCTTGTGAATCCTACATGTATCGGGATTAACTAAATTAATGTAGTAAAGCATACATGCGGGGACGGATTTTTATTTTCGTCCAAAATAACCACTTTTGGGGACGGATTTTTATTGCGTCCCTTTCAACAAGTTGGCATGTATGATTTGAAGACATTAGTTTAGGAAATCTCGGTACATGGAAACCGACTTGAGTCACGGAGTGTTAGACCCTAACTAGAATTGTGTGGTTTGTGCTCGGCTTGAATATGAGGCTCAAAGGTCACCCCCGGCATGTAGTCTTGAACTACGCCACGGGCTGAGGTTTACCGCTTCGAAAGAGCCAAGGTCGAGTGGAGCTTGAACTTTCTAGGACGGGCCTCGACGGGTTTGGGGTTGGACTTGTGCGACTCGATAGTGAGCAGTTCATAGGAATATGTGCATGTAGTGTGAGGTCTAACAAGTGACAAAATTTTTTTTTTTTTTTTTTTTATTTTATTATTTTTTTTTTTTGAAAAGAAAGAAAACACACAAAACACGTAAGCACATAAAATTACAACTCCCGAATCACCCGTGTGACCGGTAAATAAAACACAAAATTAAAACAGTCCGAGGGTTCAATTCTGTTCTAATGCAGGCAACTGTGCCCACACCCCACTGTTCTGCTCAGTCACTGAAACCTGTTTCTGTTCTGGGAATCAACCCAGAAGCGTGCGCCTCTGAGTACTGATGTGGGACGCGCGCGCATGGCGAAATGCTCATGGGAGGCGCGCGCTTCTGGGGCACACCTGTCAGAATGTCAGACTTTGGACTCAGGGGATTGCCCTGGTCCCATGTTCATATTGTAACCCCTGCAGAAGTGATTAGGGCCGAATAACAGAAGAAGAAGATGAAGAACATGAAGAAATGGGCGATTCTGGTTCTTGATATGGGATGCGTGCGCCTTAGGCTTAAAAGGCCAGACGCGCGCGCCTCCCCCATCAGGAAACAGAATGCCCAGAAAAGATGTAGATTTCGATCAGAACGCAAGTTTAACCCTCAAAACTCCCCAGCGGAGTCGCCACTGTAGATACCCCGGGGGAAACCACGGCCTTAGGCTCGAGCGCGCGTTGGTTTGTATCCTAGGATGTCTAACTTGTTTTTAGAGTCGCCACCTATGTTTTGAGGAACATAAGAAAAACCTATTGATTGTAGCCTAAGTTTGATTACGAAAACAGAGATTCTTTGTTTTGAGGTTCGGGGGTTAGATTACGAGATGGGAAGTACCGAAACACCCATCTCGCCCAACTAAAGTTGGTCTTGCTTGATCAAAATCTACATGAAAAAATGTTCTTCTTCTTCTTCTTTAAGTCATGAAAAGGGGGGATTTAAAATAGGATTTGGAATGTAGGAGATAACTCCTTAACCAACCTCAATGAGATGAGGTGATCACTAGAGTCATGTCCCAAAATGATTTGGGTGATTGCACATTTGATTAAAGTAAAAGAGAGAGAGGAGATGAAGTAAAAGAAAAGAAAGGAAAAGATGGACTTTTACCTACTATTTGGAGAACTTCAAACGTTGCTTGATGAAATCCTTGGAGAACCTTTAGAAAGTGATTTTGGTATCGTTTTTGTAAGTTCAATTTTTGGTCTAAGTTTCGATCCTTGAAAATGGAGGTAAAGAGAGGTTTTTATAGGTGAAAGAGGGGTGTTTTTGGTGCCAAAACTCAGTCACCAAGAAATCATTCCCGGGCAAAATCCTGTAAATTGAGCAAGGGAGGGAATCCTGGCCAGAAATCTGTAACTGACGCCCAGAGGCGCGCGCTTCCTGCTTTGGGGGCGGGAGGCGCGCGCGCCTGGATCCTCCTGTCGGAGGCGCGCGACTCAGAGAAGGCAATTTTGACAGAATGGACTAGAAAATCAGCCCTGTCATTCAGTTTAGTCCCTGGACTTAACGAAGTCAGTCAGGAACTTAACGGAAGTGACAAAAACTAACGAGAAACACTTAAAATGGGGAGAGACACAAAATCAAATGTGCAATCGGGGTGAGCGGTCCAAGGCGGGGTGTCTACATTCACCCCCGCCCCTCTAGCTATTTTTCACACCCTTGTTGCCCCTTAGGGACCAACAAGTGGTATCAGAGCGAACACCTTCATAAAACATGTTTCTGTTTTTCAAGCTTAACAGCTTGGGTGCCGATTCAATATGGCTTCAAAATCTTGGGCAATGACTAACTTTTCACATGTTCCTGCGCCTGCTCAAACCTCAGATCAAATTCAGACAGTTTTCCAAACTTGGTGGATCCTCAAGCAAACCTCCTATTCTCTCTCATAGAGACTTAAAGAAAGATGACTTGGTCTGCTACAACTGCAGAAAGCCAGGACATTTCGCTTCAAAATGCCTACTCCAAAATTTGAGTACGAGGAAAAGCAACCCTGCGCACAAAGCATCTAAGCAGTGCGGAATGGCTGCTGAAGAAAACTGTGCAGAAAATGAGCTAAGGACTTGGAGACTGATACTGAAGACAACGATACTGACTCTGAGGATGGACTGCTCTGCTTAGTGGCAAATGCTGACAACAATTCAGAAGCTGTTTCTGAAATGAAACCTAAGCATGCACCAAGGACAATCAAAGAAAGGTTCCTTCACTCTAGTGGAAATGGGACACCTTCACCAAGCAGATAGAATGGCAAGTACCTATTTGCCAGAGCTAACCTGACAAAGCTGCGTCATCACCAACTCCACAGCCGCGCAAGGAATCTCATAAAGTTCCTACTGATCTTAAATGATAACTCTGCTGTAGAGCGTAAGTCAATGTTTCAACAAGCAGAAAAGATCTACTTCACTGTGCACTCTCAAGCTCAGTTGGTATCGACAGTGGATTCTAGACACGACTGGAGATGTCAACACTCTTAAAGATGTGCATGATGGAAGAGATCACTCATTAACATATGATGACAACAGCAAAGGGAACATAAATGGATTTGGACTAATCATAAAAGATAGTCTCAAGCACAACCTGCTCTCCATATCACAATTATGTGATAAAGGCCTGAAATGCCATTTCACTTCAACGCACTGCTATATCAAGAATGGCGTTTCTGGACTAACTTTGCTCATAAGGACTCGTAAGACCAATTTTTATATTATTGATCTTTCCGCTATAGTTTCTATTACTAATCCTTATTTTGTAGCAATGAACATAAGTGAATGCAACTAGCAATGGTATAAGCACCATGCCAGCTTAGTAAGCAACCTGAGCAGTTTTCCTCCAGCAAGATTGCTCCAATGTCAAAACGCTTACAACCGCTTCACCTCATGTGTTTGGACCGCTCACTACCGCGAGCATTGGACCAACCTGTGGTATCTCAATGATATCCTGGCTGCTCTCCTTCAAAATCTCCAAACACAGAAGACATCGTTAGAGTTGGATACTTCAACGGAATAGAATTTATGAACAACGATGTCGCTCAATATTGTGAGAACCAACAAGAACCAATAAATGGTATTCTTAACAATTTCTCTGCTGCTGGAGTTCCCCAACAAAATGGCGTTGTGGAAAGAATCGCTCGTTGATTGAGGATGGATAGACAATGATAATAGAAGCAGTACTTCTAATGTATTTCTGGGAAGAAGCTGTCAACACTACTTGCTTTACTCAGAATAAGATCCCCCATCAACAAAGCCTACATCAATACTCTATACGATCTATGGAGAGAGAGAGCGTCCAACATTGCTTTATTCAAGCTCTTTGGCTGCAAACGCTATATCCTCTACAACGGCAGAGCATAGAGGTAAATTCGACGCCAAAGCAGATGAAGGTATTCTCGTTGGGTATGCCAATCATCCTATAAGATTTTCATGATTATAATAGAATAAATCTCTAGTTATCATAGTATCTGTACATGTTACTTTTGATGAACATTCTCTCCTTGAGCCACATTTGGCTCCAAATGTTTCTAATGATTCTGTTGAGTCCATTGAGACAGGTGCCCACATACCAGCTGCGCATACACAAGACCAGAATGTATCAACACAAGGAAATCCATCTACATCAGTTGCACAAAGCATTATCAATAGCGCACCAAGTAGAGATTCAGCTACACCTAACCATACGCCTGGAGATTCTTCTAAAGCGCATCAGTCTACTGCTGTATCCGGTGTTAATCCCACTTTCAATTCTGAACCAGTTCTTCCTCCAAATTTTGATGATTTTAATACTGGTGAAGATGTGCCAATTGAAGACCTTCAAGTTACTACAACTCAACCTAACTTACCTCCTGAAGTTCCTGAAGTTAGAGATCACCCAATCACTAATATCATTGGTGATCTTCATGTTGGGGTTCGTACAAGGAGAGCTACAAACTTTGATGCTTACACTGCATTTATCTCTCAAATTGAACCAAAGAAGGCTGATGAAGCGCTCCAAGATCCTAATTGGGTTGTTGCTATGCAAGAAGAACTCAATCAATTTGAACGATGTAAGGTTTGGACTCTTGTCCCAAGACCAAATAATCAAGGAGTAATTGGTACAAAATGGGTGTTTAGAAACAAGATGGATGAGAATGGAACCATCACGAGAAACAAATCAAGATTGGTTGCACAAGGCTATAGGCAAGAAGAAGGAATTGATTACGATGAAACATTCGCACCCGTAGCAAGACTTGAAGGTATCATATTATTTCTAGCTTACGCCGCTCACAAGGACTTCAAGTTATATCAAATGGATGTGAAGAGTGCGTTTCTGAATGGTGAACTCCAAGAACAAGTCTACGTTGCTCAACCGCCTGGGTTTGAAGATTCACAATTTCCAAATCATGTCTACAAACTCCAGAAAGCTTTGTATGGACTCAAGCAAGCACCAAGAGCATGGTATGATACTCTTTCAAAATTCCTGCTAGGGAAAAGCTTCAAGCGCGGTAAAATCGATACAACTCTTTTTATTGCTAAGTATAATGATCATTCTTTACTCGTTCAATTCTATGTTGATGATATTATATTTGGTTCTACTAATGAGTTACTTTGTAAGCGCTTTGAAAAGCCCATGAAAAGCAAGTTTGAGATGAGTATGATGGGAGAACTCACATTCTTCCCCGGGCTTCAAATCAAGCAATTGAATGATGGCATCTTCATAAATCAAGCCAAGTACACAAGGGACTTAATAAAAAATTTGGACTTGAGAATGCTAAAGCAAACAACACTCCAATGGCCACCAGCAACAAACTTAACAGCCTTAAAAGGTAGGTTGATCAGACTGTATCGAGGTATGATTGACTCTCCTTTATCTTCTGCTAGTTGGCTAAGATATTATGTTGTCTGGATCTGTGCGCACTTTCATGCTAATTCTTCAGAAGCGCACATAACTGCTACAAAATGTATTAGATATATTTTTGGCTCTGTTAACCTTGGACTTTGGTACACCAAAGATTCGAACTTTAAACTTATAGGTTATTCAGATGCGGACTATGCAGCGTGCACCATTGACAGATAGAGCTCAAGTGGAACATGTCATTTCCCTGGAAATCGACTTGTAGCATGAGCAAGCAAGAAACAAGCTGCTGTGTACATCTCCACTACTGAAGCAGAATATATTGCTGCTGGAAGCTGCTGCTGCCAAATCTTATGGATGAAGCAACAACCTGTGGACTATGGGACTCATGAAGAGAATTGTCAAATTCTCTGCGATAATATGTCCACCATAGCAGTTTCCAATCCTGCCAAGCACTAATACCAAGCTCATCAACATCTAATATCATCTCCTCAAGAATTAACAAGTGGTCTCTTGAAAGGAGAAATGTGTATGCTTAATCTTAGCTAACTTGTCCATATAATTTATACTAATGTATTTGCTTGATAAGTGTGCAAAATAGGTTAAGTTTCATGCGCCCTGCGCAACACCTGCGCAACAAATGTCTGCGCATGAAACAACAGTTCTGAGATTTATAGAATCTCTGCGCTATCAATGCGCTGCGCATGACTATCCATGCGCAAATCATCGTGGATCGCAGGTAAGTGTTCTATTCATTAGATTTTGCACATAGGTCCTTGACTGAAAAGTCAAGGCTTAGTCACAAGGGTACTTATGTAATTTAAATTTTCCCGCGCCTTTATCTTTTTTGAGTTTTCTTGGGAAATTACCTTTTTACCCCTGCGCATGTCCCATTGTCATTTAATGCAAACTGTGATTAATGACAGCGCACCTTGCGAATGTCTGCTCACCATTTAATGAGGAAGGTGATGCGACAGCCGTCAGCCTCTCTTCGCTGACACACGCGCGCGCAAAGTCTGCGCACGCGCGTCCCCCATTCGGCCACGTCACCCTGCTAACGTGCGCTCGTCCTTTCACTGACTCAGCATTTATGAGGAAGTTGACTTGACAGTGACCGGCTTAGGACTTCACACTCACACGCGCGCATAGGCCTGCACGCGCGTTCCCTATAGTGACACGTGGCATTGCTATCCTGCACCACTGCACTTTTTCTCAAATATTTCTCAGCTATCGTGCGCCTAACCTCTCCTTCCTACTTAAATCGTTTCTCTCTCTACTTCTCTCTACTCTAATTCTCTCTCTCTCTAACCTCTGTTCTAAACCTTCATTTTTCGTCTCCTATTCTCTATCTTCAATCTCAATTTTTTTCCCAAATCATTTCAATGGCGCCTAAGAAAACCAAAACTCAACAACCCGAAATCATCATCTCCGATTCCTCTTCTCACTCCAATCCTGGGAACTCTCTGAACGAAGAAGAAGAACTAGAACAACAATCAGGGCATCCCACAGTCAATGACATGGTATGTTTCACTATAACTCCTTTTCGCCATTGTTGCTCTTGGAGGTCTCAAACTCCCTTTTTCGATTTCTCCCTTGTTTGTTGATCATTTTTGAAATCGATCGTTGTGTTGTGTTCGTATTTTCCTGATCTACTCCTTCATGTAGTTTATTTCATGATCAATGGTCGTTACATGTGTTTTTCGTCAATTTCTGAGCTCCGTAACTTCCATGGCAGACGAACTGTTTTTCTTGATTTGTGGGTTTATTATTCAACTGTTGACTTTATGCTTTATTTTTTTGAAATCGTCTGGTCAACGCGGTCATTTTGATATGCATTTTGTTGAATTTTGTCAACTTTTGTTTTTCGGTGTTCTTTGGTGTTCTTCATGTTCTTGAATATTCTTTCTTATTTTTTTTAATATTTTATTTGAACAATTGATATATCCCTAAGTATTTGTGTTCTGCGCATATTTTTCTGCGCATATTTTTCTGCGCATATAGTTCTATCTAATTTTTCTGCGCACACTTCTTTTCAAGTATTTATTCTCTCTTCGCATTATCTCTTACTTTCTGCGTATGCATTCTTATTTTATGCGCATCCACTTCCTATTTTCTGCGCATAAATATTTTGCTTATCATGGAACTTGTGTGCCAAGGTATATCTGCATTATTTGCAAATGCGCACAGCTCCATGTGCAATAGGCTGTCTAATTCTATCCATTGTTTTACGCAGGGACACATTTACTTCATACCTGGCTGGGAACTAATTCAGGCAGATCTTTCTCTAGATGCAGTTGGACGTCGTCTGCTGCACCATCTCAGTTCCTCTGGCATTCTTCCTTTATTCACTCTTAATCAATCCTTCATAGTGCCTGCGCTAGTAGATGAATTCTTCAAGACAGCAAGAGTTGTCCCGGCACAACTTGAAGGAAAGCCAACGGAAATGATCATGGCCACTGTACATCACAGTGATGTAATGGTTCATCCTAACCACATTCGCAGTCTCCTAAACTTCAACGTTGATAATACTTCAGTCAACTATGATGAGGTTCATCAAAATGCACTTGCACAAAAGCTTATTGGCATTCCTTCTCTAAACAAGAATTGGCCAATGCATAACATAAAGGAATTTGGTGAGGTGATGTATCACCTGTGCACCATCATTGGAGATTCTCTCAACTGCAAGAATGGGAATAATGGTCATTTCATCTCAAAGCAGTGGGAATACTGCGCAGCCATCTTCAACGAAGTTCAACTCGACTGGCCGCAGATTATCTACAATGAGATTGTGAAGGGAATGACCAGCTATGACAAGAAGCTGAATGCAGGGAAGACTAAATACCGAACTCACTGCAGATTACTAACTAAACACTTATTGACTTATGGAGAACTGGCCACCTATGTTGAAGAACAGTCAATCAAGAAGCAGTCTTGTGACGCAAAGTACTACTCCCGAGTGCATCTCCAGAATTTGCGCAGTGAGATCGGTAACACTGAATACTATGAAATCTGGCTGTCTGATTCTGCTCCCTGCTCCCAACAAGGAACCTTGGATAGGCCCAATCCCTGTGGCCAAGTCCAAAAAGAGTGTAGGAAGATCTCTACCTGATGCTGCGCAAGAAACCTCAGAAGATGCATATAAACGCAAGAGGAAGGGCATTGCTACACCCAGTGGCAAAAAGATCAAGGACATTCCTTTGGTAGACCCTACCAGCAAACCAGCTCCTGCTCTCTCAAAGCCAACCACAATGAAGCACAAGGCTGATTTTCGTGGTGATTCAGATGAGCTGCAGTTCAGGGGGAGCAAAGGCACGAAGCTACTCAAGAAGCTGTCCCAAGTGCTGATATCGCACATGTTTCTTCTCGTCTAAAGCAGAAGGTGCGCAGCAACGCAAAAGGATTGAAGAAGAGCCGCACTCATTCCGAAGCCTCTGACAGCAGTGAACTCTCTCCAGTTAAAACTTCATCAGCAGCAGAGATTCCTACTTCCTCTTCGGATGAGCTGCGCCAGATCGTGCAAGCCTTGCATTCTGTTCAAGCGAATCAAGTCGCTACGCAGTTGAAGCTGAATCAACTCCTTACTGCTCAAACTGCTTTGCTGTACTATCTAGATATGCAGCGTTTGGAGATTGATACCATTAAGAGGGAGAAAGCAAAGGAGGAAGCAAAGGCAAAGGCAAATGCAAAGGAGTGCACGGAGAGTGCTAGGACGGAGAGTGCTAAGAGTGCAAAAACAAGTTCATCTGATCATCTCTCTGAGCCTACGCAAGAAAATGCGCAAGAACAAGTTCCTATAACTTTGGATCAACTTATCCTGGACTCCCTGAGAACCATCAGCGCCCAGCTCGAAAAATGTCAGCGCACTACTCAATAATGTGTGCACCTTTGGAGCGATTGATGGTGGATTCAGGGATATACTGAAAAAGCTAAAGAAAACCCTCGCAGATGGGTTACTTAAAGGATTTGATGATCTTCAAGCTCAGATGGAGATGATTGGACAAGGAAGCTCTGCGCATGAAAGTAAGATTAATATTGAAGAAGTGCGTAAATGCATTACTAAGTCCATGACAGATTTTTCTTCTGCGTTCAACGCCAAGATGGACTACGTAATGCTAGATATTCAAGCCAGCGTTAACACTCAACGCCTTCATACCGACACAAGACTGGAAGCTACGGAGACTTCCATCCAGACGGACTGCAGAGTAAAGTTCAGAGAGCTGGTGGATGACAATGCCGATATACGCAGAGGCATGAACACTTACTTTGGCAAAGCTGTTGAGTTCCAGGACAAGTTTCAAGATTTAAAGGTAGAACTCATGAACAAGTTCAACAGCCTCCAGAACGAGCTGCGTGAAGCTCTTTGCCGCATCAGAATAGACTAGGCTTCTTTTGTAAGTATTTTGCTACTTTTTGAGATCTTTTGATTCTCGTTGCGTATAGTATGTTTTATGCGCTTTTATTTCGTGCGCGTTTGTTTTTGTGCGCAATCTTTTGTTTTTCCTCTTTAAAGCTTGTACTCTGTATCAGTCAATCCTTCAAGTTTTAATGAGAAGAATGCATCATTATGCTTTCACAAAACCTTGTTCAATTCAAACCATTCGTTTGTAGAACATTGAATGCATTATTACTTAAACTCATGCGCATAATTTTTACTGCTCATGTTTTCTATGCATGATGTTTAAACATTAAGTTTAAACGCATATTTAAAACTACATATCATATTATTTGTATGCGCTGGATGATATTTCTATCTTTCCTATCTTGTAAGTTTTAATCTTTTGGATAGACTAGAAATCTATAGCACTGGCTAGTGTGTGCATTGACTTGAGGCATGATTTACCATTTTCATTTTTATGGACATGTTATTATCAAGTACAATGGATTGCCTTTGCTATAGTAGGTAATGGCATCAATCATTTATGGGGAGATTGTTGGGTATGCTTATCACTTAACCCTCCTACATTTGTTAGAATTAATTGATACAATCACCTATGAGTATTTTTATGGACTTTAGGACCTCATGTAAAGAAGTTTATAACTTCAATTTTTAGCCAAGTCCTCTTCATAGTATAGGATTAGATTATAGGACTTGAAGCTATGAAGGATCGAAGATTTCCTAAGCAGGATTCATTTCACTGCGCATGATGTTCTCTGCGCAGGTCGCCACCGCGCATAGATATCTTGCGCAGCTTTTGACCCTACTCAGTTTTCAAGGTCTTATTCCCTAAACTCTGAAGAGATCTTTAAGTGACCAAGCATGGTGCTCATACTGCCCATGCGCAGCATCCATGCACGCCGGCAATGCGCATGCCTTTATGCGCGGACACTCAATCTTGGTCAAATTCCTCATCTCCTGATCTCATATTCTAGAAGCTTGGAAAGCGACATGACAAGCTACGCTTTTTGGATTGAGTCAGAGTGCTGAGGTGTGCACAAACGACAAAATAAGCACACTCAGCAAAACCATTGGTGGAGACACGCTTCAAAGAAATATTTCAAGTGAAGACAGCTGTCAACCTTCTAGAAGAAGTTTTGAATTTGGTCTTCATGCTCAGTCTTCAACGGGTACAAAGGACACCTGCGCACCAATCATATTGTGCCAGCTCATTGTCCTTACTCTGTCTCCAACGGCTATAAAGGAGACCTGCGTGCCAATCATATTGTGCCAGCACATCGTCCTTGCTCAGAGCTCCAACGGCTAGTTTTTGAAGCTCAGCTATAAATAGCCTACTCATTCCCATTTCCAAGTTTCTTAAGCTCGCATGCTTCAAGAGCTCAAGTTTCATGCTTCATTGAGAGACCTTGAAGATCTGAAGACTGCTGCTCAAAATATCCAGATTCCTTAGAACAACCTTCAAGATCTTCAAACCTTCAAACTCCTGCTCAAATCGAAAAGCCCTATATCACCAGAATTCTTGGTGCTCTTCATCTTTCATATTCATAGAGCCCAGAATTTCTGTCACACACACACCTCTTGAAGCTTTGATCATTTTGATCTAACTTCTAGAGATACACCGGTTTAGTCTAGGATTTGTTCTTCATAGATAATAGATCTTGAGTTAGTATTGAGCTCAAATGTTGTAATTTGTAATACTCACTCATATTATAAGATCTTCATTAGAAATCCAAGACTAACCATCTTGGTAGAGGATGTAGATCTTTCATCGATCGAACCTCTCCAAATAGCGTGTTCATTATATTTACTGCATATTTCCTGCTTAACTATTTATGAACTGCTTTGTTTGATCTTTCTGATTGCTACACTTTGATGTTGTAATTGTTATTGCTCATTTACCTTAGAACCATTTTTGCGCCACTCTTTAGCCTCAAACTTAGCGCGTGCGTTTCTATCTCTGCGCAGTATACCCTGCGCAGAGCTGCTTTAAATTTCCGCTGTGCATTTCACACTCTTGCTGCGCGCTATACTTAGCCAAAATAAGAGTTGTGCACATTTGCCATTGAATTGCAAAAGGGTTTGAAAAGAATTTTAAAACGCTATTCACCCCCCCCCTCTAGCGATTTTTCACACCCTTGTTGCCCCTTAGGGACCAACATGCCTAATACATTCAAACCCAAAAATCTTGCATGTCTCTCCCCCCAATAAGAGACAAAACTACTCTCCTCTCTGAGTCATCTTCGAGTACATACTCTGTCAAAAAAAAAAGACGCAAAAGAGATGCCCGCTAGATTGAAAACCCGAAAGGGCGGTCTAGGCAAAAATCAGGGTGCGTCACAAAAAAAGGGAGAACATTCTTCAAATCATTTCTTCTTCAACCTTCCTCTTTCCTTAAATCAATCAAGCGGCAGAGCACTCTTCTTCAAATCAAACAGCCTCATAAGCCTGTTCACGAAGTCATCTACAACTTACAAGATTCTTGGGGCTTGACTTAGACCAAAGCATGAGATAAACTTGGGGGAATAGATAACGTCTCTCATCACCTTCACCGGAGACTTTCGGACATGGAACTCTAGAGTTGTCAAAAAAGTATGCTCGGCCTACTTAGAGCTTGCACATTGATAAATATCATTGGTTGTCAGACAAATAGTTGTCTCCCTTGACACAACATGACTAAAGGAATGATCTGGACGGATCATCTTGCACAAGGAAAACGAGTCTCACACGAGATAACCATCGAAGGAACTCCGTAGCACGTTATCTCTGGAGAAAACCTGATTAGGTCCCGACTTGTTAAACACTTGTCCCCGCACACACACACAAATCATCACATGCAGTTCATCACCAATAAACATCCCATCGCAAATCCATGCTATTCACACTACTTACACCAAGGTTGACCGACCGGGCATGCACATAAATTTGTCACCGCCGCATGAGTCCAATTACAAACTAAAATCAAGGCTAAATTGCTTGCTAGAATAGGTTCTACTTGTTGTATTAACAGGTATAAGAATCAATCCGTGCTCAAAGAAAACTCAGTAGCGATCAAATGATCCCGACAGAATTCAGACACATCAACATTTTGCATCCAGTACTTCCAATGTAAGAGCATTGATCGATGATAATATTCAGTACTTTCAAATCAGCTCCATGAATTGATTGATCGGAGATATTCCCCAACAACCAACGAAGTCCTACACTGGCGATGAAGTCCTACACTGGCGTGAAGTCCTACAATGGAGATAAAGTCCTACATTGGCGTGAAGTCATACAATAGCGATGAAGTCCTACACTGGTGTGAAGTGCTACAATGGCAATGAAGTCCTACACTGGCGTGAAGTCCTACATTGGCGTGAAGTCCTACACCGGCACCAACTAAGTCCTACATTGGTGAGAAAGTAAGTCCTACATTGGCGAGCAGGTAAGTCCTGACCGGGCACCGTCAACCGCGACACTCCATCAACGACAAAGGGAATATTCAGAATTGGGTCAAGGACATTGATTCCTCAGTACGGGTTACTCTCTAAACTCTAAACTTTACTTATTGCAGCATTGCTTTCAAAATGATTTTTAAAATACCTCAAACAACCGTTTTTACGGGTTTTTAGAGTCGAACTACGTTTGGTCTGATTTCCTTTCGGGGAATACGTAGGCAGCTTTTCAGCACGACCATACCCAAAGTTCTAAATAGTGTCTTTTCTATCGACGACGTTACTTCATCCATAAGTATCGTCGCCGAGGGGCTCTGTAGACACCCCATTTTGAACTCACATTTATGATTACTCTGCTCTCGTGTCTCGCCTTTGTGATTTGATGAAAACTCGTCAGTTTTGTCCTGTTTTGTTAAGTTTCTAACTGACTCCGTTAGTCAGGGGCTAAACTGAACAAAGAAACTATAGACAAGGATAAAACAGTAATGCTGCACTAGATGCCTCGTATGAGACATCAATGTCTCGTACGAGACATCTCATTTGTCTGTGAGTCTGATTCACTTTCCTTCCTCGTCCCGATCTCTTTCTTGGCCAACACTCTCTTAATCCGGGCAATATTGACTTAGGAGACTTCCTGGAGGTTTCCTATTGAATTCTTTACCTAATGAAACCTCTCTACTTGGTCCCTAAGAAATCTAAGCCTATAAATAAAGAGTCTTTCACTCCTAATGATAGTTAATGATCCCTTGACCACAAAAAAGAGGTTAACAACTCTCCAATCAGTCCTTCTCTCAAGAATCCCGTTTTTCCTCTCCCCTCGCACCAAAACACCATCAAAAACTCATCATTTCAAGAAAAAATCAACACAAAACTCTTGGATCATCAAGGCCTTAGTCAAGGCCATCAATTGGAATCTCAAGAAAGCTTTAGGTAAACTTCTACGCTTTTAATCTCTACTTCTCATCTCATTATTTGTTTTTAGAGTAGTGTATCCCATCAAAAGGATCAGCCTAGAACCTCTCCAATCCATGGAGATGGTCTCGAAGCACATGATCCGACATTCCAATAATTAAGAAATTAATTATTGGCTTTTACTTGTTTTAATTACTTGTTCTTTATTTGATTAAAAACACCTAAGCAAGACCAATCCTAGATTGGGTGGATTGGGTGCTCCTTGACCTTCCCACTCCATAACTTAACCCCCGAACTCAAGAATCTCAACGGTTCGTGTTCCGTTCAACAACATGGTGGCGACTCTCAAATCAAAAAGGCGAGCGGGAATCTTCTCGGGTGCAAACATAATACAATTAGATACAATAGGAAAGCATGTGACAAAAAAAGCTACTTAGATACAAATGAATGATGCATACTGTATACAACTCAAATTACACAACAAAAAAACATAAAATCTTCATACATATACTTAGATACAATATAGTGATGCATAAAGCATCCAACTAATCCAACAACAAAAAACCACAAATCTTCATATATATACTTAGATACAATACAAAATGGCTAATGTATCCAACAAAATTGCTCAAGAATAAAAAAGAAAAAAAAGGAAATAACTATATCTGAATTAGAAACTTCATTTTGCTCCATCTAAAACCGACGAAATCAACCACACTGGTTATTGTCAGATTACGCCTGAGATTCAACTTTGAAGAAGAAATTGAAATTCCACCGGAGAAAAAACGTTGAACTCAAATCAACGAACACGAAATACGAACGCCGGCTTGCAATTGCACCAGCTTTACCAAACAATGCCGCCGGAGAGAATAGCCGCCGTCTCTCTCTCTCTCCTCTCCACGCCGCGCCGCGTCGCGCCGCTCCTCTCCTCTCCCTCCCTTCGATCTGTTCTAATTCAGAGGTGAGACATAACCTTAACATGTAAAGACCATTTTACCCTTTACTGCTTTCCTTATTTTCAAAATTGCCACCGCCTCCTTACTCTTTAAATTCTAATCTCAGCTGTCCATTTCTTTTAAATCTAAGGGCTCTTAATGGTTCTCATGGTTCTCACAATAATTAGGTTCTCATTTGAGCACCTACCTATATATATATATATATATATATATATATATATATATGAGGTTGGTTTTGGTGGTAGTTGCCCTGTGAAAGATTCTGGTATAGGACGGTATTAGTTTTGACTACTGGGTTAAATTTGATGATGGTGATGAGTGGTGATGTTAACTTGACGTGTTCGTGGTGATGTGGGGGTGGGGGTGGTTGTTGGGTATGCCCACTTATATCTCAGTTTCAATGTAATAGGATTGATTAGATTTGATTGATCCATCACCTAAGTTTTATTTCATGGAATTTAGACCCATAAGAAGTATTTATACTTCATTTTTTTGGTTCTCCATTGTAATAGAATAGGCTTAGGAATAGGGCAAGAAGATCAAGATTCAAGAAAATCACGAGTTTGAGCCAAGTCATGCGCCCTGCGCCCAAGCGCCTCTCTCACGCGCTGCGCCGCGCTACGCGCCTCACAGTGCGCCTGCGCCTCTTATGCGCCCGAAAAGTGTAACGCGCCTCTCTTAGCTCACGCGCTTTATAGTGATTTATTCACTCAGTGATTTATTGAAGATTCAAAGACTTGAAGAAGATTCAAACTACGCCAATGATCCAACCGTGGTTAAATAACACGTATGCACCCGCATCTAAGGACACCTGTCCATAACGGTCATATTTGTTTTATGTGTCTAATGGCTATAAAAGGACACGTGCTCCACTCAATGAGCGACAGCACATTCGTCCTTTCTCTGACTCACCAAGGATTTCCAACGGCTAGTTTTTGGGGCTCTACTATAAATACCCCATAACTTCAACCATTTGAAGTTGCTAAGAATTTCAAGAATTTCTTTCTCAAGCATTTGTTGAAGATTTGAAGATTGCCTTTGTTATTTCCAGAATTCTCAAGAACATCTTCATAACTTCATCCTTAGCCCAGATCCTCAAGCAAAAACACTTTAGTTTTCTTGTGCTCTCAATCTCAAAGATCTAAAGAGCCTTGAATCTAAAATCACACACGCACCTCTTTAAGTTTGATCACTTAGATCTTCCTTTTAGAGATACACCGGTTATTATCTAGGATTTGTTCTTTCATAGAATATTAGATCTTGAGTTAGTGTATAAGCTCAAACGATTGTAATTTGTAATACTCTCTCATTATATAAGATCTCCATTAGAAATCCAAGACTAACCATCTTGGTAGAGGACGTAGATTATTTTCCCGATCGAACCTCTCCAAATAGCGCGTACTTATTATCTTGCTATTTCCTTTAAAGTCATATCATATCTAACTATTTGATTGTTTATTCATTGTAGATTGATTGATTGAACTGTGTTGTGTTTGTTATATCATTTGCCTTAGTTTCTTATTTCACCCACTTTGAGCCAAAATACTTAGAGTGTGTGTGCGCCCCCTTTATCATACTTTGCGCCTATTTACATTACTAAATTCCGCTGTGCATTTCACTCACTCACTTAGGCGCATATCATAACGCTTATTTGATAAAGTGCGCATTTGCAATTGAGTTTATCAAGGGTACAAAAAGAATTTTAAAACAGTTATTCACCCCCCCCCTCTAGCTATTTTTCATACCCTTGTTGCCCTTTGGGACCAACAAGTGGTATCAGAGCAAACACCTTTATAAAACACTTTGGTTTTTCAAGCTTAACAGCTTGGGTGCCGATTCAAAATGGCAAACTCAAAACCTATGGCAACTGCAAACTACACTCACGTTCCGGTCTTTGATGAAGATCATTTTGACGTGTGGAAATCCAGCATCTTAACTCATCTCAACTCAATCGATGAAAGACTTTATGACACTGTGGTTTATGGACCTTACATCCCTATGAAAGCGAATCCAAATCCGCGCACCAATGTTGTTCAACCAACCATCAAGAAACCAAGGGAAGAATGGACTGAGGAAGAAACAAGAAGAGTTGCAAATGATGGCAAAGCTAGAAACATTCTCCTAAGCACTCTAAGCACGGCTATGAATTTCGCGACCCCGGACCCCGCGGGCCCCGGGACCGCGAGCTGGACGTCGACTCTAAAACCAAAACTCAGAAATACTGAAGTTAAAAATTCCATTTGATACCAAAAGGTGATAATCCATGGTTTTACAAAACCAAGTTTGACAAAAACCAATTACAACTTCCATAAACTTCCACAAGGTTATGCTAAAAAAAATACAAATATAAAATTCTTAACGACGTCATTGTTGGTACAAATACCCCAAAAGGTTACACATTTATATAATGTAAACCAACCTATACAACTTTCCCCAAAAGAATGTTTCCACACTCGACGTCCTCTTTCTCGTGATCAGCGAGACTATTCCTTAGCACCTGGGGGGGGGTTAAGGAAAAACAAAGATAAAAGGAAAGGGGGTGAGATAAATCTCAATAAGTTACTAATGCAACTACATGACATGCTATGATGCAATAAGCAATAAACAATAATTATTATCACATATCACATAGCATTTATCACATAACAGATAGCAGCGGAAATAAACACATAACAAAGGATATAGCCAAGGTTTTCCAAACCGGAACATCCAAATAAAGGATTGCTGCGCAGCTTCAATAATCAACAAATCATCATCTTCATAATAGCATGAAAGCCGAAGAGAAACCCCGGTACCGGAACCAATAACCATAACAGTGTCACAAGGGACAAGGATCATGACACAAAGTCATACCCGCTAGCCAGATACATTCACAAAGGAACGCTGGCTTATCCTTTCCAAGGCCAATCTGGAGAAGGGGTAAAGAAGGGGGCAAAACAATGGTCAACATTATAATGGACTTGGCTTTGCCATTATAATCTTTCCCATCGCCCAAACACACACAAAATACCAGCTGGACTTTCAAATAAATGCTAAGTAATAATAATTTAGCATGAATGAACAACTTAAGGTTCCAAAGTAGGGAACCATTCCAATTAGTCACCAAGAAAGTGAAATGAACCAACAACACACAATTAAAGTGTTCCAACAATCTTAAAAATGATAACACAATTCCCATATCACATTTGACCACAAAGGATCCAATTAATTCGAGCACTCTGCCAATTTTACTTACTCATATCGAAGAGCTTAAGGAGAGCTTTAAAACGGTAATTTATACGCCTAAAACGGAGTTCGGATGAACAAAATGTGACTCTCGAAAGTTGGACCAAAAAGGGGAATAAATTCATAACAGGGGAGGGGGTGCGCGCGCCTCCTAAGGGAGGGATGCGCGCGCCTCCTAGATCAGTTGGAAAATCGAGTTGGGAGAAGGAGAGGGTGCGCGCGCCTCCTAAGGGAGGGATGCGCGCGCCTCCAGGGGACAGAAGCATTTTTGATTAAGAGGGACATAAGGGTGCGCGCGCCTCCAAGGGAGGGATGCGCGCGCCTCCTTGCCCGGAAAGACAAATTCCGGCCAAAATTCTGGGTTTCCACCATTTTCAAACCAAAACTCAAACTAACCCAAATCTTTCACCATTTCACAAATGCTTGGAACCAAGGCTAGCAATATACACAACCATGAACCAAAACAACTTATAGACTTGTAATGGGACTAAATAACACAATCTAGAAACCCAATCACAAGAATCAAACCAAATTCCCCAAAAATATGAATAAAATGCCAATCACTCCCAAATCAACCCAAGATGCAATAAATGGCATTCATGACATCAAATAAACATGGAATAGCATTTCTAGCATAAAATAGGGGGGAAAAGCAACTTACCTGGAAATAATGAAAGTTGACGGAATTCGATTCTTTTTGGCTCTACGCGATCCTAACGATGATCTAAACAAGGTTTATGTTTTAAGAAATGAGAGGAAGAAGGAGGAAAAGAAGAGAGAAGGAAAAGAGAAGAAGAACTCACCTTTTTGCCAATGAGAGAGGGAGAGAGTGCTGGGAAAAATGGGGTGGAGTATGGTGAGGGAGAAGGAGGTGTAGGGAGAGGGTAGGAGTAGGATTCAAAACTTACACAAAGACCCCCTCCTCAATACTACCCAACTCAACACTCCCCACTAACAACTAAGACCCAACAACACTACACTAACCCAAATGACCCAACTATAATGCTAGGCATAATTATTATAACACATACAATGCACACAAAATTATTTAAATAAATAATATTTTAAATAATTAAATAAGCAAATAATTAAATAAAAATCATTTAATTACTAATAAAATAGAGCCTATATTTCGGGTCGTGACATTCACTCCCCCTTAAAGAAAATTCGACCCGAATTTTAACGAGACTTACCTTAAACAAAAAGCCACGGAAATTTCCTCTCGATCTCATCTCGGAGCTCCCACGTCGACTCCTCGATGTTATGATTCCTCCAAAGAACTCGAACCAACGCGATGCTCTTGCTCCTAAACTCTTGAACTTTGGAATCTAGAATCCGAACCGGTCGTTCCTCATAAGACATATCTGGCTCAATATCCTCCGGTATCCTCGGTAACACGTGAGACGGATCATGAACATACTTCCGAAGCATAGAAACGTGAAAGACGTTGTGCAACCGGTCTAAGGATGACGGTAACGCAAGACGATACGCTAGATGTCCAACCTTTCCCAAAATCTCAAACGGACCAATAAACCTCGGAGCCAGTTTGCCTTTCTTCCCAAAACGACGGATACCCACCTTCGGAGACACTTTCAAGAACACCAAGTCACCAATCTGAAAACTAAGATCTCGCCTTCGGTTGTCTGCGTAGCTCTTATGTCGACTCTGGGCTGTCTTCAATCTATCCCGGATAACTTTGACTTTCTCGACCGAATCCCGAAGCAAATCAATACCCACAATCTTCGCTTCACCAACCTCATCCCAACAAATAGGCGATCTACACTTCCTTCCATACAAGGCCTCATACGGTGCCATCTCGATACTAGCCTGATAACTGTTGTTGTAAGAGAATTTCACTAACGGTAGGTGCGAATCCCAAGAATCAGAAAAGTCTATCGAACACGCTCGCAACATATCCTCCAAAATCTGAATAGTCCTCTCGGATTGACCGTCTGTCTGGGGATGAAAAGATGTACTGAAACGCAAATCTGTACCCAAAGCTTCTTGAAACGCCTTCCAGAATCTAGAAGTAAACCTCGGGTCTCGATCTGACACAATGCTAACCGGAACTCCATGCAATCTCACAATCTCATCGATATAAAGGGTCGCAAGCTTTTCCATCGAATATCTGATATCAATAGGCAAGAAATGGGCACTCTTAGTCAGTCTATCCACTATTACCCAAACACTGTCATACTTCCTACGGGTACGAGGCAGTCCCGTAACGAAATCCATAGTCACATGCTCCCATTTCCACTCGGGAATCTCTAACGGCTGAAGTAATCCCGCGGGTCTCTGATGCTCGGCTTTGACCTGCTGACACGTTAAACACTTCGAAACATACTCGGCTATTTCCCTTTTCATATTAATCCACCAAAATTGTTGCTTCAAATCCTGATACATCTTCGTACTACCCGGATGAATAGTATACCTCGATTTGTGACCCTCATCAAGAACTCTCTGCTTAATTCCATCAACATCCGGAACACACAATCGACCACGGAAAGTCAACACTCCAATCGGGCTAACAGAAAAATCCTCGAAATTCTTTTCCTTCAATTTAACCATTACCTTCACCAACTCGGGATCTTCTTTCTGAGCTTCCTTTATTCTCTGAATTAGGGTCGGAGACACCCTAATATTCGCAAAAATAGCCCCATGTCTCGATTCACGAGGAGACCAATCTCGAACATCCTCAAGCATTTTCCATTCACGGACCATCATCGAAGCCACATAAGACTTTCTACTAATCGCATCGGCTACCACATTCGCCTTTCCCGGATGATAAGAAATCGTACAATCATAATCCTTCAACAATTCCATCCATCGGCGCTGTCTATTGTTCAACTCTTTCTGAGAGAAAAGGTACTTCAAACTCTTGTGATCGGTAAAAATCTCGAACTTCGCTCCATAAAGGTAGTGCTTCCATTTGTACAACGCAAAGACAATAGCCGCTAACTCCATATCATGAGTCGGGTAATTCTGTTCACTCGGGGTCAACTTCCTCGAAGCATACGCAATTACTTTCCCATTCTGCATCAACACACAACCCAAACCCTCTTTCGAAGCATCACTGTAAATCACTAGGCCATCGCTCCCATTAGGCAAAGTCAAGATCGGAGCGGTAGTCAACCTCTTCTTCAATTCCCCGAAACTCTTGTCACATTTCTCGGTCCACACAAACGGAACATTCTTCCGGGTCAACTGAGTCATCGGAGTAGCAATCCTCGAAAACCCTTCAATAAATCTTCGGTAATACCCGGCTAAACCAAGAAAACTACGGATCTCGGTCACTGACTCGGGTCTCTTCCAATCCACTATGGCTTCAATCTTTGAAGGATCCACCGAAATCCCATCTTTAGAAATCACATGACCCAGAAATGACACCTTCTCGAGCCAAAATTCGCATTTGCTAAACTTCGCAAATAATTTCTCCCTCGCAAGAACGGATAAAACTGTCCTCAAGTGCTGCTCGTGCTCCTCTCGAGATTTTGAATAAACAAGAATGTCGTCGATGAAAACCACCACGAACGTATCAAGATAAGGATGGAAAACTCGGTTCATCAAATCCATAAATATTGCCGGCGCGTTAGTCAACCCAAACGGCATAACCAAAAACTCATAATGCCCATACCGAGTGCGAAAAGCAGTCTTCGGAATATCCTCCGACCGAACCTTCAACTGATGGTACCCACTCCTCAAATCAAGTTTAGAGAAAACCACGGACCCTTGAAGCTGATCAAACAAATCATCAATATGCGGTAGAGGATACTTATTCTTCACTGTAACCTGATTCAACTTCCGGTAATCTATGCACAATCTCAACGAACCATCTTTCTTCCGCACAAACAAAACCGGTGCTCCCCACGGGGAAACACTAGGGCGGATAAACCCTCGATCCAGCAACTCTTGCAACTGAACCTTTAACTCTTTCAACTCTGCGGGAGCTAACCTATAAGGTGCTTTCGAAATCGGAGCCGTACCCGGCAAAAGATCTATACAAAACTCAATCTCACGATCGGGAGGCATATCATACTCGGTAGAGAAAACATCGGGAAATTCCCGAACTACCCGAACACTATCCAAACTAGGGGATTCTTTCCTAGTATCAAGAACACTAGCCAAATATCCCTCACAACCACTATGCAATAATTTTCTCGCTTTCATAAAAGAAATTAAGCGAACCTTTCTACTCAGAGGACTAGCCTCAAACACAAACTTAGGCACATCGGGAATAGAAAAAGTAACAGTTTTCTTACGGCAATCAACAGACGCATGAAATTTGCTCAACCAATCCATACCCAAAATGACATCAAAGTCTTGGATAGGAAGAACCACCAAATCCGCACAAAGGACACGACCACAAATAACCACATCACAAGCACGAAAGACTCGATCGGAAATCAAGCATTCTCCTATAGGGGTCGACACCTCTAGCACGTACGGTAAAGACTCGAATGCAGCATTTAACATAGAAGCAAATTGCACAGAAATGTATGAATGAGATGATCCTGGATCTACTAACGCTCGTGCGCTCACATTAGACACAGAAACAATACCTCCAATAACGGATGGATCATCGGTAGCTTGTTGTTGATTCATGGCATAAACCTTCCCTTGAACTTTGGGCTTCCCAGCTGCATCCCTTTTCTGACCCTGATTATTACCAACTCCTGACCCGGATGCTTGACCTCGGTACCTCGTGCACTCTCTCGCAAAGTGCCCCATTTCACCACAATTGGTACACTTGCCTTGCTTTTTCCAACACTTATCCTCCGCATGGCCTACCTTCTGACAAAAGGTACAAGGCTTCCTCATTTGGCTCCCTTGGTTCCCGGAAGTGGTACCCGGGTTCCTTGGGATTGGTTTCCCTCGGAACTGAGATTGTCCCCCAAAGTTACCTCGGTTATCGGAACGGTGCTGTGGCTTGCCTTGTGCTCCTTGCTTACTCGGGTTAGCTACTTCGGTCTTCCTTTTATGCTCCCCAATATCTTGCTCTATCAAATAAGCTCGGTCCACCGCATCTTGGAAAGTTACAATCCGTTGGGCAATGAGTTGAGTACGGATGGAGGTCTTCAATCCCCGAATGAATCTCATAGCCTTTTGTTCCTCGGTCCTCACCAAATAGTCGCAGTACCGGGCTAATTCTATGAACTTAGCCGAGTATTGTGCTATAGACAACACACCTTGCTCCAAGTTGAGTAGCTCGATCTCCTTTCAGTTTTGATCCACGACCGGAATGAAATGCTCCTTGAATTTGCGCACGAACAACTCCCACGCATACACCGTGTGAGTATCATCCCAGATAGCTTTAACACCTTTCCACCAATGCTCGGCGGCTCCCACAAGCTTGTAAGCCGCGAACCGGACCTTGTCCTCATCCGAACACCCAAATACATCATAAATCTTCTCCATAGACTCAATCCATAACTCAGCTTTCCTTATATCGGGTTCCCCATTGAATTCAACCGGTTTCAACTTCAGAAATTGCTCCAATCCATAGCGAGGTGGTGCTTGCTCTACCCTCGGACCTTGATCATGTATGGCCTTCATGGCCGCCTCAAACATGCCTTGAAACATGGCACGTGCTTCATCCCTTGTATCATTCTGATTCTGTGCACCACTAGTACCTCCTCTGTTTCTTCTTCCAGACATTGAGAACAATTACCTGCATAAAACATCAACCGTTAATCACTCCGCACACTACTACCCACCTAGGTCATACTAATCCACCTAGACTTATACATAGAGCTAATGCCATAGCTCTGATACCAACTGTCGCGACCCCGGACCCCGCGGGCCCCGGGACCGCGAGCTGGACGTCGACTCTAAAACCAAAACTCAGAAATACTGAAGTTAAAAATTCCATTTGATACCAAAAGGTGATAATCCATGGTTTTACAAAACCAAGTTTGACAAAAACCAATTACAACTACCATAAACTTCCACAAGGTTATGCTCAAAAAAATACAAATATAAAATTCTTAACGACGTCATTGTTGGTACAAATACCCCAAAAGGTTACACATTTATATAATGTAAACCAACCTATACAACTTTTCCCAAAAGAATGTTTCCACACTCGACGTCCTCTTTCTCGTGATCAGCGAGACTATTCCTTAGCACCTGGGGGGGGGGGGGGGTTAAGGAAAAACAAAGATAAAAGGAAAGGGGGTGAGATAAATCTCAATAAGTTACTAATGCAACTACATGACATGCTATGATGCAATAAGCAATAAACAATAATTATTATCACATATCACATAGCATTTATCACATAACAGATAGCAGCGGAAATAAACACATAACAAAGGATATAGCCAAGGTTTTCCAAACCGGAACATCCAAATAAAGGATTGCTGCGCAGCTTCAATAATCAACAAATCATCATCTTCATAATAGCATGAAAGCCGAAGAGAAACCCCGGTACCGGAACCAATAACCATAACAGTGTCACAAGGGACAAGGATCATGACACAAAGTCATACCCGCTAGCCAGATACATTCACAAAGGAACGCTGACTTATCCTTTCCAAGTCCAATCTGGAGAAGGGGTAAAGAAGGGGGCAAAACAATGGTCAACATTATAATGGACTTGGCTTTGCCATTATAATCTTTCCCATCGCCCAAACACACACAAAATACCAGCTGGACTTTCAAATAAATGCTAAGTAATAATAATTTAGCATGAATGAACAACTTAAGGTTCCAAAGTAGGGAACCATTCCAATTAGTCACCAAGAAAGTGAAATGAACCAACAACACACAATTAAAGTGTTCCAACAATCTTAACAATGATAACACAATTCCCATATCACATTTGACCACAAAGGATCCAATTAATTCGAGCACTCTGCCAATTTTACTTACTCATATCGAAGAGCTTAAGGAGAGCTTTAAAACGGTAATTTATACGCCTAAAACGGAGTTCGGATGAACAAAATGTGACTCTCGAAAGTTGGACCAAAAAGGGGAATAAATTCATAACAGGGGAGGGGGTGCGCGCGCCTCCTAAGGGAGGGATGCGCGCGCCTCCTAGATCAGTTGGAAAATCGAGTTGGGAGAAGGAGAGGGTGCGCGCGCCTCCTAAGGGAGGGATGCGCGCGCCTCCAGGGGACAGAAGCATTTTTGATTAAGAGGGACATAAGGGTGCGCGCGCCTCCAAGGGAGGGATGCGCGCGCCTCCTTGCCCGGAAAGACAAATTCCGGCCAAAATTCTGGGTTTCCACCATTTTCAAACCAAAACTCAAACTAACCCAAATCTTTCACCATTTCACAAATGCTTGGAACCAAGGCTAGCAATATACACAACCATGAACCAAAACAACTTATAGACTTGTAATGGGACTAAATAACACAATCTAGAAACCCAATCACAAGAATCAAACCAAATTCCCCAAAAATATGAATAAAATGCCAATCACTCCCAAATCAACCCAAGATGCAATAAATGGCATTCATGACATCAAATAAACATAGAATAGCATTTCTAGCATAAAATAGGGGGGGAAAGCAACTTACCTGGAAATAATGAAAGTTGACGGAATTCGATTCTTTTTGGCTCTACGCGATCCTAACGACGATCTAAACAAGGTTTACGTTTTAAGAAATGAGAGGAAGAAGGAGGAAAAGAAGAGAGAAGGAAAAGAGAAGAAGAACTCACCTTTTTGCCAATGAGAGAGGGAGAGAGTGCTGGGAAAAATGGGGTGGAGTATGGTGAGGGAGAAGGAGGTGTAGGGAGAGGGTAGGAGTAGGATTCAAAACTTACACAAAGACCCCCTCCTCAATACTACCCAACTCAACACTCCCCACTAACAACTAAGACCCAACAACACTACACTAACCCAAATGACCCAACTATAATGCTAGGCATAATTATTATAACACATACATTGCACACAAAATTATTTAAATAAATAATATTTTAAATAATTAAATAAGCAAATAATTAAATAAAAATCATTTAATTACTAATAAAATAGAGCCTATATTTCGGGTCGTGACAATGAAACAACAAGTCATGCATTGTGCTACTGCTGATGAGCTATGGGACGCTATTGAAGAGCATATATAAGGAGATACTGTTTGTAAGGAGAACAAGAAATATGAAGTGCAAAAGAGATTCAACAATTTCTCTCAACTCCCCGGTGAAACCTTAAGACAAACTTATGAACGCTACTGTGAAATTATAAATCTATGTATTTCACTTGGCATGAAGTTTTCAAACAAGGATTTGAATGTAAATTTTCTCCAAGCTTTTGGATCAAGATACCTACATAAATCCAGCGCTCTTGAAGACGCCGGAACTTTAGATGTATGGACTTTAAGGAACCTTTATGCAAATCTCAAAGTTTATGAGCTAAAACTCCAACGAATCAGTGAAACTGAAGGAAAGTCAAAATCCATAGCAATGGTGGCGCATAGAGAAGAAGCCCATGCGCCTGCGCCGGTTCAAGAAGAGAAAAGTTCCGATCCCAAAATTTCTACCTCTGAGCTACTAGACATGGATGATGAAGACTTCGCTTTATTTGTGAAGAAATTTCAAGTTCAGAAAATTCTCAAGACCCGGCTCAACCAGCAAATTTCAAGGATCTACCAGCAGAGCTCCTCCAAAGTTCACGAGGAGCAGTGATTCAAAAAGTAAAGAAGACCTTGTTTGTTTTAATTGCAGGAAACCAGGACACTTTACTTCAAGCTGCCCAACTCCAAAATTTGAATATATGCAGAAGAAGAGCAGACATACTCCCAAGTTCACTCCCAAATTCACTCGTCACAAGGGAATGGTTGCTGAAGAAGAATCGCCAGCAAATGAGAAGAACACTTGGATTGAAACAGACTCAGATGAGAGCGATGAAGATTCCGATGATGGACTCGTTTGTTTGGTGGAAAATGATGATGAAGTTGATACTTATGATTCTGATGATGACTTCTCCAAGGATGTTCCTGATATGAATGTCTTGAATAAACCTATCAAGAAATCTGCAGGTTTTCAAGAAGTAAAAAGGAAGAAAGGACCAACCATCAGCGAGCTTGTTGAACAAGGATTTCTCACTCCGGCTCAAAGCAATGGTGGATTGTTATTCTCACGATGTGATCTAAGTGCAAGGAACAAGTTGAGAAAAGGATCTTACATCAGACCTCAAGTTGAACCAACTGCTCCAATCTCCAAAATCAATGATGATGAAGTGATTGCTGAACAAGAAAAAATGTTGAAAAAGGCTGAAAAGGTAATCACTAGATTTGATAATATGAAGGAAGCTTTAGCACTATCATGTGATGAAATTTCCCAGCTTAAGACCGAGAAATCTCTACTTAAATCTGAACTCACCCTCCTTAAGGAGCAGATAAAGAGCATGACTCCTCTTACTGTCAAAAACACTTTTCTAACAGAACAGAACTCACTTCTTAAAGTTCAAAATGATGAATTGGTTGCTCAAATTACTGATCTTAAAAATATTACAAATGAGTGGTCCAATTCTCGTGTCACTATGGAGAATATATTTGAGTCCCAAAAAGTCAGTGGTGATAAAAGTGGCTTGGGATTCTCATCAACTAGTGACGACTTTAAATGTGATATCTGTGCTGAAAGAGATAGTGAATTTACAAATCAGCAAACTTTTGAAATTCCTAAGAAAAAACATTCTAATTCAATGGGAAAAGGACAGGAAAAAGTCAAGAGACAAACATTCCATTATGTCTACCCAACGAAGCAATTTTGGAAAGCTAATGGGAAAGATATAGCTACAGATGAATCATCCTCTAGCAAAATCCCTCTTAAAACAAAGCGTGCTCCTTCTCCGAATGCTCATTATGCGCCTAGGAGCCACGCGCCTCATCGCCGTGAACCTCCTAGCCCTATGCGCCCTCCTAGATCAAGCGCTCCAAAATTGCAAAAGAAGGATTTTGTTAAGGCTAGTCCATCTGACCCAAAGAAGAATGCTATCCCAAAGAAAAGTAAAGAGTTTGTGAAAACTCATGTGATTGGTGGCTTTCATCATTGTTCCATTTGTGATTGTTCTGGACACAAGGCCGTGGAATGCCTTTTGCGATTCACTCCCAATGCCAAAGGACGTAAAAACCCTAAGGTCAAGCAAGAGTGGGTTGTCAAAAGTTGCTAACCCTAGGACCCAAAAGGAATAAAGGGGACCTGCTTAAATGTCTATATTTCAGGTTCTTTGTTTCATGGCTGGATCTTCAAAAGCTAGAAATTATGAATAGATTCTCGATAGTGGGTGTTCAAGACACATGACTGGAGATGAATCCTTATTAGAAGATGTCCATGAAGAAAGAGGTCCCTCAGTAACATTTGGTGATAATAACAAAGGTCAAGTTGTTGCATATGGAAAGCTCAAGAAAGAAAAAGTGTGCATTGAAAGAGTCTCTCTCGTCGAAGGGCTCAAGCACAACTTATTATCCATATCTCAATTCTGCGACAAAGGATTAGAATGCCATTTTCACCTCAACTCAATGTCTTATCAAGAATGGAAAAACTGGAGCTACATTACTCACGGGATATCGTAAGACAAATATTTACATTATTGATTTCCATAGTATGAACTCTAGTACTAATCTTTGTTTTGTAGCTAAAAGTGTGAGCGAAAATAGTTGGCTGTGGCACAAGCGCTTAAGTCACATGAACTTCAAATATCTATCTAAACTCAGCAGGAATAACCTTGTCAAAGGACTTCCCAAGGTTGCTGATCATCATGACAAGAAGTGCGCCGCGTGTCAACTTGGCAAACAACCGAAGAAATATTTCTCCAGCAAGACCTATCTTTCAACTTCTAGATGTTTGCAACTGCTCCACATTGATCTATTTGGACCAGTCACCACTGCAAGTATTCGAAAGAACAAGTATACTCTAGTTGTGGTGGATGATTATTCAAGATATACATGGGTGGAAATGATGATCTCAAAAGACGATTGTTACGATATTTTGACCACCTTATTCAGACTGATCCAAACCCAAAAAGAAGATGACATCGTTAGTGTTCGATCCGACAATGGAACAGAATTCAAGAACAACGGTGTTGCTCGATATTGCGACGATCATGGGATAGATTACAACTTCTCAACCGCTGGAGTTCCTCAACAAAATGGGGTTGTGGAAAGAAAGAATAGAACGTTGATTGAAGCGGGAAAGACTATGATAGCTGAAGCGAAATTGCCTAAGTACTTTTGGGAAGAAGCTATCAACACAACATGTTTTACTCAAAATCATTCCCTCATCAACAAACTTAACAACAAGACTCCGTATGAACTTTGGCGTGGTAGAACTCCCAACATTGCATTCTTCAAGATCTTTGGTTGCAAATGTTATATCCTCTACAACGGAAACGAACATAGATGTAAATTCGATGCCAAAGCCGACGAAGGTATTTTTGTTGGGTATGCCAAACATTCTAAAGATTTTCGCGTTTTTAATAGAACTACATTAGTGATAGTTAAATCTGTACATGTTACATTTGATGAACATTATCTCCTTGACCCACATTTGGCTCCAAATGTTGCTGATGATTCTGTTGAGCTTAATGATACAGGTGCCCCTATTTATGTTGCGCCTACTCAAAATCAGAATCTATCAACTCAAGGAAATCCATCCACATCAGTTGCGCCTAACTCCTCATATGGCGCGCCAAATGGATCATCAGCTGCACCTCACTCACATGTTGCGCCTTTTGATTCCTCCCATGCGCCTATATCTACAGCTGCATCTGGTGTAAACCCAAGTTTTAACTCTACACCAATTCAACCCCCAAATTTTGATGATTTAGAATCTGGTGAAGATGTACCAATTGAAGACCTTCAAGTTACTACGACTCAACCTAACTTACCTCCTGAAATTCGTGAAGTTAGAGGTCACCCAATCAATAATATCATTGGTGATCTAAACGTTGGTGTTCGTACAAGGAGGGCTACAAACTTTGATGCTTACACTGCATTCATCTCTTAAATTGAACCGAAGAAGGCTGATGAAGCGCTCCAAGATCCTAATTGGGTTGTTGCAATGAAAGAAGAACTCAATGAATTTGAACGATGTAAGGTTTGGACTCTTTTTCTAAGACCAAATGATCAAGGAGTAATTGGTACGAAATGGGTGTTCAGAAACAAGATGGATGAGAATGGAACCATCACAAGAAACAAAGCAAGATTGGTTGCACAAGGCTATAGGCAAGAAGAAGGAATTGACTACGATGAAACCTTTGCGCCCGTAGCAAGACTTGAACTTATTAGACTCTTTCTAGCTTACGCCGCTCATAAGAACTTCAAGTTATATCAAATGGATGTGAAGAGCGCGTTTCTAAATGGTGAACTCTAAGAACAAGTCTACGTTGCTCAACCACCTGGGTTTGAAGATTCACAATTTCCAAATCATGTGTACAAACTCCAGAAAGCTTTGTATGGACTCAAGCAAGCACCAAGAGCATGGTACGATACACTATCCAAGTTTCTCATTGAAAAAGGCTTCACTCGCGGTAAAATCGATACAACTCTTTTCATTGCCAAATATAATGGTCATAAATTACTTGTTCAAATTTATGTTGATGATATTATATTTGGTTTTACTAATGAATTATTGTGCAAGTTCTTTGAGAAACTAATGAAGAGCAAATTTGAAATGAGCATGATGGGAGAACTCGCATTCTTCCTCGGGCTTCAAATCAAGCAAATGAGTGAAGGCATATTTATCAATCAAGCCAAATATACAAAGGACTTAATCAAGAAGTTTGGACTTGACAATGCTAAAGCATATGATACTCCAATGGCCACCGGCAACAAACTCGACAAAGATTTAAAAGGTAAACGTGTTGATCAAACGCTCTATCGAGGTATGATTGGCTCGCTCCTTTATCTTACTGCTAGTAGGCCCGATATTATGTTTAGTGTTTGTGTTTGCGCTCATTATCAATCTGACCCTAGAGAAGCGCACTTAATTGCTGTGAAACGTATTATAAGATATCTTTCCGGTACTGTTAACCTTGGACTTTGGTACACCAAAGATTCGAACTTTAAACTTGTAGGTTATTCAGATGCGGACTATGCAGTGTGCACAATTGATAGGAAAAGCACTAGTGGAACTTGTCATTTACTCGGATATCGACTTGTGTCATGGGCGAGTAAGAAACAAGATTCAGTATCTATCTCAACAACCGAAGCTGAATATATCGCTGCGGGAAGTTGTTGCTGTCAAATACTATGGATGAAGCAGCAATTGGTGGACTATGATATCATTGAAGAAAATTGTCCCATCTACTGCGACAACACTTCAACAATTGCGGTTTCTGAAAATCCTGTCATGCACTCAAAGACCAAACACATCGACATCAAATATCACTTCCTCAAAGACCACGTGGAGAAAGGCAATATTTATTTGGAACACGTGGGAACCGACTATCAAATCGCCAACATTCTAACGAAAGCACTTGACGCGAAACTGTTCATCTTTTGAGAGGTGAAATGGGTATGCTTGAACTCAACTAAAATTCAAGACAGTTTTGTCAATACTAATGATTTTTTTTAGTGAGTTATGAGTATACTAGGTATACATGTTAGATCATTTTCAAAGTTTCAAGGAAACTTCATGCGCCTGGAATGCGCCCCTCACTCTTTGCGCGCTAAGTGCCTTATGCGCCACTATCATTCTGCACGCCTCATGAGCTATGCGCCTCCCATGCGCCTAATAAATGTTGCGGCTCAATCAATGCTCCAAAATTTATTATTTCAATGATTGATCGCATTCAATTTTCACAAGTACCAGGTAAGTTATTCTGATCATTTATTATAGGAATTTCTGTCTTTTGACATTCCCATATTTGTTCAAGGGTACTTGTGCAATTAATTTTTCCCTCATTTTACTTTTTTCGAAAAATTTTATTTTCTGGGATATATTTCTTGCACCCCAAACTTACACCAAAACAGATGTTTTTGGGGTTTGTGCAAAAATTTAGTTATAATTGTTCATACACTTATGAGGGAAGTGGGACAATTTCTCTTTACCCAAAATGTCACATCAAGTGTACTTTGGGTCATTCAGCATTAAATGCACCGTACCTTTGTGTCATTCCTCACTTAATGCACCGTCCTTTTCTTTTTGCCATAATGAGCCGAAATTTTTCCCCTCATAAATGCCCATCTCTTCATCTTCTCCTTTTTCTAGAAAACTCAACCCTATATATTTGACTTCTCATTATTTTTCATCATTACCTACACACTCTCTCTCTTCTCACTCTCTCTACCAACTTCCAGTCACTCTCTATCTTTCCTCGTCTCTCTCTCGTTTTCTCTCTCTTTATCTCTTTCATCTTTTCTTCTTCCTTTTCCTTCATATATATATATCTTATATGGGTCCTAAGAAAGCAACAAAGACTCCCAAAGACGAAATGGTATGGATTTTTAACCTTAAACTCAGTTAATTTCTGCAAATTTCATGTTTTTCGTCATTTCTGGGTTCACGTTTTTTTTTAAAACCGAAAAACCATTCTTTCTTGATAAATCTTGTTTCGGTTATCCATTTTCGAAATCGTTTGTTGAGTTATGTTCGTTTTGTGATTTAGAATCTTTTAAACTAAACTTTTCAACGATCAATGCATTATATTTTGCGAATCTGAAAATTTTTGATTTTTGACTTTTCAAATTTTCGGATCTTTGAATCCATTTTCTGGATTTGTTGCTGATTTTTACTTGTTTTGATTTACATATTTGTTATCCTCGTCTTCGTGTGGTCATTTTGATATATTGTATGCTTGATTTGGTGAAGTTTCACGAATTATGTGTTCTTAGTGTTCTTGATATTCTTCAAGCACTCAAGCATGTTCTTCGTGTTCTTCGTTATTTTTGCATGACTTGGGTTTCAAAATTTTCAAAACTTGTTTTTCAAAATTTTCATGTTTTGATCCTTATTACTTGCATATGTTTGTTTGTATGTGTTTGTGTGTTTTTTGTGCGTTTTTATACTCAGTATGAATTTCACATAGATTTGCGCCTAAGTGTCAATTTATGCGCCTAGTTGGTTATACGCCCTATGACCTTATGCGCCTTCAGTGATTCATGCGCCTAATAATTGTATACGCCCTATGCAAATACAAATGTTATGCGCCTCAATCAACTTATGCGCCTAAAGTCATTATGCGCCTAAACATTTTATGCGCCTAAATTTTACTTAGTCAAATTTTTATGTCTAATTTTTCCTTAGTATTTTTCATAGAACTATGATATGCGCCTCGTATTTGTATGCGCCTACAACATATATACGCCTAATAATAGTATGCGCATGCTATTTTTATGCGCCTATATATCGTCCTGCGCCTACTTTATACTTAGCTCATTTTATGATTCTATGCGCCTCATTCACTCCTAACTTCACTCAAATGTTTAATTTTCAGGATCCAGCAAATTTCAGACCTGGTGAGACATTTGATCTCACTGAGCTATCTGCAGTCCAAATTGGCGTTGATATTATGGACTTTATCAGACAAGCTGGTCTTCTGCCCCTATTTACTTTGGAGCAACCTTTCTACTCACCGCTCCTCGTGGATGAATTCTTCTCAACTGCTTCTCTCATTGAGACTCCTGCTGATGGATATGTGCGCTACAGGATATGCGCCACCGTTCAGAACGTTGCTATAACTATCTCCACTGGCACTCTCAAGAATATCATCAACTTCAACACAACTGGCCCTCTGAGTGTAGCTGGTAAAATCAATACCTATCCTGCTGCTGCGCAGAATCTTATGGCAAGAACCCATCTCAACATTCCTTCTCTTCAGAACAACATCAAATCTGTTGAAATAAGGGATTGTGGTGATTTATTGGCGCATATCGCGCATTTGGTGGGGACTTCCATTATTTTCAAGACGGAAAATGTGAACGGATTTACAATGGAGCAGTGGGAATATACTGCAGCTATTATGGGAAACACCATCCTCAACTGGCCTCAAATCTTATTTAAAACTTTGTCGGACCAGATTGATAAGTACAACAAAAACAAAGCTGATGGGAAAACGAAGTTTAAAACTCACTGCAGAATACTCACAAAAATATTTCTCACCTATCCTGCTCTTGCTAAATTCCTCGCTCAAAACCCAGCTTATCAAACCACTGACGTTCCCATCTTTGGGAAAGACAGTTTGGTTATGAAAAGGCGCAGGAAGCGCATGGCTAAGCGCACGCCACGAGTTAAAGAAGATCAGTTGGTTGATGAAGCCACTAAATCTGATGAAGATGCAGATGGCGCAGACGAAGGCGCAGACATTGAAACAGCACCTCGCGCAGAACCAACAGTTGTTCCAGGCGCAGAAAAGGGCAAAGGCAAAAGAGTTGCTGAAGAAACAAGCAGACCTCCTAAGCGCCCAAGATCTGAAATTGAAGAAGAGAAGGAACTTAAACGCGCTAAGGAAGCCAGTAGACTGGAAGCGCAGAAGAAAAGGGATGAAGAATACAAGTTGAAACAGGCTGCTGAGTTATCCAAGTCAGAAAGGCGCAAAGGTGCAGGGTCTAGCGCTGATGCACGCGCGCCTGCCACTAATGCGCCTCCTATTGTTCGTTCGCCTCCATCAAAGCCTTCTGCTCCTGGTCCAACTCAGAAACTAACTTCAGAACCACTCTCTGCTGAGCGCCAAGCACTTAAAGATAGGCTATCTGATGAACTTTTTGGCGACTTGAGTGATGATCCAGTTCAGGGGGAGCCAGAGCTCTTGACTAGGCGCAAGAGTCCTTCTGTGCCCCCAACTATTTCAGTAGAGCCTACTTCAAGTGATGAATATCTGCCTTCTCTTAGCGCTCCTACTCAATCACCTCCTGCGCCCCACACTTCTCCTGCGCCTCCTCCTCCCACTCCTGACATGAGTGTAGTTATTTCACTGCTACAGCAACTCCAGCAAGGCCAAGCTCAGATGAATTCACAGTTGGAGCTTCATACTTCCATGCTTACTCAGCAAGCTGATGAGATTACTGCCATTAAGGGGGAGATGGCGCGCATAGATGCGAATATCAAGGACAAACATTTCCTTACTCCTCAACAATGGAATGACGCTATAGATCAGATGAATGAACTTTTCAAAGGTACTCTTGCTTCCCTTCATGAGCGCATAGATGGTGGCATCAAACTCACTGATGGCCAAGATTTCATTAACGCCATAAGGGAGGTAGAGTTGAATATAGCAGGTGATATAAGGAAGTTGTTTGAGATGGTGGCTGGAGATAGCCAAAAACTGTTGAGTGTTGTTGACAAACTCAAAGAAGTTAAGGATGAACTAGAAATCCTGGGTTTAACTATTTATGGTGCTGATCCTGGCGCAGAACCCAAAGCTTCTGAAACTCATGCGCTTTCAGCTCCTGAAACTCCTGCGCCCTCTTCCAGCTCTGCTCCTGGCGCGCATATAGACATTAATTCACTGCTCTCAAAGATTGATGTTTTGAAAGAATTAGTTGTCACTCACTTTAATGCCGTGCATTCCAGTACAGACAGGCGCTCAGATAGAGTTTCCGCTGATATACTTACTGTCCAAGCTGCTGTTGAAGCTAACTTCCAAGTCTTCACTGAAAACTTTTCACAACAGCAATCTATCACTCAGCGCACCATTGATGAGTATCAAAGCATCAATGTGGATCATTTGCGCTATATTAGAGATGGTGTCACTGATACTCACGGTGTTGTAAACCGATGTCACCAACTTTCCAAACAAATCCAGCGCTCTGTTTCTGAAATAGAAGAAGGATTGAAGGATGACGACGCGCCTCCTCCCAACCCTTAGTTTTTGGTTTGTTTGTAAGTTGTTAGAACCTTTTTTTTTATTAGAAACTCTTATTAGTGATTTAGTGCTTACATGTTTTAGCACCTTTTGTTTTTGTTCTGTTAAATACTTGTACTCTGTAACTCTTACACCTTGAGTATTAATGAGAACAAAACATCACTTTTGTTTCAAAACTTGTTCACTCAAACTTCTTGTTTGTAGAACATTGAATGTTGTTTAAAATCATATGCATCATATTTGAACTGCTTCATATTTCATGCATTGAGTTTAAACTTTGTTTAAACACATTTCATAACTAAAACTCATATATCATTTTGAATGTGTTATAAACTTTCATTTCTATCTTTCCATTTGTAATGCTTTATCTTTATTGGAATAGATTAGAAATCTGTATCTTGGACTAGTGTGTGCATTAACTTGAGACATGATTTACCAATTTCATTTATTTGGACATGTTATTATCAAGTATAATGTTTGTCCCTGATATAGTAGGTAATGGCATCAATCAAATAGGGGGAGATTGTTGGGTATGCCCACTTATATCTCAGTTTCAATGTAATAGGATTGATTAGATTTGATTGATCCATCACCTAAGTTTTATTTTATGGACTTTAGACCCACATGTAAGAAGTATTTATACTTCATTTTTTTGGTTGTCCATTGTAATAGAATAGGCTTAGGAATAGGGCAAGAAGATCAAGATTCAAGAAAATCACGAGTTTGAGCCAAGTCATGCGCCCTGCGCCCAAGCGCCTCTCTCACGCGCCGCGCTGCGCTACGCGCCTCACAGTGCGCCTGCGCCTCTTATGCGCCCGCAAAGTGTAACGCGACTCTCTTAGCTCACGCACCTTATAGTGATTTATTCACTCAGTGATTTATTGAAGATTCAAAGACTTGAAGAAGATTCAAACTACGCCAATGATCCAACCGTGGTTAAATAACACGTATGCACCCGCATCTAAGGACACCTGTCCATAACGGTCATATTTGTGTTATGTGTCTAACGGCTATAAAAGGACACGTGCTCCACTCAATGAGCAACAGCACATTCGTCCTTTCTCTGACTCACCAAGGATTTCCAACGGCTAGTTTTTGGGGCTCTACTATAAATACCCCATAACTTCAACCATTTGAAGTTGCAAAGAATTTCAAGAATTTCTCTCTCAAGCATTTGTTGAAGATTTGAAGATTGCCTTTGTTATTTCCAGAATTCTCAAGAACATCTTCATAACTTCATCCTTAGCCCATATCCTCAAGCAAAAACACTTTAGTTTTCTTGTGCTCTCAATCTCAAAGATCTAAAGAGCCTTGAATCTAAAATCACACACGCACCTCTTTAAGTTTGATCACTTAGATCTTCCTTTTAGAGATACACCGGTTATTGTCTAGGATTTGTTCTTTCATAAAATATTAGATCTTGAGTTAGTGTATAAGCTCAAACGATTGTAATTTGTAACACTCTCTCATTATATAAGATCTCCATTAGAAATCTAAGACTAACCATCTTGGTAGAGGACGTAGATCATTTTCCCGATCGAACCTCTCCAAATAGCGCGTACTTATTATCTTGCTAGTTCCTTTAAAGTCATATCATTTCTAACTATTTGATTGTTTATTCATTGTAGATTGATTGATTGAACTGTGTTGTGTTTGTTATATCATTTGCCTTAGTTTCTTATTTCACCCACTTTGAGCCAAAATACTTAGAGTGTGTGTGCGCCCCCTTTATCATACTTTGCGTCTATTTACATTACTAAATTCCGCTGTGCATTTCACTCACTCACTTAGGCGCATATCATAACGCTTATTTTAGGCGCATATCATAACGCTTATTTGATAAAGTGCGCATTTGCAATTGAGTTTATCAAGGGTACGAAAAGAATTTTAAAACAGCTATTCACCCCCCCTCTAGCTATTTTTCATACCCTTGTTGCCCTTTGGGACCAACAGTGGTGGTGTTAGTTTTGACGGTGGTGGTATAATTTATCCAAAAAAAAAACATTTATAAGCAAATTTAACAACAAAATAAATGTAAAATTAATGGAAGGATGACTAAATGAAAAAGAAAAATAAACACCAGTTGCTAAAGTAAAAAATAATGAGAAAATTTTGGGAGAAACTAGTTTTTCTGTAAGTTATAAAAAAAAAATTCATGTGTTTTTATAGGGGTTAAGGTTTAGGGTTTAAGGCTTAGGGTTTAGTATTTAGGGTTTAAGGGGTAAGGGTTAAAAAGTGAACTTTTTATAATTTATGGAGGAAATAGTTTCCCCCAAAACCAACTCAAAAATAATACTCCCTATGTCCCAGAAAGATAGTCTACTTTGGATTTTTGACGGTCAACACATGTGAACTTTGACCAAAGATTGTTATCAATCTAATCATCCCAATAAAATTTTAAAATTTGTCATTGATAAATCACTTGATGATTAATGAATCACAAGTTTTAGAATTTCACAAGGATGGTTAGATTAACATTTATATTTAGTCAAAGTTCACTTGTATTGACCATCAAAAAGTCAAAAGTGGACCATCTTTTTAGGACGGAAGGAGTAATAATTTGTTTACTATGAGAAACAATTAATAGTTAGAGGACTTATTTAGAGCAAGTTCAACCTATAGATGTTAATGGGTGGTGAACTACCTGAAATACCCCTTTCAAATTTAGTTAGTAAAAGAGACTATAAATGGAAAAAAAAACTATGAATATTTTGTTTGCAAATAAGTTTGATGATCAAATCCACAAAAGTATTAACGTGTGATGATTTTTTATGGTGCATTTTTCCTTAAAAAAATTGTTTCTTTATACATTATTGCTTCTACTTTCAAATCTAATACATGGAATCGTGGCTTAAAAAAAAAAAAGAGCCTCAATTAACTAAAGAAAAACCCTTCATTCTTATTTCAATCCGGCGATCAATAGAGATGATGTACATGCATACTGGAGGAAATATGCAGCTAGGACGGTCCAGAAAAACAACCACTTGTGAGTACAGTTGTTCTCACAAGTGTCAAGACAGTTGTCTTGTCAAAATACAGAAATGTAGCGGAATATAAATAAACAAATTAAACACTTCTGCAAGAATTAACTTGCTGGAAACCTTTCATATAAGAAACTATCTTGCAGATTACAAGACGAAAGAAAGAAACAAAACTACGAATAGATCAAACGAGCTCTAGATCTCTAGACCTCATAAAACACTCAGCCAAAATCTGCAAAGAAACATGTTAATGCCAACCAAAACATTTACAATGCATCAAAATCCAAAAACATATTACTAGAGTATAAATTTTATCAAAATCCAAAAACTAAAATTAAACAACATTCATGTTTACAACATCAGCATATAGATCCTCTCCAAGAATTTCAGCAGTCATGTCCATATCCTTCTCAAAATCAAACACAGGCTTTACTGTTTGTTGGATCCCTTGAGCTTGAGCACTTGAAACAACCAAAGAATCAGCTCCCCTGCATTAGAACCACCAGCATTCACTCCCCCTTTTTGTGAAGAACCAATAGCTCCCCCTGCATTTAAGGCATTTCGAAGTCCAGCCAAAGACAATTCAAGGCCAGAGATGATAATTCGTTTACTCAAAATTTCAGCCTTATGAGTAGCAATCTGAGCCTCTATCTGATCAATTTAGGCTCGAAGCACAGTCTGAGAAGAACCTGGAGTTAGAGTTACTATTGACTGAGAAGTTACAGACACAGATAGAGTGTCAGCTGGATTGTCAACTGGCTTATCCCAGTCATTGTGCCTATGAATCTCAAACATGGTCTTAGGCTGAATGATTTTTTAGGGAAGAGGAACAAGAAGTTCACCTTTATCTGCTACAATCCCATGTTCTTTAAGCATAGCAGAAATTAGATAAGGATGGGGGAAGGCGCTAGGAGGTGTTGGGAGACTCGGCATAACTCACTATGGTCTCAAAGATGACCTGACCAAGATTAAACTTATTTACTCAAATAGAATGCAACAAAATGGCCTGATCTTGTGTAACAATGGACGGATTGGAGGAGGGTTTCCAGTTAGTGAGCATGATGTGATGGAGAAGAAGATAAAGCCTAGACAGTGAGGTAGAACGAAGTTCAGGAGGCCAAAAGAAGATGGTGTCACCAGTGATAACCCTAACAACCTCATCGATGTTCTGGGAAATTTCAGAGAAGGGGATGTTGGGAGTTTGGAGACACTCATTGATTTTTTTTGGGAGAAAAGTCAATCACCCTATCCCTAACAAAAGTCTTGTGAAAATTTGGGGATTCATCCAAAGCAACATCTTGAGAAATATTTGCATAAAATTCTATCACCAACTTACGAGAAAATAAAGAAGCAAAATCCAAAGACCTCACAAGCTTTCTCTCACCCAAAAAAACCCATCACTTTCAATTTTTCAAAAACTTTCACATCCCGTTGCCTTTAAATGGTTAATTTCCTGGTCAAGTACTTATTGAAACTATTTTTAGACTCGGGGTAGTAAAATTGATGATTATGAGGAGAGTCTAAGTCATAGGGGACAAGGGGAATAGAATCAGATGGTTTACGTACCCTTTTAGCCTTGACAGTCGAACCGGAACCACTTGACCGACCAGTTGACTGGCGAGTTGATTTTACAGGTCATCGAACAACTGGCTTGACAGGTGCAGTGGACCCAAAAACAAGAACCTTCAAAACACCCCTTCGAATCAGAATGGGAGTATCATTGTCGGAGTAGGTGGCATCGAAATCGATTGCAGCATCACTATCACTTGAATTATCAGGTTGAGAGGACGAACCTTTTTCCCTCATCGGATTTTCTAGGGTTTTAGACTTGGCGCCCCTTGTCTGAACACTAGAACCAGTCAGAGCTACTGGAATTGTGGCCTTGAAGGGGGTGGCCTTCTTGGGAACCCTCTTTGTCTTTGTCGGAATTAGGGTTACTAACGGAGCATCATCATCGTAGTTAGAGTTGGTTGCCGGCTTTGGAGACGAAAAAGGCAACGGTTCCTCTTCCTATGATTCATTCAAAATTTGGCGGCGATGAGTTCCAGTTGGAATAACTTTATCCTTAGCTTTGACTTTGGCTTCGGCTTCAGCTTCCATGGTATCCCTAGCTTCATCGGGCTTGAAAGACCCAGAGGAAGTCCCTGTTCCCAGTTTCCCCAGGCAAACGGAGCGGCGAGACCCGGTGGCCATAACCTTATGAGATTTGGTCAAAGAGCTGACCTGGAGAGGGTTCTCAACATCTATGGCGTGCTCGGGAAGCCCCAAGAACCTCGGATCAACTATAGAAACTGACTGTGGAACATTGATCAAATCGGCGACAATGGCGTTGCATATGTAGGTGGCCGGCGCAGAAGAAGATGAAGAAGCCATGAGTATCTGAACACAAAGGAGAGAGAGAGAATATACCAGTGCAGTTAGCCTTGAGAGAGAAAGAAAAAATTGAGAGAGATGAAGAGAGAGGCGGGGAAGTTGATAGGGAATTTGATGAAGGAGAGAAGACTTTACACTTGATTTGACAAGATCAACTTCCAAGAAGGTGTAGACACCTCGCCTTGGACCGCTCACCCCGATTGAACACTTGATTTTGTGTTTCTCCCTCTTTTAAGTGTTTTCTGTTAGTTTCTGTTACTTTGGTTAAGTTCCAGACGGACTCCGTTAAGTCCCGGGACTAAACTGAGTAACAGTTCTAACTTTCTAGTTCATTCTGTCAAAAATTGCTTCTCAGAGTCGCGCGCCTCCGCCCCTTGAGGCCAGACGCGCGCGCCATCCGCCGCCTAGGTAGGATGCGCGCGCTTCTGGGGCGTGTCAGTTACAGATTCTGCCCAAGAATCTCTCCCTTGCTCATTATACATGATTTTGCCCGGTAAAGATTTCTTGGAGACTCCGTTTGGCTCCAAAAACAGTCATTTTTCAACTATAAAATCCCCTCCAATCCATCATTGGAGGGGATCTGGGACATCATTACTTTTAGACCTTTCTTACTCACTTCTTTCCTAGACTTTTTCTTGGGATTTCTTCAACTAAGTGTTCAACCTCTTCTTCAAGGCTTTACAAGAGGTTCTCTTTGAAGGATACTATAGGTAAATGTCTTAAGCATTTCTCTTCTTCTCCTTCTTCTTCTTCTTCTTTTTCAATCAAATGTGCAATCACCCAAAACCATTTGAGACATGACACCAACGGTCCTTTCATTACATTGAATTGGCCTAGGAGTCATCTCCCTACATTTTAACTCTAAAACCCCTTTTTATCATCATTTTAATAGGAAGAACGCATTTATCTTTAAAAGTGAATTATGAACAAACAAGACCGACTTCGCTCGGGCGAAATGGGTGTTTAAGTACTTCCCATTTCGTAACCTAACCCCCGAACCCCTCATCCCAAAGAATCTCTGTTTTCGTAAATCAAACTTAGGAACATAAACATTAGGTTTTCTTACGTTCCTCAAAAACGTGGGTGGTGACTCTAAAACATAATTAGACATCCTAGGGTAATCCAAGCGCTCTAGCCAAGCTGTGGCCCCGCCCCGGGCTATCCACAGTGGCGACTCTGCTGGGGACGCTTGAGGGTTAAACTTGTGCTTCTGTTCATAATTCACTTTTCTGGGCATTCTGGAAATTGACATGGGAAGCGCGCGCCTCGGGCCTTCATGGTCCAAAGCGCGCGCGTCCCGCGTCTAATTCCAGAATCGCCCGCCTTCCATGTATTCTTCCTACTCTTCCTATTATTTCGTGCTAACAAACATTGCAGGGGTTCCATCACACAATCAGGACCAGGGCAATCCCCTGAGTTCATAAGTTTCTGATAATCTGACACGTGAGCCCAGAAGCGGGCGCCTCCCAGATACAATGCGCCAGGCGCGCGCTTCCCACAACACTAGCCCGAGGCGCGCGCTTCTGGGCCAATTTCCAGGGCAAGAACAGGTTTCAGTGACTGAACAGAACAGTGGGGTGTGGGCACAGTTGCCTGCATCAGAACATAATTGAACCTCTTGGACTGTTTAATTTTGTGTTTTATTTACCGGTCACACGGGTGATTCGAGAGTTGTAATTTACGTGCTTATTTGTTTTTTTTTTCTTATTTCCTTTGAAAAAAAAATAAAAAATTGTCACGTGATAGACCTCACACTACATGCACATTACTCTTATAAATTTCTCACTATCAAGTCGCACAAGTCCAACCCCAAACCCGTCGAGGCCCATCCTAGAAAGTTTCAAGCTCCACTCTACCTTCGCTCTTTCGAAGCGGTAAACCTCAGCCCGTGGCATAGTTCATGACTACATGCCGGGGGTGACCTTTAAGCCTCTCTTTAGCCGAGCACAAACCACACAATTCTAGTTAGGGTCTAACACTCCGTGACTCAAGTCGGTTTCCATGCACCGAGATTTCCCTAAACTAATGTTTTCAAATCATACATGCCAACTTGTTGAAACGGACACAATAAAAACCCGTCCCCAAAAATGGTTATTTTGGACGAAAAAAAAAAATCCGTCCCCGCATGTATGCTTTACTACATTAATTTAGTTTAATCCCGACACATGTAGGATTCACAAACGCGATGGAATCCGATGAGTATATGGGACCGCGAGATGGTCTATATTCTAGTGTGACGATTCCATTATCTTCTTAGAAACCCCAAAAGGGATCCATTCCCTCCGACTTATAAAATAAAGAAAAAAAAAGAGTCTTTTTTCTTATGTGGTTCGAGTCGTGTGCCCAACTGTGTGTTCTCAACCTCTTCATGGACCGAAAGTATGAACCGAGACTGACAAGGGCTACTTCTCCAATTATAGGTCCGATTGGTACTCTCCGCATCTACAGAGATTCATCCAACAGGCTTGTCCGTGAACCGATCACTCCAACAGCTTCTACATCATCAATGGCCGGCGACTCCAGCACCAACAACGCCATGACTCTCGAACAGCTTTCTGCCATGGTTCAAACGCTCCAACAACAAGTCTCTACCCTTAACCAAGAGGCTCAAACCAAAGAAGCCTTGTGGCAAGCTCATGTTGACAGTCAAAGGGAGGCCCACGAGGCCGAGGTTGACCAACTGAAAGCCAAGCTCCTCAAGCTCTCCAAGAACAAGGGGGTTAATGACAATGAGGAATCCGAGTGGACCGAGGGTTTGTTTAAAAACCCATATGTCAGTGCCCGTACCAAAAAAGTGGGGAAACCAAGCACCGACAACAACGACCCCAAAATGGTCGATTCTATCATGGCCTACATTGATCAAAAATTCGACGGCCTCAACATGGCAAAAGGCTCCAACACAAGCCTTTATCAGTCATCCATCCTCATGAGCACAATGGCCGCTCTCCCCGACAAATTCAAGATGCCCGACATTAGCAAGTTTAAGGGAAACTCATGACCGATGGCCCACATCGAGACTTACATTTGGGCTATGGTTCCGAAGAAGGTCTCCCCAAAAGTTATGGCTCAATGCTTTCCTCTCGTATGCAACTCTCCCGTTCACTGTCCGTCTTGATTGGGATGCCGCTATGCTTGCCTTCAAAAATCAATATCAAGGCAACACCACTCACCGGCCCACATGGAAAGAGCTCGAGAACACCAGTCAAAGAGACAACGAGTCCTTCATTGACTTCACAAGGAGATGGAATGACAAGCTCTCTGAAATTGTTGAGAGGCCAAACACAAAAGAGCAAATGGACATCTTTCTCAAGTGTCTCAAGATTGATCTCTGCACCCACCTATGTAGGGCTTGCTACTCCGACTTCTCCCAAATGTATGAGGCGGGGGTACGCATGGATGACTTGCTCAATGAGATTAAAAAGGCCACTCCTACTTACCGATACAAGGCCGCCTCTAGTTCAAACAAAGAGGCTTCTGTCAATGCCGTTACTACTGACAAGGGGAATTACAAGAAGGTCCCTCCACCACAAGGCAAGCGGTTCCAAAACGACCGCGTCTACACTCTTCTCAATGGCATGACCATCACCGAGGCCTATGAAGCTTTAAAGGCCAAGGGGCAAATTACTCCTCTTCAAGGATACAAGCAACCACAACCGCTTCGTCCCAATCATGCCCACCACAAATGGTGTGACTACCATCAATGCACCGGCCACCTCACCGAGGATTGCTTCTCCATCCGCAACACCATCCAAGACCTCATAGACAAGAAGGAATTCATAATCCCCAATGAGGGTGGTGTCAATGTAATAGAGGTAGGAGAGTTTGAAGGAACCACTCATTCGATCCCAATTGTGAATAAAGGCTCCGATGATATGAATAAACTTGATAATTCTTGTTATGTTGTGACTTATGATGAGATTATGAGGGAAGTCTTAGAGAATAGGAAGAAGAAGCTACAAGGGACCGTGAACGTGCTCACTCGCAGTGGCCGAGTAACAACGAGCACAATCCCTCCCAATACTGCAGCAACCAGCACCTCTTCTCAAAGATCGCAAGCACGCGACATACCCGAAGATCCTTTGTTAACACAGCTCAAGAAGACGCAAGCCAACATATCCATCTGGGACCTTATTGCATCATCAAAGAAACACCGAGACCTCGTCATCAAGAACTTGGATGACACATCAGTCTCTCCCGACACGACACCCAAGGACCTCACAGCAATGATAGATCACATTCACTTCGGCAATGTCATCACTTTTGCCGACATGGACCTCCCGCCATTTGGGTCCGAACACAATGAAGCCATCTACCTCAAAGTAAGGGCAAGGGGGAGACCCATCTCAAGAGTTCTAGTAGACGGTGGTTCTGCACTCAACTTAATGCCGAGCCGAGTTATGGGCATAGTGGGGCTCAAAAGCTCCGATTTACAACCCTCCGCACAAGTTATTAGAGGGTACGACAGCACTGCCCGTACAGTCATGGGAATGTTAGAAGTTGATATCGAATTTGGAAGCATGATCATGTCCGTCCCATTCCAAGTACTTGATGTCCCTGCTTCATTCAACTTACTTCTGGGCCGACCTGGATCCACAGTTCCAATGCGGTACCTTCCACTCTCCATCAGTGTGTCAAGATCAGAAATGGGGACGAGATAGTCACCATCATGGCCGAGAATGTCACCATCCACAGAAATGGGGGACAACCCGTTCACCAAGTCCAACATGGGATAGAAGATGCCACTCTCTCCGGCGTCAACACCATCGACAAAGAAGGGGGAAACAGACAATGGACCCTCGGCAATCCTAAAATCCTCCGCATGATGAGGAACATGAATCACTTTTGCGGTCTAGGCCTAGGGAAGCATCAACAAGGGATATTGCACCCCGTAGAAGTTCCTTTTGTTAAGAACAAGTTTGGCCTGGGGTACGAGCCTACCGAAGATGACTTGAAATACGAGCAAGCAGTCAAGAGTCAAAAGACCCGAGCTCGCAAAGAAGGTCGACAATATGAAATCCCTAACTTGAGGCCTTACCGCAACACACTAAACGGCTATTTTGTTCGCCAAGGGGAAGATGTTCCGTACATGATCTTTCCCAAACCATGGGTTAACGACAAGGGCGTCAGAAAGCCCGGTCTCGAGATCTTCACTGATTGTGAAATACCGACACAAGAAAGGGAGCCTACTCCAATGTCACCCCGAGAATGGTGGGGCAAGAAAGTGACTATAGAGTCCGAGGTAGAAATTACCGTGGGGGAAGAACTATCCGATCTAGCCTCCATGTTCAAAGAATTTGCCATCATGGACGATTGTCATGTCAACGCCATCTACGACACCGTTGTCAGAAAGGAAACCATCAGTGAAATCCCGCCAAGCTCCGAGCCAATCAACAACTGGTATTCAACGAAGGGGCCCATAGTATCCGAGGATTTCTTGATCCGAAAATGGGTTGCATACCCCGTACAGCAATAAAGGAAGAGCGGCTCACACTTACTTTTGAGTCTGAGAGTGTTTCTAATGCCCTCACCCAAGAGGATATGGAGGCAATAGCTGAGCGTGTGTTTCCTTTCTTTGCTAATGAAAATTTTGATATTTCTGAGTACCCCGAGATTGCAAACATCATAAATGATGAATTAACTAATAACGAACTTAATGAACAAGTTAATAACGATTCAAATTATGATGAAATAGACCACGAAAACATAACATACCTAAATGAACTAGCTCAACAGGTTCGTTGTCGTGGTGAAAATGGTCACGGGGCTGATGAGGAATTGCATGTTGTTAATCTGGGTACTGACGAAGAGCCGAAAGAAACAAAGATTGGCAGCTTCTTCAAGGGGGAAGATAAAGACAGATTGACTGCACTGCTCAAAGAATTCGTGGATGTATTCGCATGGTCGTACAAAGACATGCCGGGTTTGGACCGAAAGGTCACGGAGCACAGAATTCCGATCAGAGAGGACGCCAAGCCAGTAAAGTAGAAGCTCAGAAAGATCAAGCCAGAATGGTCTCTACAAGTCAAAGAAGATATTGAAAAGCTCCTCAGTGTGGGTTTCATCAAAGTCATTGAGTATCCGACTTGGCTAGCCAACATTGTGACAGTCAGAAAGGCAAACGGCAAGGTTTGGGTTTGTGTGGACTTCCGGGATTTGAACAAAGCTTCCCCGAAAGATGATTTTCCACTACCAAACATCGACATGCTCATCGATTCAACTGCCAACTATGAAGTCCGCTCATTTGTGGACGGTTTTGCCGGTTACAATCAGATTCTCATGTCCAAAGAAGATCAACACAAGACAGCTTTCACAACTCCGTGGGGGACCTTCTGCTACACAGTCATGTTGTTCGGACTAAGGAACACTGGGGCTACTTACCAAAGGGCTGTTAGGGATCTATTCCATGACATGATTCATAAAGAGATCGAGGTCTATGTAGACGACATGATCATCCATTCGAAGGGAACCAACGGTCAACATTTGATCGATCTTCGCAAATTCTTTGAAAGACTTCGACAACACAAAATGAGACTCAATCCCGCAAAGTGCACTTTTGGGGTCGTCAGAGGAAAGGTTCTCGGTTACATGGTCACCGAGAGGGTAATTGAAGCCGATCCCTCTAAGATCAAAGCAATCATTGACATGCCTCCTCCAAAGACGCAGAAGGAAATCAAAGGTTTTATGGGCAGACTTCAATACATCAGTCGGTTGTGCACCAACTCACTTCCATGTGTGAGCCGATCTTCAACCTACTCAAAAAGAATGTGGCTCTAGAATGGACCGAGGCTTGCCAAGAAGCCTTCAACCAAGTGAAGCATTACTTGACATGCCCTCCAGTTTTGGTTCCACCACACAAAGAGAAGCCTCTCTTGCTCTATCTCACTGTCAATGATGAATCCCTAGGGGCTATGTTAGCACAAGAACAGCGAGACTCCACAAAAGAGAATGCTATCTACTTTGTCAGCCACCGGTTTCAAGGAGCTTAAAAGAACTACTCTGTCTTAGAGAAGTCTTGTGCTGCATTCGTTTGGGTTACTCAAAAGCTCAAGCATTACATGGAGGCCTTCCCAATCAAGTTGGTAGCAAAAGTGGACCCGCTCCGCTACATCTTCGAGAAGCCTTTCATGTCAACAAGAATAGCCAAATGGTATTTCATGCTCGCCGGATACGATATCACTTACGTCACACTCAAATCCATCAGGGGGGAAAGTGTTTAGTGATCAGCTTGCTGAATTTCTGTGTGACGAAGTGAAGGGGGAAGATGTACAGTTCCCCGACGAGCATTTAATTTGTGCTACAATAGAAGAAAATAAGTGGAAACTTTTTTTTCGATGGCGCAGCCAATAAGCATGGATATGGCATAGGGATGTTACTTGTTGATCCTAAGGACATGTATACTCCAATTGCTATCTGCCTCGAATTCGAAGCCACCAACAACACCACTGAGTACGAAGCTTGCATAGCGGGGCTCGAAGCAGCCCTCGAGAGAAATGTCACAAGTTTAGAAGTATTTGGTGATTCCTTGCTCATCATCAATCAGACATCTGGAAAGTGGAAGATTCAAGACTCGACTCTGCAATGGTATGGTCAACATCTCGAGGAGTTGGTTTAATAATTTCAAGAAATCACCTTCAACTACCTGCCAAGGGACAAAAACCGTTTCGCTGATGCACTAGCCACCATCGCTTCACTGGTCGAAATACCTGAGGGTAAAATGGTGAAGCCCTTCAAAATTTCCCGACGAAACAGTCCGACATACTGCATGAGTATTGAGATCAACGAGATCCAAGCAAACTCCCCGTGGTACGCGGATATCATGAATTTCCTCAAGGATGGTACTTATCCCGAAAATAGCAATAAGAAGTCTCAAATGGCATTGCAAAGACTAGCCTCCCGATATGTACTGATTGGGGACCGAGTCTACAAAAGGCACTACGAAGGGATCAATCTCCTATGCGCAAATGAGATCGAAGCTCAAGAAATAATGCATGAGATCCACGAAGGTGAATGTGGGCCCCACATGAACGGGTTTATGTTGACCAAGAATATACTACGCATGGGTTATTATTGGAGTACCATGAAAAGGGACTGCATCGAGAAAGTCAAGAGGTGCGCCAAATGCCAATTCCATGCCAATCTACAGCACGCTCCACCCTCACAGCTTTACAATATGACCACGCCTTGGCCTTTCTTTTGTTGGGGCATAGACATCATTGGAAAAGTCCACCCTACTGGCAGCAACGGACAATCTTTCGTCCTAGTAGCCGTGGACTATTTCACAAAATGGGTCGAAGCACAGGCTTACCGAGTTCTCAACGCCAAGAAAGTGGCCGAATTCGTGAAAACCCACATCATGTGCCGATACGGCGTTCCCCATGAGATCATCTCAGACAATGGTTCTCACCTCGAGAAAGAGATGGACGCACTCCTGGTAGAATACAAGATTACTAAGCACAAGTCATCTCCATACCGCCCTCAAGCAAACGGCGCGGTCGAGGCAGCTAATAAGACAATCGAGACCATTGTGAAGAAAATGGCCTCCACTGGAAGGGATTGGCCCGAAAAGCTACCTCTAGCGTTATGGGGCTACCGCACGTCAATACGGACAGCGACTGGATAAACTCCTTATGCACTGGTATATGGTTCCGAAGCTGTACTACCAATAGAGCTCGAAGTTCCATCCCTACGGGTCCTCCTCGAGAACCAAGTCAATGAAGTCGATTGGATGCAAAGTCGATATTAACAGCTAGCTCTACTCGACGAGAAAAGGCTAAGGGCAATCGAACGTACGAGGGCCTATCAACAAAGAATGGCTAGGGCTTTCAACAAAAGGTGAAGCCCCGAAACATCAGTGTGGGAGATTTGGTCCTAAGACAACACCCTCCTAATGCCATGAACCCCCTTGGAAAATGGGGACCCCATGGATCGGTCCGTACGTAGTCAAGAAGATACTAAGCGGCGGTACAGTCCGACTCGTGAATTTAGATGGAGATCAGCTGCCGAAGGAAGTCAACCTCGACAAATTAAAAAGATTTTACGTCTAATAAACGAAGACCATAAAAAAAAAAAAAAAAAAAAAAAAAAACTCGCTAGGTTGAAAACCCGCAAGGGCGGCCTAGGCAAAATTAGAGCACGTGAAAAAAAGAAGCCCGCTAGATTGAAAACCCGAAAGGGCGGTCTAGGCAAAAAACAGGGTGCACATACAATAAAAAAAAATGGTCTTCGTTTGTTTGAACTACGGAGACCTGAGCCTCTACACTGGAGGAACGTAGGCAACCTTCGGGTGCGGTCTAAAACATAAACAAAATACCCAAACCATTTCGAATTAGCGAGATGCAATTTTTATTCATTTCTTGAATCATTTTTTATCATTACAATGGAAATGTTGAGCTATTAAAATACATTAAAACATTAAATCTTAAAACAAGTGGTCTATTCTAATTGCAATCTCGGTGGTACAAAAGAAATATCTAATCTTTCTTCGGTTTGAGGACCCATCGCTTTTGGGGACGGCCTTTAGTCCTCTTGGATGGAGGCGGAGCATTCTCGAGACCACCAAGACGAGAAAAGACACTCGGGCGAGATGGAGCTTCATCAACAACCTTCTCCTTGCCCTTGCTAGAAGAAGCTTTGACCGGAACAACCACGGGACGCCTCCACATGTGGGAAGAATTTCCCTTGCCTTTCTTCTTCTTAGGCAAGTAACGAGGCCTATAATCCCTCACATGGACCACCGGCTTCACGGGATCCACGGCAACAACACCCTAATTTGGTCTTCCCAAACGATCAAAGACGCTAGGACGCGTCTTCACAATCGGAGCAATGGGGATGGACTTATCACCTTCGGGGACAGAAACTTTGACTTCAAAAGTAAAGGTCATCGGGGCCATCGCTACAAGAATTTTGAGGTATAGAGTAAGGGAAAGGATGCAGAATATTGCTGTGTGATCTTTTTGATCGAAAATGGTTTAAATTTATAGCTGTTGGAGTGCCCTGCTCAGAAAAGAAAGGGGCTGGAATTCAGCAAGCCAGAAGCGCGCGCCTCCGACAACGATTCCAGATGCGCGCGCCTCCCGCGACCAAAGCCAGACGCGCGCGCGTTTGACAGCAGACAGAAACAGAACATGCCCTTGTCAGTTAAAGAAGGAAGCCCAGGCACGTTCAAACGCCTTCAACCTGCAAGAAATCAGATCCCAGCACAGAAAAGGAGTTCAAGCGACAATAATGAACACATTAGGCACACATTTGTTTGTAAAGAGTCGGCACTTAGGAACGATTCTAGACAGATAACTAAAAAAGCATAGTAAATAGCTAGGATTGTAAATACATGCTAAATGTTTATTACAGGTAAATAAAAATGTTTTCAATCTCTCGTCCTCCCCAGAAGGCTACTCAGAGTCATCATCATCGGTAGCACCGTGCCCACCCCCTACTGCCTCTCTCAGTCTCCTCGTCATCATCATCATCTTCAGCAGATTCTTCCTCCTCAGATGTCTCCACTACAACATCATGCCGGGTCCTCTTGGCAGCTCTCCCTGATGAACTAGCACCGCCCCGGCTCTGGCTACCTCCTCGGCTCAGACTCCTACTCTGGCTACCTCCTCGGCTCAGACTCCTGCTCAGTGACTGCCTCGCCGAAGAGACAGCCTCATCAATATCCAGTGCAGCATCCCTGCAGCCTCGTCCCATGCCCCTAGCACCTCGGGCAGCTCCTCTCGCAGCACCGGAGACAGCACCAGCAGCATATCTAGTCATGGCGGCAATGTCCCTGCACAGCCCTAGCACCCTCTCCTCCAGCTGACGGAGTCTCCTCCTCATCCCTTTGTTCTGTCTGCCCAAGTGCCTATAAGAAGCTACAGGTACCTGTCACAACAAAGGACAGAAAAAGAAAATTTCATCAATACAAAGAACAGAAAAGCAAGACTGGAACTGAGAAATGCAAAGACAGTCAGGAAAGTATACCACAGCAGCCTGAACAGGAGGCTCTCTCTCCAGCGACATGTCCTCAGGAACAATCTCCCTCTGCTCCTCATACACCCCAAAGTTTGAATAAGTATAATAGGAAGGAGGCAAAGGTGGATCAAAGCAATATCCAGCGCCGGTGTGATAGAATCGAGCCGAAGTCTGTGGAGCAGCATGTGTCTCCCTCGGATCAGTAAACATGAAACCCTGCTGGAGGATATGCTCCCGGAATAAACCATAATCCTACTCTAGATGAATGAAAGGGACAGCATCAACCCCCGTAATGTAGACTGCCCGGTCTGCCTCTGAAAGAGCCCTCCAATTACGAGGACAGAAAGGAGGAACATCAGGAACCGCTGGCCTAGGAGGGTGGTGGAAGTCCGTCACCTGACCACCATGCTGCCAGAACACTCTCTCTCCAAGATACATCGCCATACACTCCACTAAGCTCATCAGAAGCCTCGAGCAGGTGGGAATCAGAGTATGCTCAATAAAAGCATAAATAGCTCTCCACGGGAACAAAGAAGAGGCGATAGCCTCTGGCCTCAAAGCATCCAAGTGGCGTCGAGCTGAAAGCAGGCTGATGGGAACAGTGCCAGTCCTCACGTTCCTCTCCCTATACGACCACCTCACACAGTCTGGATACTGGGGCTGACCCTCTCTGTTAATCTTGAAGTCCCTCAGCTCCAAGACCGCAAAGGCCCATAGCTGCAAAACAGAGACAAGAGCAGAATTAAATGAAAATTCAAAGATGCAGTAGAGCAATGACAAAAAAGCTGAAAGAAAAGGGAAAGCAGTATACCTCCCACAACAGGCTGAAGCCCGTGACCGAGCTAGTGGTCGAACGGCTGGTCAGATCCATGCCGTGATAACAAGCAGCCAAGCCTGCTGCGCCCCAGTTATATTGACCGGCCTTATCCAAGTCTACCAACAAATCAAGCAAAGCCAAGGAAGCCGATGATCCTCCACTGGCGAACAGAGTATGGGACAACAGGTACCATATGAAACAACGGGCCACAACATCGACCCGCTTAGCAGTGACACCCAAAGGCTCGGCTGCAAGAATACTAAAATACCGACGGATGCTTCCCCAAGTGACTCGGTAATTCTTCACTGGGAAACCACAGTCAACCAGGGCTAACAGCTCGTCAGCAGTCCGAAGGGTCCCTCTCAAAACACAAGGGACAGGCTCCCCCGCAAACGGCAGACCAGTCAATGCCGTAAAATCAGTGGACGTCATCGTGACCTCTCCCATAGGCAGATGGAAAGTATGGGTGGTGTCCCACCATCTCTCTCTCAGAGCCTGAATAACATCCGGATCATTCTTTAACACCGGCAGACTGGTAATAAAGAGGCCAAAATGGGTGGCCTGAACCCGAGCTCTGACATTCTCGGGCAGCTTACTCCAAATGGTGACCGGGCCATGAGCTCCGCCTCGAATCTCCGACAGGCGGCTCCACTTCTGAAAAGAAACAAGAAACAAATTTTCGTCAGCATAACGGCTAGAAAACGGACAAACCCGAAACAGAAATTTCAACATGCATGCGAATGTGTGGGTATGAAAACAAGTATCCGAACATGTTTCTTGCAATAAGTCAACAATAACGACAACAAACAGCGATAATCAACAAAAGAAGTTGCAGCGAAAAATACGGGTAAAGCAGAGCAGCTCAAAGCGCGAAAATCACAAAGAGAATGAAAGATTCTTACCAATCCCGCTGTGACAAAGTGAGAAATATAGGTATGCGGCTAATACGTGAGCAAACTCGGGTCCATCGCCTCAATTCCAACCTCAGGCTCCTCGCCTTGTGGCATCTCGAATGGAGGAGATTGTTGACGATCTGATATCGTTTCTATGATAGAATCGCACCTAGAACAACAAGAAAGTGTTTTGGGGTGATTTCTCCGCGAAAATTTGGTTCAGAATTTGGAGGGCTCTTCGAAATTTTGAAAAATCACCGAAAAGTGAACTGTCTGTTTATGTATGCTGAACTGGAACAGAATGCGCGCGCCCCCCGCTATGTCACTAAGACGCACGCGCTTCCTACAGCAAAGACCAGACGCACGCGCCTTTGCTCCCTGAGGAATTCAAACACAACTCCCCACACGGGAATCAAGGTGTCACATCCATGTTCATCTGAGTTTCAGCTGCACCACTACAAGCTGAATGAGATTCGTAACAGACGCCGTTGATCCTCAAAAATCAGTTTTCACAATTCATCCCCAGCACAAAGCACTCCGCAGTCAACTGTGCCCGCACCCCATCAAAAGTCAAAGTCAAACAGTCACCATCAAAGTACGACTCACGACAACAATTTGGTCCGGGATGAGCCACAGAATCACTACTTCCTCATCAAACAAAATCTATATCCAACCAAAGCAAACGGTCCTCCGGGTCCCGCACTTCAGTAAACGGTCCTCTGGGGTTCCACGCTTCAGCAAACGGTCCTCCAGGTCCCACACTTCAGCAAACGGTCCTCCGGGTCCCGCACTTCAGCAAACGGTCCTCCGGGGTCCCACGCTTCAGCAAACGGTCCTCTGGGTACCGTGCTTCAGCAAACGGTCCTCCGGGTCCCACACTTCAGCGAACGGTCCTCCGGGTCCCGCACATCAGTAAACGGTCCTCCGGGTCCCGCACTTCAGCAAACGGATCTCGCTATCAGCAAACAAATCCCGCTTCCAACAAATAGATCCCGCTGTCAGTAAACGGATCCCGCTATTGGCAAAGCCGCTCACACAGGGAGTGCACCCTTATCTCTCAAAGCCTCTCACACAGGGCGCGCACCTCTATCCTCCGCAATTTCAAATTCCTGCTTTTATCGAGTCTTTTCCTTTTCTTGGTGATGTCCTAGGCGGATGTCTGTCTTTCGTCGGCGCGTTTGCTTCGTAACCCACGCCGCCGAGGGGCTCTGTAGACACCCCGCCTTGGACCGCTCACCCCGATTGCACACTTGATTTTGTGTTTCTCCCTCTTTTAAGTGTTTTCTGTTAGTTTCTGTTACTTTGGTTAAGTTCCAGACGGACTCCGTTAAGTCCCGGGACTAAACTGAATAACAGTTCTAACTTTCTAGTCCATTCTGTCAAAAATTGCTTCTCAGAGTCGCGCGCCTCCGCCCCTTGAGGCCAGACGCGCACGCCATCCGCCGCATAGGTAGGATGCGCGCGCTTCTGGGGCGTGTCAGTTACAGATTCTGCCCAAGAATCTCTCCCTTGCTCATTATACATGATTTTGCCCGGGAAAGATTTTTTGGAGACTCCATTTGGCTCCAAAAACAGTCCTTTTTCAACTATAAAAACCCCTCCAATCCATCATTGGAGGGGACCTGGGACATCATTACTTTTAGACCTTTCTTACTCACTTCTTTCCTAGACTTTTTCTTGGGATTTCTTCAACTAAGTGTTCAACCTCTTCTTCAAGGCTTTACAAGAGGTTCTCTTTGAAGGATACTATAGGTAAATGTCTTAAGCATTTCTCTTCTTCTCCTTCTTCTTCTTCTTTTTCAATCAAATGTGCAATCACCCAAAACCATTTGAGACATGACACCAACGGTCCTTTCATTACATTGAATTGGCCTAGGAGTCATCTCCCTACATTTTAACTCTAAAACCCCTTTTTATCATCATTTTAATAGGAAGAATGCATTTATCTTTAAAAGTGAATTATGAACAAACAAGACCGACTTCGCTCGGGCGAAATGGGTGTTTAAGTACTTCCCATTTCGTAACCTAACCCCCGAACCCCTCATCCCAAAGAATCTCTGTTTTTGTAAATCAAACTTAGGCTCATAAACATTAGGTTTTCTTACGTTCCTCAAAAACGTGGATGGCGACTCTAAAACATATGTAGACATCCTAGGGTAATCCACGCGCTCTAGCCAAGCCGTGGCCCCACCCCGGGGTATCCACAGAAGGGCATTGATCAGACACATTGGACTTGGTGCACTTGATGAGGGAGGAAACCGTGTGACTCTTTAGTGTTGGACACCCTTTAGAATTCCAAAAGAAACTGGGATTTTGAATTTAAACATAAAATCTTGATACACATTGTGATTATCTATTTTTCTCAGAATATATACTTTCCATAATTCCATAGAATCCATAATTCCACAAAGGTACATCAACTCAGAAAATTCCTCAACCTGCACGAAAACTTGAACATCACGTTATCAGATTATCGTTAATCACATGAAAAGAATTAAGTTTGTAACACGAAGAAGAACAGTTCAATTTGATGATCTAAATACCAAGGAAGCAAGAACCTATAAAAAAATGCCTAAAACACATAAGTGAAGATTGTCTCAATTTTGGTGTGACAAAGTATGATCAACTCAGTCCATGACTCGGTTTCAACTTACAGGAATTCAATGAGAATTACCTTCAATCATGCAGCCTCTAGAACACTCCCATTGAAGGCTTATGGCTTATGAATCAGTTACGGGGAGGAGCTTTTCAATCTCACAATACAGTGTTACACTGATTCTCAAGTTATGTATGAATACATGTCAGCACATTGCCTAAATGAGTAGTAACTTCAAAGAATGGAGGCAGCTTGTTTTTCCCGTAACCTTAGATTGAGTGCCCACTCCATGATAACACTTTCAATTAACAAGATAATTTTATTATCGAGTCAAGAAGGGTCTCACGTTCAAGGGTCAAAGTTCAGAGTCAAGGAACTGAGAAGACCAAGTGATCACAAGAGACAATTGTGCAAAAATGAATCCAATTTACAATTTTTTATTTTTATTTTTTTAAACTTAGTGTAAACTGTAACATACCATTATACAGTCTATGCAGACAGTTGTCCGCACAGTTGTGCAGTCAACTGGTAACACACAATCCGAGAGACTTCTTAAGGGAAGAAAATCTCTCGAAATCCAAAGTCTTGGTAAAGATATCAGCAAATTGATCCGTTGTGCTTACATGTTCTAGAGTAATGATTTTTTGTTCAACGAGATCTCTAATAAATGATGCCTAATACCTATGTGCTTTCTTCGGGAATGTTGTACCGGATTCTTGGCAATATTCTGAGCAATTAAACTATCACAGTATACCATCAAGGTTTCACTTTTAAGACCATAATCTTTTATCATTTGGTTCATCCACAACAACTGGGTACAACAACTACCAACTGTGATGTATTCAGATTCAACAGTCGATAAAGAAACACAATTTTGTTTCTTACTAAACCAAGACACAAGATTATTCCCAAGATAAAAACACCCACCCGTGGTGCTTTTTCTATCATCAGTACTCCCAGCACAATCTGAATCACTATACCCAACAAGATTTGTGTTTGTGTCCCTGTAGACACCCCGTCTTGGACCACTCACCCCGATTGCACATTTGATTTTGTGTTTCTCCTTATTTTAGGTGTTTCTCGTTAGTTTCTGTCACTTCAGTTAAGTTCCTGACTGACCTCGTTAAGTCCAGGGACCAAACTGAATAACAGTGCTAACTTTCTAGTCCATTCTGTCAAAAAAAACTATTTCCAAGGTGTTAGTACCCGACCTGAAAATGAGTTTATTAGGACTTTCCCAAAAATACAAGGACTTTATAGGAATTAGAAACTTTACAAAGACTTGTACCGGATTCCCAAAATATCTCATTTAGGACAAAATCTATCAAATTAGGTAATAAATGGTTTCCTTAAAACCATGCAGAAACCCTAGCTTAAGAATCAAGTCAGCCTGCAACCTTGGCCACGCGGCCAACCTTGCTCCGCGTTGATCTTGGCCACGCGGCCACTATTGTCACCGGCTTCAACAATGGCCAGGCGGCCAACCTTGCTCCGGATGATCTGGACCATCAGATCTTCCCCTCAGTTTACTATATAAACCAATCCTAGGCTATTGGTTTAAGGATCCGATTTTGAGAGCTCTAAGTACGAATTTTGGAGTTCTTAAACACTATTTTGCTCTCTAATTAGCATTCAAACACTCAAGAAGATCCAAGGTTTATTTCTTGCCAACATAGGTAAGTTTTCTAACTTTTTCTTCATGTTCTTGCATTATTTTTAATGTAGATCTTTTATATTCATGTTCGTGCATGTTTATTTATAGTTTCTTCATATTCTTTGCATGCTCATTCATATGTTCATAATATGTTCTTCGCACGTTCATCGTGTTCATAGATTAAAACCTTATTTATGCTATATTTAGGGTTGTGATCTTCATAATTACATGTTATTTCATAGCCGATGATGATCGAGGGTTCATCAACCCGAGGATGATCTAGGAACTACTTCTAAACCCTAAACTTTAGGTAATTCCCCCTCATTATGCATGATCCCGATTCTTCTGCCTATTCTAATTCTCTGCGAACTACGCTGACCTGAGCTTCTCACATTAAGAGGAACGTAGGCAATCTTCGGATCCGGTCTAAATCACTAACACACTACTAACACATTCATCATGATAGAAAGACCGATCAATTCGGGCAATAGGAGTGATAACGTTCAATATTCTTCTCTTGTTGTAGTTTGACCCCCGAACCCACTAAAAATGCATTTTTCAAAGTTTTGGCTTTAATTAAAACGGCGTGGCGACTCTCATAATTTTAATGTCGTTATGAATATTCCCTTTGTAAATAAAAATAATCACAAGATACTTCCCATGCGTCGCTTCATCGGAAAGGGGTATTCACAGTGGCGACTCCGCTGGGGACTGCTTTGAAACTTTTTCAAACTTAGTGGGTCTAACTTTCGTTCACATCATGATGTTTGCCATGTTCTCACATGCACCACACACTTTGCCATGATTCTCACATGCACCACCTGCCATGTTCACACATGCACACACCTGCCATGTTTGCACATGCACACACCTGCCATGTTTACACATGCACACACCTGCCATGTTTACACATGCACACACTTGCCATGTTTATACATGCACCTCACATACTTGCCATGTTCACACATGCACCCTCCACACACTTGCCATGTTTACACATGCACACACTTGCCATGTTTATACATGCACCTCACATACTTGCCATGTTCACACATGCACCCGCGCACCCCGCAATGTTAATACTTGTACTTTGTTGATACTTGTACTTTGTATATACCTTGTATCCTTGTACCCCTGTTATCTTTGCTTTAGTATTAGGGTCAAACAAAACTCTGCTATGCTCCCTTGTACATGGCTCTCTCTCCCACTCTCATGCATTGCATTGCATCATCCTAACATCAAAAGCTTCTCTCTTTTCTCCTTAAAAAGAATTAGTTTCTTGCCACACACTACCACAGTCCGTGTCAGCACTGCACAGGTCCCCATTACCCGGAGTATTCGATGTGCAGGAATTTGTGCGCTACTGTCGCACTCTTTTCGAGTCATTCGTCTATTCCACTCACCGTATACGGTGGGAACCTTTTACCTAACCCGTGTCAACCCACACTAGTATAGGCAACACACCTAGGTTTTGACCGGTTGGTTTGGCTAGCTTTTTCTTAATAGTCAATTAACGTGCTGTCTATGTCGAGTCATCCCCAAGTCAATGATGAATCGAGATCTTTGAGAGAAAGTGCACAAAAAAGTGATTTCCCTACAAGGGACGTGCCATGGTGAGACGAGTGTTTATTGTCAAGATCTCCGCTCATCATTAACTTGCGTAGGATGCAACATAGACGTCACGTTAAATGCCTTTAAGGAAGGGTTAGTCGTAGGATCCGATGGTTGGTGGAAGCCGCTTGCCCTATAGGACCCTCGCCCGAATTGTCCGTTTGGGGGTGTGCAATGCAGGTGAAAAACGAGGGGTCTATAGACGTAGTGATGGCCTCCACTGGTCGTAGTCTTCCAACTAGTTGCGAAAAAGGGGTACCCCTTCCAACCAATTAGGATGTAAATAATGTATGTTTTTGTAAATTAAAATATACTTTGCATGAGCCTTCCCCCTCTCCTAAAAGCTTCATTGCCCTTCAACCTTTCAGCAAAGCAAGTTTGGATCCGTTCGGGTGGTCGACTACAACGTGAAGCTTCTACTCCGTCCACGTTCTCAGTCTCGTCATCAGCAATGTCAACTCCCGCTTCAGCTTCAGCCTCTGCTCCTCCTGCTAGTGCCGCCGAGCTCAACACTAAGGCTACTCTCAATGGTATTCCCCCAAGCCTCCAGAACTTCCTCGCCGGTCTCGAAGCCAAGATCAAGAATCTCGAGGAAAGCAACAAGATGTTGGAAGACCATAACCAACAGTTGAAGGGTCACATTCAACAAAGGGGAACTAAATTGGTGCCCGATGGGGAGAATTTCATTTATGTCGAGGATGAAGAGGTCAATACCAACTGTCCCCCCAACACCAATGCTACTGCCTTCCCATTCCCAAGCTACCGCACTGTTCCACCTCCTTCTCTCTACACCCAACAAGGTTTCACTACCATGAGCAAGAACAAGGCTGTCTATGAACCTTCCCCTGAACTGCTTGGTGGCTACCTCTCCGCTAGCAAACTACCCGCCCCCTCGTTGCCTCTGAGTATTGAGATGGCCGCTGCTACTGCTTCCACTACTCCTCCCGTCGTTCTGTCAGAAACTATCCCCGACATCTCCAATCACCCCGTGGTTATGGCCATGCAAGAGCAAATGCGAAAGTTGATCGAGACCGTGGATAAGCAAAGTGCACCGACTACCAAGACAATCAACCCTAGCCAAGTGGGGGCTCTCCCAAGGATTTCAAGATGACTAAGGTGGCAATGTTTCATGGTGACTCATGTCCTAAGACTCATTTGGATAGTTATGTGTTGGCCATGAGGGCTCGTGACTGTACCAACGAATAAATGGCTCGCGTATTTCATAGCACTTTGGATGGTATAGCTCTGCGTTGGTTCTTGGGGCTAGAACCAAGCGAGAGGCAAACGTGGGATCAAACCAGCACCATTTTCTGTGAGAAGTATCAAGCTAACTTGGATTGGCATGTGAATCGAACCGACCTTGAGAACACTATGCAAAAGCCCGGCAAGGCTATTTATGATTTTTACAAGAGGTGGAATCATCGGTTGTGCGAGGTCCAATACCCACCAAAAGCGAAGGAACAGAAACAGATTTTCTACAAGTGTTTGCTACCGGAGATGAAAGCAGCTATAGGTAATGGTTACTTCCCTGATTTGCGAGAAATGGTTGACGCCGTAGTGAGATACGAAGCAGGGTTCACTGGGATTGTGCCGCCAAAGGAAAGTCCAAAGACCAACAACAACAACTCCTTCCGCTACAAGGGTCCTACTGCGCCTGCACCTCCTAGGGGTGGAAAGGAGTCCGTCGACCAAGTAAATATGGTCCAGAAAGAGGTCCCGCTGGATATCCAAGCCGTAACAAGGAATGGAGCTCCGCCGCAAAGAGAGAGAGAGAACACTTTGACGATTTTGGAATGCCTATGGGGAAAGTCTTTGACGTGTTAGTCAAGAGAGGTCTTATCAAGCCTTTGGAGAATTACCAGCCCGCCTACCCGAGAACTGATTTGGACGCCTCCAAGTTCTGCAAGTATCACAAGCACATCGGGCACACAACGGATGGTTGTATTCAATTGAAGCGCGTAGTACAAGGGTTGATCAATGACAAGAAGATTGAGAAGCCGAAGGGTCCTAATGTGGTGAATAACCCTCTTCCTAACAATGGGGGTGAGGTGAATATGGTGCAAACATGCGAGATTAGTATCCTCGAGCTCATGGATGCCTTCAGCAAGATAGGGCTCATGATGGTGGATATCTTCATGGCATTAGTGACGTTAGAAATACTCGAACCATTGGAAGGACATCTCCCCCGTCTTGGTTGCGATTTGTCAAAGTTTTTCCACTACCACAAGTGCACCGGTCACACTACCGAAGAATGTTTTGAACTCAAGAAAGCCGTGCAAGAACTCATCCACAAGGGAGTAGTCGAAGACCCTAGAGATTATGTAGCTAGCAATGTACTCATGGTAGAACTTAGTGAGATCACTGATCCGGCCAAGCCTGTTGTGGCGGACTGTGATGAGATGGGTTGTATTCCAATGACTAATAATAAAGAATCTTCTTGCTACTTGTTGTCTTTAGAAGAACTAGTGAGTGAAGTTGAATCTCTAGAGGAAGAGAGCCCCAAGCCCTCTCAACCTCTTTCTTGGGCCGAAATCTTCGAGGAGGCCGAAAAGACCGAAGTTTCGCCCCCTTGTCATGACTCGCCATTGTCTTTGGAGGAGCTACGTGCAGAAGTTTGTCTCCTTACAAGATCCGGTCAAGTGTACCAATCCGACCCGAAGGGCGCAAAGAAAATCTTTGGGAAGGAACCCGAGCAAACCGACCTAGACAAAGAAGACCCTATCCTCACTCAACTCAAACAAACCCAAGCCCATATTTCACTATGGTCCCTACTCACCTCCTCCCTAGCCCATCGCCTCATGCTCGAGCAAAACCTCGCCGCCACCATGGTACCATCCACTATCACCCCGGAGGACGTCACCCACATGATTGGTAATATTCACTATGGAAACATCATCACTTTCTCAGAGCTAGACAAGCCAGTGTTCGGAGTTGATCATAATGAGCCTTTATACATCACTGTCGAGGTGAATGGCAAGAAGATTCCCCGTGTATTCATTGATAATGGTTCTGCTATTAATATCCTGCCTTCAAGGATGATGGATGTGGTCGGCGTTCATGGTGTTGATTTACGCCCATCCAAGCAAACCATCAAAGCTTATGACTCTACATGCCGCGCAGTGATAGGAGAAGCCACCTTACCCATTACCATCGGAACAAAGATCCTGCCAACCGACTTCCACGTCATAGACATCCCCGCAACCTTCTCACTCCTCCTTGGCCGCCCGTGGTTACATCAGTCGGGCGCTGTCCCGTCTTCCCTGCACCAGTGTGTGAAATTTCAATCCGGTAATGAAGTGACCATCATCTACAGTGATCTCGTAACTGCCCAAGGGACGGACACCAACCAAGGGCATTCCTGTCTTATAGATTCAGCATGGGGAAGAGAGCCGACTCTTCAATGGCTTCGAAATAGTCGCTCAAGCACAGATCTGGACCATCGACCTCACCAAAACAACGGACAAAGTGGCACCTGTTGTCAAGATACTGCGTAACATGGGTTTTATACCGGGGCTGGGGCTAGGTAAGAACTTGCAAGGCCCCACAGAATTGGTTGAAGAGGTTAATCATCGAGGGTTGTTCGGTCTAGGATACACCCTTACTCTTGAAGACAAGATGGAGCAACAAAGGATAGAATTGCTTAAAAAGATGAAGCTTCCCTACAAAAAGCCTGAAATGCGGCCATACCGCCTGTCCCTGAATAGTTACTTTGTCAGGGAAGGCGAGGAGTTTTCGTATTTTGAGTTCGCCGAGCCATGGATTGACCACACCGGGAAATTGCAGAAAGGGTTCGAGATTTTCAGAGATGTGGAATTCGATCGGTCCAACATGAAGCTGACTTACATGGAATATGACAAAGCCACGGGCAGAGTTAGAACCATCAGGCATGAGTACTCCACCAAGGTTGCAGATGACTTGGCAGATCAACTTGAAGCCGCAACCCTTGACAAGCCAGCAATAGAAGCCGCAGAAACTCCAAGTTTGACTGAGACGTGGGACGGCCAATATCTGCTTCAACATCTGGGTAATCTGGGGCTGCACGAAGACATGATTGCCGTCATCGGGGACGATTCTGAAGATAAGGTGGACCCAAGGACATTGGTGGTACCCATGGGGGACAAGCTCAAGAATTGGTGCATCATTGGGGGACCTATAGCTACTCCGGAATTTATGATGGGAACACTGGGGCTTACTCCTTCTCCTGTCGCCACTCCTGCAGCATCTCCTGTCACTCGCCCAAAATCCCCGTCCCCAGAGTCTAGTGTTTTACGTTTTGAATTTGAGTCTTCCTCTAAGTCTGACGACCTTACGTCTGAAGACTATGATCTTGTTGCAAACGCTATTTTCCCTTTTGCCATGAATGAAACCCTCGACCTTTCCGAGTATCCCTCCATAGTCACTCTTTTAACTGATAAATTGGCTAATAATCAAGCTAATGATATACACTTAGTTAATAACGATTCATTAGAAGAGGCAGACACAGACACATTAAATGACGAATACATTAAAGAAATCTCAGAACAGGTTATTAATCAAAAAGAATCTCGAGCCCAAGCTGCCGATGAGGTGTTAACATGCGTGACTTTGGGGACCGAAGCCGAGCCTAAGGAAACGCAGATTGGAAGCTTCTTCAGTGGAGCCGAAAGGGAAGCACTGATTGAGCTACTCAAAGAATATGTGGATGTGTTCGCATGGTCTTATAAGGACATGCCGGGGCTCGACAACTCGATCGTAGAGCACAGGATCCCGACAGCACCAGACGCTAAGCCAGTCAAGCAGAAGTTGCGCCGTATTAAGCCGGAATGGTCTTTGCAAGTGAAGGAAGAGATTGAGAAGCTACTTCGTGTGGGTTTCATCAGGGTGATCGAGTATCCAACTTGGTTATCAAATCTGGTGACTGTCAAGAAATCCAACGGTAAAGTCAGAGTATGTGTGGATTTTCGGGATCTCAACAAAGCTACGCCAAAGGATGACTTCCCCTTGCCAAATATCGACATGTTGGTGGATGCGACCGCCCACTATGAGGTCAAGTCGTTTGTGGATGGGTTTGCCGGCTATAACCAAATCAAGATGGCCAAGGAAGACCAAGAAAAAACAGCTTTCACCACCCCATGAGGGACTTTTTGCTATACTGTCATGCCATTTGGGCTGAGGAATGCTGGGGCTACCTACCAACGGGCAGTTACGACTTTATTCCACGATATGATCCACAAGGAGATTGAGGTGTACGTGGATGACATGATTATACATTCAAAAGGGTCTGGGGGCCAACACTTGATAGATCTCAGAAAATTCTTCAACAGGTTGAGAGAGCACGCCATGCGTTTGAACCCGGCAAAATGCACCTTTGGAGTTCGTAGAGGGAAAGTATTAGGTTACATGGTCACTGAGAATGGGATCGAAGCCGACCCAAGGAAGATTCAAGCCATCCTGGAGATGAAAGGATTCATGGGACGCCTGCAATACATCAGTCGGTTTATCAATCAGCTGACCACCATCTGCGAGCCAATTTTCAAGTTGATGAAGAAAACAGTCAGTGTGGAGTGGGATCATAACTGCCAGATAGCCTTCGAAAGGATCAAACAATATTTGGTGAATACCCCAATCCTGCGCCCGCCGCATAAGGAGAAGCCGTTGCTACTATACTTAACTGTGACAGATACCGCCGTCGGAGCCATGTTAGCGCAAGAAGCCAAAGATTCCCGGATTGAGAATGCAGTGTACTTTGTCAGTCGAAAGTTACAAGGTAGCGAGCTCAATTACTCCGCGCTCGAGAAGACCTGCGTAGGCCTAGTATAGGTAGTGACGAAGCTCAAGCACTACATGGTATCCCATCCGATCTTACTAGTCTCAAAAATGGATCCTATCAAGTACCTGTTCGATAAACCATCCCTTTCTATGAGACTCGCTAAATGGTCAGTATTCTTGGGAGAGTTCGACATTAGTTATGTACCGAGGAAGGCAATCAAGGGGAGGGCAATGGCCGATCAGCTCGCAGACGCTCCGAGCACTGAGACAAGAGGACCCGACCCCGAGTTCCCGGATGATGACATTTTCGCAATTGAGGTCGCAGAAAGGTGGCAATTATTCTTTGACGGAGCTGCAAACAAACGAGGGAATGGAGTCGGACTCCTACTTATTGATCCCAAAGATGAGCACACTCCCATAGCCATCAAGCTAAACTTTTCAGCAACCAACAACGCCGCCGAGTATGAGGCGTGTATAGCCGGATTGGAAGCCGCCCTAGAACGCAACGTGAAAGAGTTAGAAGTGTATGGAGACTCCGCTTTGATTATTAACCAAACGGCGAAGAAATGGAAAACTATTGATCCTTGCCTGCAGCGGTACCAAGGTTACATGGATGAGTTGATAGCACAGTTCAAAGAAGTTACCTTCCATTTCCTGCCGCGAGACAGAAATAGGTTGCGGATGCTCTAGCTACATTGGCCTCCTTAGTTGAAATTCCAGAAGGAAGGTCCGTGAAACCATTCAGGGTCGGACGAAGGGAGAATCCCGCCTATTGCTGTGAAATCCAGATCGATGCAGAGGTAAACGGAGATCAATGGTACGCCCAAATCTACAAGTTCCTTAAGCACGGAGAGATGTCCTTTGACGGAGATGTGAAGGCCAAGGGTCTGCAAGCACTCAAAAGATTGGCGGGACAGTTTGTGCTGTTAGACGATACTTTGTACAAAGGCATTACGACGGTCTGTTGCTCTTATGTGTCGACAACAAGAAAGCTGAAGCAATAATGGAAGAAGTGCACAACGGGTTGTGCGGACCCCACATGAATGCAAGGATGCTTTGACAGAAGATCACTCGGCTGGGTTATTATTGGATTACCATAGAGACAGACTGTATTCAATGGGTTCTACGGTGTCACAAGTGCCAAGTATGCTCCAACCTCAACCACATCCCCCCACACGAATTGTATAGTTCCACCACGCCTTGGCCATTCGCCACGTGGGGTATATACATTATTGGGAAGATCTCGCCGGCCGGTAGTAATGGTCATGAATTCGTCCTCGTCGCGGTCGACTACTTCACAAAGTGGGTCGAAGCTCAGTCTTACAAGGTGCTGAATTCCAAGAAGGTAGCGCAGTTTATCAAAGAGAACATTATGTGTCGGTATGGGGTTCCTAATCTCATTATATCAGATAATGGCAATCATTTCGAAGCCGAGTGTGCTCGCTTGCTTGTAGAATTCAAGATCGAACGAAAGAAATCTTCCCCATACTATCCACAGACTAACGGCGCGGTTGAGGCGTCCAACAAGACGATAGAGCAGATAATTCGCAAGATGGCTTCACAAGGACGGGATTGGCCCGAGAAGTTACCATTAGCACTTTGGGGGTACAGAACGTCAGTCCGCACCGCTACTGGAGAGACCCCTTACGCTTTGACATACGGCATGGAGGCAGTGCTCCCAATTGAGTTGGAGGTGCCATCTTTGAGGATCTTGCTCGAGAACCAAGTGAATGAGGTAGAATGGCTTCGCAGTCGCTATGATCAGTTGGCAACGCTCGACGAACGCAGATTGAAAGCCATGGAACACATCCGGGCCTATCAAAGGAGAACGACAAAAGCCTTCAATAAAAAGGTCAAGCCTGTTGACATAAAGGAAGGAGACTTGGTGCTCAAAGCACGCTTGCCCAACAAATTCAACCCCCTCGGGAAATGGGCCCCCACTTGGGTAGGGCCGTTTGTAGTATAGAAGATCTTCTCCGGAGGAGCGGTCAGAATGGCAGATTTGGATGGCAACCCGTTCAAAGAACCAGTCAACATCAGCAAGCTCAGACGCTACTATGACTAGACTCCCCTCTCTAAAAAAAAAAAAAAATTTACTACGCAAAAGAAGCCCGATAGACTGAAAACCCGCAAAGGGCGGTCTATGCAAAATAAGGGTGCGTACAAAGCTCGCTAGATTGAAAACCCGCAAGGGCGGTCTAGGCAAAGGTTAGAGCACCCCCCCTTCTATCTTCCCTTTCTTTATAATCATTCTAGTCTGACTGGAGTGAACTACGGTGACCTGAGCCCCTTAGTCCTATTTGTAAAGGGGGAACGTAGGCAGCCTTTCAAAAGGTGCGGTTTAAAAAAACAAATAAACATCCAAATCTTGTCAAAGCAATAAAGATAGAAGTTGTATTTTTCTGAAAGCAACAACTTTTATTTCCATAGTCATTGCATGTTAACACTTATTTGATGAGTCTAAGCTTGACATATTTTTTGAATAAATAACCTATTCTGAAATTGAAACTAAAACAAAAGTAAACTAAATTAAACTAATGTGTCTGCACGACTATGGAGAGACGCTCAGGATTACTCTTTAGTGCCATTTGTGCCCTCGGTCTCTTTCTTCTTGCTTTGCCCACGGCGAACTTTCTTCTTGCTAGGATTCTCACAAAATCTTCTTTCGAACTCGCTAACACCTTTAGCCTTGCCATTAGGAGCCTCTTCGCCCTTCCTCTTCTTTGACGCCCCCACTTCTTCTCCGCCTCCGTTAGCCACGCTCTTACTCATCCTCCTCTCATAAGCCTCAGCCTCCTTAATTCTCAAGGAAAAACTTGGAGCACAGGATCCCAAAATAGTGCCCCTTAGGGTCTCTAGAGTCTGCTCCGCATGCCCAAGTCTCCCCATATACCAATCCAAATACTCGCGTGGCAGGAAGGTGTTGCTAGAGCGTGTGAGGAAGGTCCTACGACTAAATCCGGCCTCGCCCCACATCTGAGAAAGAAGGACTGAGGCACTATCATCCAACTGAAGTACCCCAAAAGGAAAATCATCTCTCTCCTTGTCCCAACCCTCCGGGATGGTCTGCACCAAACCATACTGACGAAGCACTCTAGAAGGATAGTAAAAGGTAGTCCCAGAAAGGGTCGGAACTTTGATCATGTGAAGTCCCACTTGTTTCTCCCTCACAGAATGAATGTTCCAATGGGGCACCACCCACTGGATGTCGTCAGTCACCATTTCCGCCAAATACTTTTCCCAACCTTTGAGAGTCATGCCCTCAAACCGCTCCGCCATGTCTCTAATGCGGTGCATCCATGGGGCCACCTTCAGAGAAGCCGCCGGTTTATTCACTCGAAGCCTCTCTTGCAACCACATGGTCAAAAGCCTATCACTACCACAAGGCATCCCACCGTAAGCCGCGAGATGAGGAATCCCACAGAGCATCTCCCCAAGAATGGCCGGTACAATGTCGTAACCTAAACGAGCCGAATTCACCATGCCCAAGCACCCCTCACTAGCAAATCCAACCTCAGAAGGGAAAAGAATAGAGGCAAACAAACATAGCGCAAGATGGTCCAAGGAACGGTCAGAGGACACATCCATGTGTATAAAGTGTTGTGGCATCCAAGAAAGGTCGACATAACCGCCCCTAGCATACCTATCAAAGTCATCCGCGGGCACGCCAAAGGTCATCAACTTGTCCCTCAAGCAAATGAAGTCTAAAGGCAAGGCAACTTTACCCTTCCCTTCGTAGCCACATAAAGCCGCGATGTCCTCATAAGTGGGTGTTATCTCGTTGAATGAAAAGTTGAAGACATGGAGGGCATTATTCCAAAATTTACCACAAGCTTGCAAGAGGTTGGTATTGGAGTTCATGTGCAAAAGTGACCAAAGACACTTTATCCCATACCGTTCATCAAGTTTCCTACGACTCGAACCAGGAAGTTTGGCAACCCACTTCTCCAAAGAGGTTATAAAGACTTTTTTCTCAAGACTTGTGATCCTAGCCTCTTGATCCATGGCAAAGAGCAAGAAAATTGGCTAAAAGGAACTCAAAAAACTGCTCAAAAGGTTGCTGGTACATTTTTATGGCTGCAAAGGGTTCATTAAATAGGGTACGGACTCCCACGCTTGCCAGGAAAAGGAAAACCGGAGGCGGCGCAGGATATGGCCACGCGGCCAACATTGCCCCTGGCCCCGCGGCCGATATTGTCCTTGGCCAGGCGGCCAACTTCATCCTAGGCCACGCGGCCAACATTGCTCCGGATCTTACCATGGCCAGGCGGCCAACATTGCTCCGGGCCATGCCATGGCCATGCGGCCAACATTGCTCCATGCAGAAATCCAATTTGTTTCTTCCCACTCCGTGACGGATCCATGCAACTACGTACCTGCCCCGTCCTGTGGCTCATGCATTGTATAAAATTAGGAAGATTTGTAAAATAACTAGTTTGCACAAGTAGGCTCCCACAATAAAATCGCATTTTAGAACATAATATACATACATGCATTATGTACATCTGTTCTATACATACATATCCCTCTGCTCTCTACTAGCTGACAGTGTAGGAAATAAAGATGGAAAGATGGGCCCCGCCTAGTCAGAATCCTCCTCCGTGGTGTCTCCACGCCGTGCTAAAGCCCGAGAGCTACCGGCACCCGAACTCCGTCCCCGGACCGCTCGACCACCAATGTGAGAAGAGCCCGTGCCGTTCGGAGACCGCTCACGACGCTGGGGTGACGCAACGTCGTCCCTCTGACAGGTACATGAATGGTACGCCTCCCTCAGTAAGCGCATCAACACGTTCTCCCGCCGAGCTGAACGGATATATGCCTCCCGAGTCACCTAAAAGGGAAGCCAAGGCAAATGATTACAATGCAGAAAGAAATAGATGTGTGCAAACATGACTAATACAAAGCGCAAAGCCGTACCCCAGCGTCGGGCGGAGGAATGAATGTCTCCTCAACAAGATCGGCATCAGTCGGCTCCAAGCTAAGCTCCACCTCCGACCACCTCTCATCACTCTCACACTACTCGAGCGAAGGGGCATGTCAACCAAAGGCCGACTCCGACCAACATATCGGGCCGAGCTCGATCCCTCTCCCTATAGCATCCGAGCCCGAACCTGAGGGCTGATCAGCCGTGTCCGCACGTAACCGGCATAGTCGTCACTCCCTCTGTAATGCTCTGCCGGAGTGGGAGCCAAGAAAGTCGCCAACCTCGCGGGATGGAGCATATCCCGAGGAGGGTCATAAGGAGCCCACGGTAACGCACCAGCCCTGTGCTGACGAACCACCCTCTCTCCAAGATACATGGCCTCCCCGGTGAGACCCACAAGCAGAACCCTAGAAGCGGTCAAATCCACTACATAGGGACCCACCGAAGCCTCATTGGCCGGGCTCCATGGGTAAAATCTAACTCCAACAGGCTCAGACATCGCGAACACCCTCCTCAGATCAGCAGCATCCACCGTCTTCCTATCCCGGTTTCGGCGGGAAGGAGCCCTGTTGCCCTTGCACCAGTACGACATGATGGGAACAACCTTGTTAGCACTCATCACCAACTGAAAAGGGGCGACACCGAAGAACTCGTACACCCAAGCCTGTGCATATAATGAGAGAGACATTTCAGACCAAAAGATAGAACAAAGATCTCAACAAATGAAAAGAAGGGTAGTCAAGAGCGTACATCAAAGGCGAACTGGAACCCGTCAAAGGCCGACGAGCTAGCCCTCGAGCAATGGTCCAAAGCCCTGTAAATCTCAGCCAAACCAGCTCTACCCCAAGAAATCCCACCGACTAAGTCCAAGTCCACAAAAGCCCCTAGCAGTGAGTACCGGCAGACAGTAGCCCCACTGGGAAACAAAATCTCTGAAAAGCTGTACCATAAGAACAGCCGGACCAAGCAATCCAAATCATATTCCCCCCTACTAAGGGCCTCGATAGCCACCTCCACCAAGCGATTCACCTTCCCGGCCTCCACTCCATAACCCTTGACACCTCCTCCCAGGTCGGTGTCGACTCCCAGCAGAGCCTGTCTATAGTCCCGTCGCTCCTTCAAGCTCTCATCAAAAGGCAAAGGGGTACCAGTAAACCTCAACCCTGTGATGGCCGCGAAATCCGTCGGCGTGATGGTAATCTCTCCCCAACTGAAGTGGAAGGTATGGGTGGTATCCCACCAGAACTCCCGGCACACCTCTATCACCGCTGCCACCTTCAGGGTAGCCCCGACCATGCGGACACTGTCAAAGAATGGGCCAAAGCCCATAGCCACGATCCGAGCACGCAAACCGCCCGGTCCCTCCGGCAGGGACGCCCACAGTTTGCCCACAGTCACTGTGGACCCATGAGCCTTGATCCTCTGCAGGTAAACACAGCACAGGTATGTTACCATTCTAGCAATTTACAATTCTAGCAATTTAAATTCTAGCATTCTATTATTCTAACATTGCATATTATGTGCATAAAACATACAAATGTGCGAGAAGGAGAGGAATGAAAATTCGAAATTTACCTCTCGCGTCTCCGGAAGCCCCATCGACCAATGACGCTCAGAGTCGATGTAAAAATCGTAATCTTGGTCGAACGTAGACCGCAGCAGATTATCGCGATAATTCTGAGTCACGGCTCGTGGTCTCAAACCGCCCCGTGGAATCAAGGGCGCCGCTTTAAAGCCCGCTCCCGGGTCAGCCCCTACATTTCCTCCGCCCTGAACATTACCGTGCCCCTCTCCTTGTTGCTCTTGTTGAGGAATCATATACCCACCTTGGCCCGGAAATCCCTAAATAACGCCTCATTGATCCAATCTGCCATAGCTTCGAGAAGTATGTGAAACGAAGTCTTCAAGATTATCAAAATCCAAGCTTTCTCTCTCTAAAAACCCAATTTTCTCTCTCTAATTCGTTAACAATGGAGGAAGGAAGAAGAAGAAAGAAGAAAAGAAGAAAAAGAGGGGAGGTGTCTGGTGATGTGACCAAGGAGTCAGCCCATCGGCATCCTTGGCCACGCGGCCACTTTCGCCCTTGCAACCCAGCAGTCAGATCAGCGATCCGCGTGAAGGAGATCTGACCACTCAGCGTTCTTGGCCACGCGGCCACTTTTGCAATTCAGTGTGTTTGGCCACGCGGCCAACCTTGCCCCTTCAGATAAAATTCCACTTTTACCCCTGATCTTTTCCCTTTAATTCATTTAAATGCCTTTAACACTACTTTGACTGATATTCATTACCTTTGGGTACGGAAAGCCCCTTAAAATTTCCATTCTTCACCAAATATTTGCTTAGGATTCGTATGATTATAGAGACTTCGGTGCCTCTATGACATACCATCCTAGATCAATCGTAATTGGCAGAAGCCTCGGCGTTTCTGTTAGCGAGAGATCCAGCATCTATTTTAGGATTCGTATGGTTGTAGAGACTTCGGCGCCTCTATGACATATCATCCTAGATCAATCGTGATTGGCAGAAGCCTCGGCGTTTCTGTTTGCGAAAGATCCAACATCTATCATTAAGATTCGTGTGGTTGTAGAGACTTCGGCGCCTCTATGACATACGCATCCTAGATCGATCCTGGTTGGCAGAAGCCTCGGCGTTTCTGTTCGCGAGAGATCCGACATCTATTACTTTAGCGCGATCCGCAGGAACCCTGGCGATCCTGATTGCGTTTACCATTCCATCTTGGAATTATTTAGACAGCGTAGTCCTTATTTTTCCAAATGACTTCATTGCTTACGAATGATTCGTTCTTCATGCAGGATAGTGCCCGTAGGTTTATTATCCCTAGCAGGAGTCCGATATCTCGTTTTATCCCCAGTAGATCTCCGAACTACGACCGGCTTGATTCCTCGGAGGATACGTAGGAAACCTGAAAAGGTCCAGTCACACCGACCGACGCGGTCATCTCTCATCCCCAGCAGGTGCATTTTCCCCAGCAGAAGACGTTGCTCCCCACCAGAGGACAGTCATTCCCGATTTCCCATCAGATTTGAACTACGTTTGGCTTGATTCCCCACGGATACGTAGGTCGCCTGTCAAGGTTCAGCCGTTCCCTTACCTTTCATCTGTTTTGAAACTCATGTTTCAGACAGATCCTTCTTTATCGTCGACCCCACATTGCCTTGCAAGAAGCGTCGCCGAGGGGCTACTGTTAGTACCCGACCTGAAAATGAGTTTATTAGGACTTTCCCAAAAATACAAGGACTTTATAGGAATTAGAAACCTTACAAAGACTTGTCCCGGATTCCCAAAATATCTCATTTAGGACAAAATCTATCAAATTAGGTAATAAATGGTTCCTTAAAACCATGCAGAAACCCTAGCTTAAGAATCAAGTCAGCCTGCAACCTTGGCCACGCGGCCAACCTTGCTCCGCGTTGATCTTGGCCACGCGGCCACTATTGTCACCGGCTTCAACAATGGCCAGGCGGCCAACCTGCTCCGGATGATCGGACCATCAGATCTTCCCCTCAGTTTACTATATAAACCAATCCTAGGCTATTGGTTTTAAGGATCCGATTTGAGAGCTCTAAGTACGAATTTTGGAGTTCTTAAACACTATTTTGCTCTCTAATTAGCATTCAAACACTCAAGAAGATCCAAGGTTTATTTCTTGCAACATAGGTAAGTTTTCTAACTTTTTCTTCATGTTCTTGCATTATTTTTAATGTAGATCTTTTATATTCATGTTCGTCATGTTTATTTATAGTTTCTTCATATTCTTTGCATGCTCATTCATATGTTCATAATATGTTCTTCGCACGTTCATCGTGTTCATAGATTAAAACCTTATTTATGCTATATTTAGGGTTGATCTTCATAATTACATGTTATTTCATAGCCGATGATGATCGAGGGTTCATCACCCGAGGATGATCTAGAACTACTTCTAAACCCTAACTTTAGGTAATTCCCCTCATTATGCATGATCCCGATTCTTCTGCCTATTCTAATTCTCTGCGAACTACGCTGACCTGAGCTTCTCACATTGAGAGGAACGTAGGCAATCTTCGGATCCGGTCTAATCACTACACACTACTAACACATTCATCATGATAGAACCGATCAATTCGGGCAATAGGAGTGATAACGTCAATATTCTTCTCTTGTTGTAATTTGACCCCCGAACCCACTAAAAATGCTTTTTCAACGTTTTGGCTTTAATTAAAACGGCGTGGAGACTCTCATAATTTTAATGTCGTTATGAATATTCCTTTGTAAATAAAAATAATCACAAGATACTTCCCATGCGTCGCTTCATCGGAAAGGGGTATTCACACAAGGCGCACGCCTCCACCCTTTGGGGTCAGAGGCGCGCACA